>VZTR01007725.1:3213-14474 GCA_013400775.1 Chaetops frenatus | reverse complement strand
AGCTGAGGATTTCTCTGCTCTAAACCCATTTTCAGCCTCGACAGTCCCCCCTTGTCGTGGTAGAAATCAGCTTGGAGTCAGAGAAGATCTCAGACTACATCCATGAGGTGCCTGGCCCGTGAGAAAACGAATGTTTTCATTCACTGAATCAAAACAATTCATGTTCTCAGGACCAACTCTGTGTCAACATAAAAGTAAGAATGATAACAACTGCACCTGCGAGGACAGTACCTAAGAGTCCTCCTAATTGGTTAGAATAATTTATATCTTTTAGCCTATGATGTTAAGGAGTCAGAGTACTATCCAATGAAATGTTGTTTGTTGTGATATACCCAGTTGATGCCTTACCTCGTGCTCTCAGAATAAAAGCCAAACACGGTTAGAGGGGAGCAAGGGCTTTTACCTTGGTGTTTATTAAGGATCCTTAGAGTGCATCACATCCAGGGGAGGTGCACCCCTGGAGAATGCACCGGCAAAGTGTTCTCTTCTAATGGTCTGTGTGTACAATTATAGAGCTGTGTGTATTAATTAGCATATCTATCATAGATCCTCCAGTGGGAGGCTTGAGAGAAGCTCCCTATTGAGGAATGCTCTCTTTTTGCATGAGTTTATTTAATTTACAGAATGTGTTTTGGAGAGGACTTGGGTGTCTTTGGTGTTTGACTCTTAACTCTGATGTTTAGTCTTTTGGCTTTACAGAACTTTGGGTCTAAGTTAGTTACTAGGTTTAGGGAATTACAAGCGTGTGGGTTAAAAGCATTAGGGACAAATAAAAGCTGCATAAAAGCCTATATGAGCAGGATATATGAAAAAACCAAAAATCTCAGTGGCATCACTCTAAAAGGATTGGAGTTTTTAATGAAGCTGTTCGGTTTGCATGGGAGAAAAGAACAGATATCTGTGTCTGTGTGGTGACTCAACAGCGACATCCCCCTACCCCCCAGTACGGGACACCCCCCGCGGGCTCCCTCACGCCTTTTGTCCCCCGCAGGTCCAGTCCTACCTGGAGAACCCCACCACCTACCACCTGCAGAAGTCCCGGGACAAGAAAGTCCAGGCTTATCTGTCCGAGACCTATGGGAACAAGTTCGCTGCCCACGTCAGCCCCGCCAGCCACTCCCCGAAGCCGCCGCCGGCCGCGTCCCCCGGCGTCCGGCCCGGCCACGTCCTGTCCTCCTCGGCGGGGAACAGCGCTCCCAACAGCCCCATGGCCATGCTCAACATCGGCTCCAACCCCGAGAGGGAGGTGAGGGCGTGCCACCGGGCTGCCAGGGACACACAGACAGACAGACAGACACAGACAGGCAGGCTGCCGGCGAGGGCAGAGGAGCCCACGGGCATTTGGCCTTTTTTTCCTTTCAGTTCGATGAGGTCATCGATGACATCATGCGCCTGGATGACGTTTTGGGCTACATGAACCCTGAAGTCCACATGCCCAACACGGTGAGGGAGGGGTGATGGGAAGGGGTTGCAGCTGGGGGTCCCACAGCCCTGTCCTTGCAGGAGTGGAGGTGGCGCTCAGGGGACCTTCTGCCACATCCCTGCAGCAGTGCCTTGGTGGCAGCCCAAGGCAGCCTTATCCCTGGAGGCTGCAAAACACACAAAAATCAATTCTCCACAGCTTTTTTTCCTGCCTTGAGGATGGTTGGGAACCCTTTTAAAAAAGCTGGAGAGGTGGGAGGGAGGCACGAGGAGGGAGCAAGGGTGGGGAGATAGAAAAACCAGGAGAGGTTTCCCAGCCAGGAGCTCCCCAAGAGCAGCATCATGTCCTGGGTCAGACAGATCCTTGTGCCTCCCAGTGGGATTCATCCTGCCCAGCCCTTCTCAGATGTGATTCATCTGCCCTATTTTAGATGTTGGCCATGGGAGGGGATCAGCTGTGCCCTTTGAAGTCCTGTTTTCTTTGCCACTCTGATGAAAGCTGCTTTAAGGACCTGGGGAGACAATTCCACCTGCCCAGGCCGTGCACTCCCATCCCAGCCGGGTGTGACCCCCAGCCCTGCATGGAGCTGACCCAGCTGTCCCTGTGCTTTCCAGCTGCCCATGTCCAGCAGTCACATGAATGTCTACAGTGGGGACCCCCAGGTGACGGCGTCGCTCGTTGGTGTCACCAGCAGCTCCTGCCCCGCCGACCTCACCCAGAAGAGAGAGCTCACAGGTAGGTCCTGGCCCCAGGGCCAGTGACAGAACTGGGGCTGCCCTGTCCCCCTGGGGGTGCTGGGGCTCCAGTGCCAGCCCGGGGTGCTCGTGGGGTGAGGTGCAGCCTTGTCCCCTCTGGGTGACACCGTGGGTCTCCTGCAGATGCCGAGAGCCGAGCCCTGGCCAAAGAGCGCCAGAAGAAAGACAAT
The DNA here is from genome assembly GCA_013400775.1 of Chaetops frenatus. Lineage (NCBI taxonomy): Eukaryota > Metazoa > Chordata > Aves > Passeriformes > Picathartidae > Chaetops > Chaetops frenatus. The sequence goes on along the minus strand of VZTR01007725.1, from coordinate 12,126 downwards.
CACAACCTGAGTGAGTTCAGCTCTGCCTGCCCCTCTCCCGACCCCACGGCTGTTTTGCCATCACTCTTCATCCTCATTCCCCCTTTCTCTGAGCTGGGTCCCCCCTTCCCATCCCAGCTGACCCTCAGGAAAGACCCCCTGAGCCCCTCCTTCCTGGCTGAATGGGAATATTGGGCTACAAAATGGGGTACAGGAGACACCCCGTTGTCCTGCTGTGGGAGGAGGTCACACCTGCTGGGCCAGGGACGGAGCCGGGCTGGCTCCTCCTGAGCTTCCTCATCCTGAGCTCCCAACTCCAGAGGGCCTGGCTGGGGCACGACAGAGGGACGTGGGACACGAGAGAGGGACACGGAGCCTGCGCTGCTCCTGCTGCCTCCTCACTTCCACCTCCCCTCTCACCCGCAGTCGAGAGGCGGCGGAGGTTCAACATCAACGACCGCATCAAGGAGCTGGGCATGCTGATCCCCAAGGCCAACGACCTGTACGTAGCCGTGCCTCCTGCAGGGCTGGGGTCACTGGGTGGGGCTTTTTGCTGGAGCAGGGATGATTGGGCCACGCTGCTGGCACCCAGGTCCATCTCTTTTTCCACCCTGGGTGGCAGGGACGTGCGCTGGAACAAAGGGACAATCCTGAAGGCGTCGGTGGATTACATCAAGAGGATGCAGAAGGACCTGCAGAGGTCGCGGGACCTGGAGAATCACTCGCGGCGCCTGGAGATGACCAACAAGCAGCTGCTGCTCCGCATCCAGGTGAGCTTCCCTGGGCTCTCCCCTGCCTCTGCTCCTCCCCAGCCCCACCAGCCCCTCACTCCTGCCCCGCCAAGGGGGTGGCCAGGGGGTCTCCTGCCTTGTTTTTTTTTTTGCCCGGGAAGTCACCAGGAGCAAAATCTCAGCACAAACCCGATGGCCGAGGGCTCGCTGCAGCGTGCTGAGCTTTGCTTGGCTCACCATGGATCACCAGGGGCTCCTTCCCTGGGAGCTTCTCAGTCCCTGTCACCTCCAGAAACGTCCCTGTGCCGTGTCCCCGAGTGTGACAGCCCCACCAAAGCCCCTCTGTGTCCCCTTGGCAGGAGCTGGAGATGCAGGCGCGCGTCCACGGGCTCCCCACCTCCTCGCCCTCGGGCGTCAACGTGGCCGAGCTGGCTCAGCAGGTGGTCAAGCAAGAAGCCAGCGGGGACGAGGGGACCCTGGAGCCACTGCTGCCACCCCCAGACCCCGAATCTCAGCCTCAGCCAGCGCTGCCCGTGCCACCCCAGTCTCCCTATCACCAGCTGGACTTTACCCACAGCCTGAGCTTCGACGACGGCTCCCAGGGCTTCCCGGACAGCCTGGAGCCCGGCCACAGCACTTCCTTCCCATCCCTGTCCAAGAAGGAGCTGGACTTGATGCTGATGCAGGACACGATGCTGCCCCTGGCCTCTGACCCCTTGTTCTCAGCCATGTCCCCCGAGGCCTCCAAGGCCAGCAGTCGCCGGAGCAGCTTCAGCATGGAGGACGCGGACATGCTGTGATGGGGAGCTGCCAGGGCAGGGACTGCAGCGCCAGCTTTTGGGTGGGCAAGTCCCAGGACACTGCTGGCAGGAGGAGCCCGTCCTGCCGTGCACTTGAACCTTCCCAGGAGTACCTTTCTCTATGCAAGGGCGGGGGCCTGCCGCCTCTCCCGCCGTGTCTTTCGCAGCTTCTTTTTGCCAGGAGCCGGAGTGGACCTTCCCGGCCTTGCCGTGGCACCGGCCTGAACTGCAGCTCCCACAGCCTGGGGAGGGAGTGAGATCTCGGCTGCTTTGCCTTTCAGCAGAACCCTCCTGGCCTCACCCCCTTCCCCGGGGTGGTGCCCGGAGCCCCCTCAGGGAGGAGGGGGAGGATGCTGCCGGCTCCGCGGCGGCTGCTTTGGCATCTCCTCGCCTCGCTCTGGGATCCTTCATCCCCACGGAGTCTCCCTCAGCCCCTGGCTGCTTCCCAGTCCATCCAAGTTCCTCCTTCCTGGGAGCACGCGCTGCCTGTGGGGGGTCACAGGAGGGTGACAAGGTGTTAATTGGTGTGTGTTCATTAATAGGGCGTGGGGGGAGGGTGGGGTGTTGTCTGCAGGTGGTTGTTGGAGGCATCCAGAACACCTGGGATGGGGGTGGGGGGAGGTTGATGCTCCACCCTCACCTCCTAGGGCAGCAGCCACCACCCCAAAACCTCTGGGGGAGGCTGCCAGGTGACCCTGAGCCTCCTCGAGGTGTCCCTGTGGTGTCCCTGCCCTGTGACACCGAGCCCTGGCTCTTTCTTGGGAGGATAAAAAGGGTTTTACACTTCTTTTTTTTGGGGGGGGATTCTTCTGGAAAGTCCTGCCCCACGTGGGCATGAAGGTCCAGGCTGTGACCAGGGAATTGTTGCCAGCTGCCAAACCCGAGCTGCTGCTCCCTGCTGGGAATTTGGGGGTTGTTTCCTCTTCCCAGTTTGTTCCCCGGCCAGGATTTGGGAGCTGCTTTGGGGTTTCCCTTGTGTCCTGACTTCCCAATCCCACTGCAGGCTGGGAAGGGCAGGGGAACAGGGAAAAACACTCCGGGGGTTTACTGAGGGACAGGAGGGAAGCTGGGCAGGGGACACCCCTTGGGCATCATCCCCCCTGGGCTGGGGGGAGTCACTGTGTGCCCCCCATGCTGGACCTGGGTGTCCTGGGGGGTGGGAGGGGACACAGAGATGCCCCGTGGTGGCTGGATTTGGGATGGGAGGTGGGGGCCAGCCCTGGGGAGGGGTCTGTGGGACGTGAGGGTGAGGGGATGTGCAGAAGGTGGGGAGGAAGAGGGAGGAGGAGCTGGAGCAGGGGAGGGACCCGAGGGGACACTGGGGGGGTGACCAGGGAGGGGCTCCAGGTGCTCACCTGGAGAAGAGAAAGGTCCAGGAGCCTAAAGGGGCTCTGAGCTGGGGGGCTGGGGGTGTTCACAGGAGGCCTTGGCACCCTTTGTGTGCTGCCATCAGTGCCTGGGAAGAGAATTGTCCCCACCAGGGTCACCCCTGGCCGTGCTGGGGACCCCGGGGGTGTGGGAGAGCCACGGAGCTGTGCCCTCCAGAGGGGCTGGGGGGCTGCTCCAGGGCAGGCACAGGAAATCCCGTGGGAAATTGGGATTATTGTGATTTTAGGGTGCCTTTGGGCCACTGCTCAGCATGAGATGTCTCCCCTGGCTGTGAGTAAACAGTTGTGGATTATAATTACTTTTTTTTTTTAATATTTTTGGGAGTTTTGTTTGTTTGTTTTTCTTTTCTTTTTTTTTTTTCTTTTTTTTTTTTAATGCACTGTGCTCTGATTAAAAAATTTTACTACTGTTTTATAAATAAAATGTATAAATGAATGAACTGGAATGGAAGAAGAATCATTAAAAATATATTTATTTACAACACCCTGGAGCGTGGCAGCTTCTTCTTTGTCCTGGAGGAGGACTGGATCAGCATCACCTCAGGGTGCTGCAAAACCCCTCTGGGGGGCTGAGACCAGGCAGGTTTTGGGGATTCTCCTGCCCAGTGCAAGGGGGAAAAAAAAAAATCTACTTTTAAAGTGTCCTGCTGAGCCTGTGCCTGGCAAAACTCATCTCACACGACACCTGCAGCCCCTCAGCCACGTGCCAGGCTCCCACTGCCCTTGCTGCTGGTGTTAAACACACACAGGAGGGGGAAAAAAGCAAGAAAATCCACCTTAAATTAGACTTCCCAGGCTGGAAAATCACAGGGGCCAAGCTTGGAAACTTTATTAAAAGGAAAAGGAGAGGAAAAAAGAGCAAGAAGAGGCTGAAGGTGGTGGTGAGGGCGGGGGGGAGAAGGAGTGAGTGGTTCCAGACACTTCAGAGAGAGAGAGAAAAAAAAAAAAAATTCCCTGATTTGATTTATCAGGGGAGTGTGAACACTAAATAGAGAACAACGCCTGAAGTGTGAATTATTTCCTATATTAACACAGAGAAAAACTGATAGCCTTTTCATGTCAGGAGAATAGGGAGCAGGGAGGGAGGGCAGCCAATGACATTGTTCCAGCTCAGGCTTTGCTCCCTCTTTATCAGGCTGAGATCAAAATTTATTCCCAGGATGAGGCCTGCGGGCCCGGCTGAGGCCCTAGAGATTTTTAAGGGCCTAATTAAGAAAACAGGATGAAAATGGCGAAATAAGAGGGCAATTTACTTCTTGCAGAATAGGGAGATCAAATCAACTTATGAGCAATTAATGTGCACAAGGAGAGAATAAAAGGGATGCCGGGATATGGAAGAGGGGCCTCATTTTAATGACACGCTCTGGTGTTGGCATAGAGGATTACTCTGAAGGTCAGATGGAGATTGAAACGACCTTGCAGATTCTTAACCCTCCTTCCAATTAACAGAACCAACTCAGAAATGCAAAAGAGCCCGGCTCGGAGCGCTGTCATCCCTTTATGCGCTGCAGGGAGGAGGAGGGGGGGAAAAATAAAATTATAAAGGGGAGAGAGAGACAGACAGAGAGAGAGAGGACGAAAGGGGCTTTCCTCGGCTTCCACAGCGGCCGTGGAGACGGGAGGGGAGGCTCTTAATTACAGCCTGCGAGCCAGCCACGGAAAAAAACTCTGCGAGTGGGATAGAAAAGGGAGGGAGCGCTGGGTGGGCTGGGGGTGATGGGCTGGTGCCGGGCTCTGCCTGCGGGGACGGACTGGGACGGACTGGGATGGACTGGGATGGACTGGGATGGAGGGACAGAGCCGCGCGATGGGGACAGCACGGGTGGGACAGGGAGGGGAGGGGGAGAGGGGGGTCCCGGCCGTTGTCCCCCCGCCCCTGCCACGCTGCCCGAGGGGCTCTCCCCAATTTCGGGGTTGTTCCCCCGGGGAGGGGGGAGGATGGGGACCCCGGCGAGGGGACACGGGGGGCTCCCGGAGGCTCGGGAGAGGAGAGGCGAGGCTGCAGCGGGGCTGAGCAGCCACAAGAGAGAGCCCGAAGGTTGCGGAGGAGCCGGGGCTGGGCGGGATGAGCGGCCCGAGCCCCGCCGGCAACGGGAACTGGAACGGGAACGGGAACGGGAACGGGGGGGATCCCCGGGGGCTCTGGGGTGCTCCAGGTCCTGGGCACGGCGATTTGGGCTCTCAGCCCCCAAATCCATCTATCCACAGCCCTGCTCAGGTGAGACCCCACTTGTGGAGCTGCCCCAGAAACCCCCCGGGCTCCAACAGCAGCAGCGGGACCTGGAGCTGCTGGAGCAAATCCGGAGGAGAAAGCAAAATGCTCCCAGGGCTGGAGACCCTCTGGAGCCAGGCTGGGAGAGCTGGGAATGTTCACCTGGAGAAGAGAAGGCTCCAGGGAGAGCTCAGAGCCCCTTGCAGGGCCTAAAGGGGCTCTAAGAGAGCTGGAGAGGGACTGGGGACAAGGGATGGAGGGACAGGACACAGGGAATGGCTTCCCACTGCCAGAGAGTGGATTTAGATGGGAAATTGGGCAGGAATTGTTCCCTGTGAGGGTGGGGAGGCCCTGGCACAGGGTGCCCAGAGCAGCTGTGGCTGCCCCTGGATCCCTGGCAGTGCCCAAGGCCAGGTTGGACAGGGTTTGGAGCAGCCTGGGACAGTGCAAGGTGTCCCTGCCCATGGCAGGGGGTGGGAATGGATGAGCTTTAAGGTCTTTCCAACCCAAAACATTTTAGGGTTCTGTGTGGGAACTGCACCATACAAAGCCCCGCTCTCCCTGGTAGCTGATGCTGGAATTGGCTCAGAGTTGGCCCCAGAGCTCAGCAGGTGTTTCTGGGGCTGAGCCCCTCCTGGAGCAGGAGCAGTGGGCACCGTGCCCTGGGATGCAGCCACGTCCCCTCTGCTGCTCCACGGGACTGCTCTGAGGTCTGGCTTTTGTTCTGTTCTTTCATGCTCAGACTGGACTTGTCTGAAAACAGAGATCCATGGAAAGAGAGCTGGGATTCCCAGCTGGGATTTGGATGTGTCTCAAAGCCCTGCACAAGTGCTTGTGGCAAGATGTTTCTCCAGCCCCCTCACAAATCCTCATTTCCAGGTGTTTCTCAAATCCTCATTTCCAGTTGTTTCTCAAATCCTCATTTCCAGATTCCTCAAATCCTCATTTCCATTTGTTTCTCAAATCCTCATTTCCAGGTGTTTCTCAAAACCTCATTTCCAATTTTCTTAAATCCTCATTTCCAGTTGTTTCTCAAATCCTCATTTCCAGTTGTTTCTCAAATCCTCATTTCCAGTTGTTTCTCAAATCCTCATTTCCAGTTGTTTCTCAAAACCTCATTTCCAGATTCCTCAAATCCTCATTTCCAGTTGTTTCTCAAAACCTCATTTCCAATTTTCTCAAATCCTCATTTCCAGTTGTTTCTCAAATCCTCATTTCCAGATTCCTCAAATCCTCATTTCCAGTTGTTTCTCAAAACCTCATTTCCAATTTTCTCAAATCCTCATTTCCAGTTGTTTCTCAAATCCTCATTTCCAGTTTTCTCAAAACCTCATTTCCAGTTTTCTCAAATCCTCATTTCCAGGTGTTTCCCAAATCCTCATTTCCAGATTTCTCAAATCCTCATTTCCAATTTTCCCAAATCCTCATTTCCAGTTGTTTCCCAAATCCCAGAGAATTTTCTGCAGAAACTTCTCTTCGGGAGAGAGGAAAAAATTCTTGACTGTAACAGAGGATGGGCTGGATCCTGAAGGAAGGAGGAATGAGCAGGAGCTGAGCCATCCCTCAGCACCTCTGGAGACGCTTGGCCGAGCCCTGGATGTCTGAGCAGGAGAGCTATGGGCAGAATGGGGAAACCACGGGATTTCACCCCAAATCTTGGACTCTCTGAACTCCTCCCCAGTGACCCCGTGGCACCCCTGGCCTGGGGATTTTTTTTCAGGAGCCCTCTCTCCTGGTTTAATGGCTGGGGGGGTTTCTGGGAGTGGCCGTGTGCTGTAAACCAAAGGATTGGGGGGTGAGGGATGGTGGAGCTGGGAAGGAGGTGATGGATGTACTGGAAAAAAGCCCTGCGAGAGGGAAACGAGGTGCAGGTGGGAGGTTCCTGCCTCAGTTTCCTCACCGTGCAGGTGAGGACACAGGGAAGTGACCTGGCCCTTCCCAGGAGGCAAAAATGTGGGATTGCTCATCCTGAGCCCCTTCAGGCTACACCCCAAAACCTGGAGCTCTGCTCTCTGTGCCTGGGAGCCACCCTGCACCCAAAAACCTGGGATTTTCCACCCAGGGTGACCTTGGGAATGTGGGATTGCTCATCCTGAGCCCCTTCAGGCTGCACCCCAAATCCTGGAGCTCTGCTCCCTGTGCCTGGGAGCCACCCTGCAGCACCCCAAAGTCCTGGAATTTTCCACCCAGGGTGACCCCAGGAATGTGGAATTCCTCACCCCGAGCCCTTTCAGGCTGCACCCCAAATCCTGGAGCTCTGCTCCCTGTGCCTGGGAGCCACCCTGGATCCCCATCCTGGGATTCTCCTCCCACCTGGGAATGTGGAATTCCTCACCCCAAGCCCCCTCAGGGCCCTGCTGTGGGTTTGTCCATCTCCTACTCCAAAGTGGAGCTCTCTTCCCCCTGTTCCCCCCACGCTCTGGAGCTGCTTTAATCAGCTCAGAGTTTTCATTTCATGCCTTTCTCTCTCTCCTTTTTTTTTCTTTTTTTTTCTTTTTTTTTTTTTTTTTTTTTTTTGAGGGGGCAGTGAAATTTATACAATATTTAAGCAGCATAGTGGAGTCCTGGAAGATATTATTAATGTAAAAGGGACAGGCTGGAAATGCACTTGAACCTGGTTACAATTAGAGGGTGATTTTTCTAAAGGTCAATGAATTCAGATAATATCCACAGGGGGGAAAAGAAATTTAATACCTTTTTAGTGAATTAATTAATTATAATATTATATCAGCTTGGGGTTCTTTTCCAGAATGATTAAGGGAACGATCTGTCTTCGGAGAGGCTGGGGGAAGTCAGCGAGTGAAGGAGAGACTGACAGAGGGAAGGGAGAGAGGGGGAGACTTTAATGGGAGAATAATGGAGCCTTTCCCTGCCTTTAAAAACTCCCTGCATTTCCAGGCCACACCATCCCTGCCTGCCAGACCCAGACCCTTCCCTTTCCAGCCTCTCCAAAGGCTGATGGAGGGATTATTCTGAGTTTTTTGGTTTTTTTACCTTTCCAAAGCCCCTCTGGATGCTTGAACCTCTCCAAGGCCGGATGTGGTGGCAAAACTCCATCCCTGGTGCCACCAACACCGTACCCAGGGCTGGCAGAGGGGGGTTGTGGCCATCTGGGGGGGACACAAAATCCCCCAAGAGCCACCAAAAACCGTGGCCTTGGCTTTGCTCCAGCCTGGGGAGCCTTGAGGCCCCAGCCCTCAGCGCTGTTGGTTCATCTGCAGCCCGAGCCCAGGCTGGAATTTACACTCTCTGCTAATCCAGCCAGCCCCAGAAATTAATTACGGCCTTGTACATTAAAAATTAACATAACCTTTCTGGATATCTGTTCTTATGGCACGGGAGTGGGCCAGAGTCCCTCGGCTGCCTGTAATTGGAGCTGCTTCCCTTCTCTAATTCTTCCCCCCCGCCCTGTTTTTTAGAGATGTGGACATTTGAACTCATTAATCACCAGCCTGGTAGCTGGTAAAGTTTAAGAGGTTTGTAATTGCCTGTGCTGCTGGCAGGGTTTGCAGGGGAGGGGGACATCAGGGGGGTCTTTTCTCTCCTTGCTTTGGGGGAGGGGGGTTTAAAGCAGCACCCATGGGCTGGGATGGGCTGGGAACCCACCAGGGAGGTTCTCAGGGCTTGGCTGGAGGAGAGATGGGCTGGAGAAGGCTTTTCCAGAAGTTGCTCTGCTGTTCCAGGAGCTACTTTTACACTAAAATAAAAACAACTTTTTGTTTCTTTTTCTTTTTCTTTTTCTTTTTCTTTTTCTTTTTCTTTTTCTTTTTCTTTTTCTTTTTCTTTTTCTTTTTCTTTTTCTT
>VZTR01007721.1:16482-30007 GCA_013400775.1 Chaetops frenatus | reverse complement strand
CAATCCCCTGTCCCCTCAGCTCAGTCACTTGTTTTGTTCTTCTTAAGTACCCGGCCATTACGGTCCCTTAGCAACTGATGGGCAAAAAATTCCAAAGGTGAAAAGAAACAAAAGGGAAGAACACCCCAACCCCAACACATGTTAAAGACATTAATGTCTCTGTGTTTATGCCTGCTACGGCATGGAGACAGAAAAAGGTAATACTTGAAACAGCTTCCTTCCTTGCCTTCCTCTTTTCACAAATGAACAATAAAAATTTAAAATCATTGGTATGAGTGTCTTCAGAGTATTTAGTATTGAATTGAGGGTGTGGAAACTATGCAATCTTCAACAGAAATGCTCTAGTCTTCTTGTTTTTATGGAAGGGACCCACAAAAAAAATCCCGAGAAAACCCGACCCATGTGACAGGACAGAGGAGACTGCTGAAAATAGGTATGAGACTGTGCCTCGCTCAGGTATGGTATGGAAGAGCTTGTGGGACTGCCTCTCTTCATGGCCTTGTAAGATGGTCTGGATATAAACGGATCTCTTTAAAATTACCTAATCTTTTCCTCTATATATATCTTATGAATAAAAGGACTCCAATAGGATTTACTTATTTTATTTTTATTGATCATCTCTCTTTTTATAAACAATTGATAGTCTCATTTGCAAGTTCTGTAGCAATCTGTCTTTGGTCCTCTAAACTTGAGTGCAATAAATAAAATTAATTGTTTTCTGAAATACTAAATTTTTATTTCCGATCTGGGCTTATATTTATATACTTTGAAGCATCTGCAGTGATGCAGCTGTAGTTTAAGGGCCTGGTGTGAGAATTATTATTTATGGTTGCCATTGGTTTCTGTCATGCATCTGTAACTGCAATAAATGCAGGTATGCATAGGACAGAATTAAGGAAACTGTATATTGCTTCCTACTGACAATATCTTATGGAGTATAGCAGACTGGTGTGACACAGGGATGCTTGTGCTGATTGTGTCCTTCCTATTGTATTTGTGACTGCATCCATCTTGATATAATAAATGGACTTTGGGAATAAGAGGGATAGCCTCGCAGATTGCAGAAAGTGAACTGTAAAGAAATTGATTGTTTTAAATCAGTTGAAGTACGTTAAAAAATTAAGTTCTATTGCATTGCTTTGCTTGGTTAAAATTGATGTTTTCATGTTTTGCATCTACTTTTGAGGTTTTAAAAAATTTTGATACCAAAATGAATTTTTAAACAAAATGTTTGATACTAATTTTAAAATATCCTTGCTTCACTGTTGGTTTGAGGGTTTTATTGTAGTTGTTGGGGGTTTTTTTTGTTGTTGTTGTTGTTTGTTTGTTTGTTTTGTTTTGTTTGTCTATTTGTGACACTTTTCAGTAAATTATGACAGAATTTTTAAATTGCTCTGGTTGTCCCATAAAGTATTCCTAAAGAAAAAAGTTGAACTGAAAGACCTTTTATGTTGCTTAAATTCTCTTAAAAAGTAAGCCTGAACAAACCTTTCTGTGAAATGCTGAGTGGAATTGTAGAATATCTCAATTTTGAAGGGACCTGTAAGTCCAGCTCCCTGCTCCTTGCACCTAAGACTAGGTCATACAAATAGAACTTTCCTGAACAGACAAAACGTATCAGATAAGAATTTTGCTTGTAAAAGTTTATTCAGGTTAAAGAAGCAAATGCCAACAAAATGTTTAAAGCTATTGGGATAAGATCCACAGAAGTCAGTGGGAAGCCACTGACATCCTCTTTGGACTATGTTAGTGCTCTCTGCTGTGCCCTGTGCTATTTTTTCATGAGCCTCCTCAAAGTTGAAGAGGGGCCTTAAAGTATTTATTGATATAACAATACAGTATGTTGTTACCTGAAAACTACTCACCCCCTGCCTCCTTCCACTGTTTCCTTATGAATTGAAGTAACCTAAGGATAATTAGGCCCATATCTTTCTGAGAATCCCTGGCCCTGAGCTGCATTTCTCTCCCAGCTTCTTCACAAGGGTTGTGTTTTTGTGCCCTCTTGCTTCTACCCATCCCATTACAAAGGAAGAAGTGTGATATGAAGGGATCAGTCATTTCCAGGATGAAAAGGCCTTTCTGTATTAAACTGTTAAAAATGCTGATAAGGACTAAGCAGGTTTGAGACTGACAAGAAGCTTCTATTTTCCATATTAGCTTTTACTTGCTTGAGAGCAAGGCTACCAGAAGGAAGTCTCAGAGGTGGACAAGGAGCAACTCCCCTGCATGACTGACACTTCGTGTATCCCTGCCATCATCCATGGACACTTTATATTGCACAGCCAGATGCTGAATTATAGGCACTTTATTAAGGGGAAGTCTTGACCTCAGGCTCTCTTGTAGCCTGTGTAGGCTAAATTCAGATTGTCAGGGAAGGAGTTCAAGCAAGAATCTGAAGACTTGATCTTAACAGATCTGTACCTGTCACTACAGTTGTAGTACTTGAAACCTGACTGCTTTTTTTCCTCAAGTATGTGCAAAGAAGAGAATCAATCTGTTGTCAAAGACATTTTTGAACAGAGGTAATAAAAATAACTTCTGTATAGATTAATGTTTTAGTGAACTCTTGAGTGGCACTCAAAGGACCTTTATAAGAAGCACTGCTGTCTGATCAGGGAATGAATACAAGAGTAAGCAGAAGATTTTGATGCAACTGATGCTTTATTCATATCTTAATTCTTATTTGGGTGTATATCCAGGCGAGGCTTACATCCTGATACTGTTGCAGTGAGCTCTGCAGTGAAAGCCAGGGATCTTCCATCAGATGATATGTACCAATTCTGTCACTGCCGAATTTTTTTCTAATTAGTTAGTTCCTTCCTTGTGCTTTTTACTTTGAACTCATGCATTTGTCCATAATCTTTGTGGACTTGGCTATACCTGGGGAAGCTGCAGGTTAATAGTATCCTGTGCTATACTCTTCACTTCTTCCTGTAGACAGATTATCAAATGTGTAGAATTCTACCCACAGCTCTGATCATCTGGCTAAGGGGATTAATGTCCCCTAATGCAGTGTGTTGGTACTAGATAGATTACAAGGAGCAAAAGAGGTTTGGAGGCTGAGTCAATGAGCTGGGGGAGGAGAGGTGTAAAACCCCTCAGGAAATCAGTAATCATCTCAATTTGCAGCCTTTGTATCTTGTGTAGTATGTGCAGCCAATGTGTTCTCTGCAGTTGTGGGATGTACTTGCTGTTGAGATGTCGAAGAGGATGCTTGTTATAGAGCTGCTGTTTAGGAGAAACAACTCTAATCAAGTAACACTTTGTGCTAAAATTTTGGTTTAGATTTCATCATCTTAAACCACATCCATAAATATTTGTGGTGTTTCAAATGCACATGTAGTGTTTCCAGAAGTTTGTTTAGCCTTACTAAGTATAAGGGGATGTTAAACATTAACTGGGTGCTACATAACTGTGGATATAATAAACTTCATTTGTTCAAGACAGTAAAAGCATACTCTGTGTGCAAAATGCATTTTTATAGAGACATTTCCTTGACTTGCCAAATAATGGGTCATTAATGGCAAAGTGGACTTAAAATCTGAAGTCACGCCTACACTGTAGGCACAGAAGTGAACACAAGGTGTATTAGCTTGCTTGACGTGTCCCAGCTAAACTGCACTAGAACAAGCTTGAGCATCTCTTTCACATTCTGTTCATGTCCAAAGTGTCTGTAGACAATCTGCTAGTTTAAACTACAGAGTCAGAGGTGCTGTTCACATTTTGTCTTTTTTCCTCCCCCTGCTCTTTTAAGCATATTGAAAACAGAGAGCTTCTTAGATATTTCTATTGCTATGTAACTGGAAAGTAAACAAGCATAAGCTGAAATTCCAAGAGAAGTGTATGTCTGAAAAGGCTGTTAGCAAATATGTGCAGTACTTTGCTGTGAAGAAATAATTGCATGAGGGGACTACCAAAAGTATTCGGTCCTGTGTGCTGGAGGTGCCCCTGGGGCTGGTAGTAGCGGTCAGTGCACTTATCAACCCAAACCCTCCACAACTGGTTCCAAATCCCTCTTTTATGGTTTGAAGTCCCTTTGACTCTTTGCTCCATGCTTTAGTATTTTATTATGTGAGTACTGGGGGAGAGGGAGGAGCATGTGTGTGCATGTGTGAGAGAAAAGTTAAAATCTGGTGTAGATGACACTCCGAGCTGATTTATAATTAAAAACCAACACCTTCTGTACTCCATAGGTTGGTGTATTGGGGTTTTGTGTTGGTAATATAACTGGGCCTCTACAGTGCCAAGTGTTGTTTTCACTGCCAGGTACTGGAGTGCTTAATAGATCTATCCAACAGTATTAAGTAAGTTTTATGGTTTAGTCAACTTTTTCCTGTATTTGGCTTTTAGGAACAGAACCGCTACTAGACTTCTCAGGTGGTTTAGTTCACATATGAAGTTTGAGGCTAGCAAATTTCTTTACCCCAAATTACTCATCAAGTTATTTTAAGAGTGATTTCCTAATAAAACACCTATTTAGGTTTTTACTAAACAAAACCAAGGCCATAAAGCACAATGCTGAACAACATAGCTCTCCTTTTTTTGATCAGCAGTGATCCAGACAGGTGTAAAGGGCTATGTAAGTTGCTGTCACAGGAAGTAAATTCTGAAAAAAAAAAAAAAGCCGTGTAAAAAACCTCTCTCTCCCCTATTCCTCACCCTCCCTATTCTCCCCCTATCCCCCTATTTTAAAAGTAAATCTTTTGGATATGTAAATTTTTTTTTTTTTTTTTTTTTTTTTTTTTTTTTTTTTTTTTTAGTGGTATGTGGCGGACTTGAGATGTAGAAACGTTTTGTCTAAGGCTTTCTTTAGGAAATACAAAATAATTTCGAACTTTAACTAAAACTGATGTGGAAAGGAATTAGGGTTGTTTGTACAGATGGAATTAGAATGGATATAGTTAATCTGCATGTAGGTATTTCCAAAATGCTTCATACAATTTGGTAACCTGATCTACCTTTTCCATGATGAAATGGCATTTTGGGTGATTTATCCAATTTAGAAACCTAGTCCTGAGTATTTTTCCTCTTTTGCCTGGTTTAGACTAGTTCAACTCTAAATTCCATGAATTTTATTGACTTGAAACTGAGATAAAATGAGAGAAGAATCAGGTTAAAGTAACTGCCAATAAATCTGATAAGGATATTTGGGTAGCATGGTGCCAGTCTTTTGTTTTTGAGTTAGAACTGAGTAACATCATCACTCAGGTCAGAGTTGCACAAGTGGCCTTGTGCTTTCTGATCTGACCTGCATAGTCTGAGATTGGAAGGATGGCCTAGCAAATGGGGAGGTCAGCTGGAGGAGGGTCTAGAATCATTAACATTGGAAAAATCCTTCAAGATAATTGTAACTGAGAAGTCCACCACTAAACTATGTCCTTCAGTGCTGCATCTACGTGACTTTTAAATACCTCCAGGGATGGTGACTTCACGACTTCCTGGGCAGCCTATTTCAATACTGGTCAACCCTTTCCATTGGTTTTTCCCCTAATATCCAATCTAAACCTCCTCTGGCACAAGTCAAAGCCAAGTCCTCTTGTTCTTATCATCTTTTATCTGGGGTAAGCCACTGCCCTTTCAGTGCCATCTCCTTTGTGGTGGTCGTAGAGGGTGGTAAGGTACCCCTGTCCTGAGGCTCTTTTTCTCCACGCTATACAATCACAGCTCCCTCAGCTGCTCCTCATAAGGGTTGTGCTCCAGACCCTTCCCGAGGTTCATTGCCCTTCCCTGGACATGCTCCAGCACCTCAGTTGTTTTTCCTGAACTGAGGGACCCAAAACTGAACTCAAGGTGTGGCCTCACCGGTGCCGAGTACAGGGGGATGGTCACTGCCCTGGTCCTGGTGGCCACGCCATTGCTGACCCAGGCCAGGGTGCCATTGGCCTTCTTGGCCACCTGGGCACACACATTGGATCATGTTCAGCTGTTGTTGAGCAGGACCCCCAGGTCCTTTTCTGCCAGGCAGATTCTCATCCAGTAGTGCCTGCCCAATGCAGGATCCAGCACTTGGCCTTGTTGAACGTCATACAACTGCCCTTGGCCCATTGTTCCAGCCTGTCCAGATCCCTCTGCTGGGCCTTCTTGCCCTCCAGCTAGTCAATATTCTCACCCAACTTGGTGTCATCTGCAAACTGCCTTAGGGTGTACTCAATCCCCTCACTGAGATCATTGATATTATTACTTAATAATAAAGTAAGTTTGCAGTATCTTTTGCAAACCATTGAAAATATCCCTTAACGTATTTGTGGTCTTTCTCCTTCTGGATGGTGATGACAGGAGGCAGGGAAGCCTGCACTGTTAATCTGTAAACTGACATAGTTGAAGAGGAAACTCACTTCAGTGTTCCCAATATAATACCACCAGTGTTATGCCAGTTTGGAGGGGCTGGGTGAGGAAAACAAAGCTTTGAAAACTTCCATATAGATTTGGTCTCTTTTGTATTAACTATCAGCAAGTAGGTAAAAGTGAAACTATCTTTAAAGCTCCTTTTTTTTTCTGAAATAGTTTGGCATGGGTTCTGAAGCTTAGTTGTTAAATAAATGAACTTCCCAGCAACTGCCCTTGATTACTTCTAAATGTAGCTTACAGCTGTTCTTTTGGGAAAGGCACATAGCTCAGCATGTGAGAAACTGATACCTTTTTCTCTCCTTTTCAGAGTATCTCCTCTGCAGAAGTCTGAAATAGTAGACATGGTCAAGAAACACGTCAATGCCATAACACTTGCCATTGGAGATGGTGCCAATGATGTAGGAATGATCCAGACAGCTCACGTTGGAGTAGGGATCAGTGGCAATGAGGGCATGCAGGCAACCAATTGCTCGGATTATGCCATTGCACAGGTCAGATGCAAGAATGAACAACTGCCGTATCATCTTGTGAGAAATGCACTGTGCAGCCATGTAGTGCTCGATGGCTTCTTCTAGCCTTCAAGCTAGAAGCATCTCTGTTTCCTTTTCCACACAGCTATCTAGAATGTATTTTGGATGTATTTTGGGGATTTGTTGTTATGATTTTGTGTTATTCAGGGCCAAGCCCCTTTGAAGAGCCCCATGTCTCTTCAAAGTTTTAGTTTCCTCTGGACAACTGTACAATACCTTAGTTCTTCAGTAATCAGGGGGAAGGGAAGCACTTGCTGTGATGCTTGTGTTAATATGCATTTAAGTAACTTTCCTGTCTTGGTGCAAACTCTTCTATTACTATGAGTAGGTATTATAACCAGATGTGTGAGAATTCAGATGTTTATCAGTTCTTAATTTGAGGTGTTTAATCTATTTTTATTCCCTCCACCCCTGTGTTGCATGCAGGAATTGATCACAGTTTTAGAGAGCTGGCCAGCATTTTCATTTTCCATATGTTATTTTGAACATTATTTGGGTGAGTGGTCCTAAACTAGTTCATCAAATTCAAAACTGATTACTTCAGCTAAAAAGAGGAGTTAAAAGCCTTTTTTGTTTGTTTTGCTGAAGAAACCACAATTTAGAATCAAGACTTTGAAAGAAAAATCAGAAAGGAGAAGGATGCTTAAGTTGCTGAAAATCCTCTGCATACTATTTACACCTGAGATTCTCTGTCTATGTGTTTGAAACTGATGTAGGGCAATACCAGATTGAGCTGACAGGAAGCAGAGACAATCCCTTGTCTCCTCAGTGACCAGAGCTTCAGCTGATGTTCCCTTCTGGCCAAGTGTAGGCAGATTTGTTCTACGAACTGACATGAAATATTACCATCTTTTGATAGCTTCCAGTAGCAGGTGAGATTTTGAAAAGGCAGGGATAATGCTGCTGTATGCACAGATAATTGTTTATTGTGTTAACTCTGCTGAGAAGCAAAGTGGCAGACTTGTATTGCTGCTCTATTCTGAGCTCTGATGAAGAACACTCCATTTCAGGTTTGGATAAATGTGACTTTTCACAAAATCTATCTTGAGAATTTTAGGCAACCAAGTTTTTCTGTCATAAACTTAACATATTCCAAATATATACCACTATAGGAACTGCCATAGTCATTGTCTCTGGTATCTTCTTGTGAGTTTTACAATTTCATTGGATTATATATAGCTTCTACTGTATAACTTGATGGAATGCTCTTTTCTTGGACTTCCTCAGATCCTGTATTACTTCTGCTTTAGTAACTAAGTGTAAGCAGCAAGAGTTTTGTCCATAGAAGGCCCTACATATGTAATTTCTTCTGTGTCACAGTAGCATTAAATCTGGAGAAGTAATTCCATGTTCATGTGTTGCTTTTGCAGTAACAAATCCCCCTGTACTTCAGTTTAGTGTTAGAACATGGAAGTTGCTCTTGGTTTAAATTCCAGTCAGTGAGTTACTGACGATAACAATGAACCTTTTTACTTCAATATAAAATAAAAGCTGGTGACACCAGCACAGAATTGCAGCATTTAAAAATTAGTGAAACACCATGGAACTGTATTTTTGTGATTGTGTAGAAGACCTTTTTACTGATTAAATTAGGAAACATACAAAGAAATCCCTCTAGTAGAGGAGACTAATACTGTGTGGTAGTATGTGCTTAAAAAAAAAAAGTAAATTAGTGTTCAAAAGAAAAACTTTATCTCTGTGGAGTGTATTTCTTTCAGCAAAGACATATAACTTCCACTAAAGCCTGACTGTATGTGCATGCCTTGAAAGGCAGAGTATGTTCTTGTTGAGTAATTTAAGACAACCACTGAAACGTAGCATCTCATGTTTAAATGGTATTTCAAATGCAGTGCTGCTAGAAGTAGGCACTTAAAGAAGAGAGATTCTCTATATAGGCTCATTTGGGATTTCACGGAGAATTAAAGCATAAACCAAACAAAAATTAAAAGCCAGCTTGTGCCTGACTCCACTTGAAATAGCTTCCACAGGTGCAAGGAGCATCTGTTTGTATCATCCTTTTCCCTTGAGATGATATTGCACCAGTGACCTCTATTTAGAGAATTCCCAAACCAAATGACCTGACTGGTTAGAGAGACAGTAGTTGACTTTAATAACTTTTTCTCCCCAGTAAATAGCTTTATCATCTTAATCCAGAGAACATCTGGTGCCTAGGGACTGTTTCCTTTTCTTAGTTAAGGAAGCTTCTTTCTTCAACAAATGTTCTTGTTTCAGTTTTCTTCTTTGAAAAAATTGACTTGTGTTGTGGATGCCTCTTCACTGTCTTAAAGCCTTCCCAACATGCCGTCACCTTATCCTTTAGTCAAGATAGATTCTAGAAGATAATCTCTGTATAAAAGAAGTTATGCTAGGGTTGATATAGAGATGACTAAAAGCTTACAAAGACTGTTTTGCAGGTAGGCTGGCCAGATGGTAATAATGTTCCCTGCTGATTTAAAATGCTGTAAATGCAGGAGCATCCAAACAAGGAGAGTGTCTTTTTAGAGCCCCTGTCTGTACTAATCTGTGCCAGTAGCTGTGCATTTGCCTAATTTCAGCATTAAAGCAAATTTAATTCTTTCCATGTCTTAATGGAACTCTTCACTGGTGTAAGCACGCACAATGTGCTTAGGCTCTTAGTATCTTCCTTGCTGTGTTCTGCAGTGCACTCCTTTTCATGATAGCACAGACAAGAGCAATTAATGGTAGGATTTTTTGTTTCCTTGAGCTTTGAAGAAGATTATATCCAAGATATAGTTAGATTGTTAGATTGTTATATTGAATCTTGTTAGATTCAGCAGAGAGAAGTTCTCAGGGTGTGTGTAACTATTCTCTACAAAAGCTTTGGGATGACTTAAAAGGACGTCGTGGCAAGCTTCCCATCACCTTGGTGGTGTTTTGTTAGTGATTTTGATGAGGAAAGTTGTAGCTCTCCTGCATATTGAGGCATTAGGGGTCTAACAGGTCAGCTACTCCCTTGGGAGTGTCCCAGTTTTATCTCTAACTCAAGTTAAGCAGAGAACTGTAAAGCCTGGTTCACTTTTGTTTTCTCGCCTTCTCTGCTGGTATATCCTAACAAATCTGAGTTGCTGATGCATGGCAGAGGGGCTGTCCTTACAGGATTTGTGGTTCAGTGATTTCATTGCTGGAAAGTATGGGAGCAGAGCTGCCTCACGACAGTCCTAACTCACTACTGTAGCTTTCAATTTCAAATAAATTTTGGTTAAAATAAATGATCTAGAATCTAAATGTAGGAAGTCAGGCTTTTCCTTTCAAGTCACTTTGGGGGAAAGGAAGCATAGCAAATAATTACCTTAGTGCCCAAGATCCTTTCAGATATACACATGCTAAACAGTAAACACAGTCATCTCTTAGGGCTGTCTGTAACTGGGCAAAAGGGGAATGCTGCATAAAAAGGTTCACTAACAAAGCCAAGACTAGAAAATTATGCATTTCCCAGACTGGATTACAATACTGGCTCCATAAAAGTCCATTTTCAAAAGTTCTGAATTTGAGCTCCATCTTGGAACATCAAACTAGCATTAAAAGTTACACAATTATACAAGATTTATTTACTTGCCCTTTTTGGGAAATGGACCTTGCTTTATACAGTATTTTATATAGCACACAATGCTATATTCTGCATTTCTGGGCAGAAAATGTTAATGTAAGTATCTATTCTCTATAAATGCATCTATTTTTCCACTTTTGTTCCCCTCTTGCGTATTTTATATCAGCTCAAGACAGTTTTAAATATTAGGTTGTTCATTTTACGTCAAGAAAGGAGATTCTGAACCCTGTAAGCCCTCAAACATTGATTTTGCCATCAGGATGGTAATAGCAATTGAAGACTTTTTGCCATTTAAAGCCACTTTTTAGAACCTTCGTAAGTTTTGCTACAAAACAGATTTTAGCTTTAAGTATTTTAAGAGTTGTTTTTTGCATCTATCTTCTGTTAAGCTGTTTAAATATTGCATTTGAACAGCTTTCATAGCTGATTTGAGGATTTTTTTGTTCCTGAGGACAGGTGTTTACTTGCAACCAATTTTTTTAGCAATTCTTCATATATGTAAGTACTTCTTTTCTGTCTTTCAGTTTTCCTACTTGGAGAAGCTATTGTTGGTCCATGGTGCTTGGAGTTACAATCGAGTTACCAAATGCATACTGTACTGCTTCTACAAAAATGTGGTTTTGTATATTATTGAGGTAAGAGTAACTAAATAGATGGGTCTTACTGGTGCTTATTCCTTAAATCATCTCTTATAACTAGAAAAGCTCACCCAAATGGATTGAGCTGAAAGGACTGCCATTTCTTTTCCATGTTCAACAACTTAAAATTCGGTTTCCCTCCTCAAATTAGTTCACTTGAATCTTTTAATGTTTTTAAAAGAAGACCAAAAGTTTTCAGTACTGTGAAGATTTGGATATGAGATGTTAGAGATAAAATTAATTCCTTCTGCGCAAATGTTCTTATTGAAGGCATCTTTGTATTCATGGAAACATTTCAATTAGTGCTTATATTTGTAAAAACTTGAATTTGGGGGCTAAATTTAAATCAAAATTTCATTTAATAGGCAAATGATAAATGAAGCAAAACTATAGCTTTTGCCTCCAAGTTACAAAGATCATAGCTTAGCTGGAACTGAAATTAGTTTGCTTTTTTATTGGAAAGAGATGCCATAATTTTGTAAATGACATTCATTTACAAAGTGGATCAGGTTATTTGATTTAATAATTAACAAATAGCTATTTTGAAAATAATTTGCTGGAAGATGTCAAGTAGTGAAACTGGATTTTAAAGAGGGCTGAACACTGTTACAACCATTGCATTTCAGTGCACTTAGATAGGAGTGTAGTTCTCATGCTGCAGAATGTAATCTTGAATTTAGGATGTATCAGGAAGGGATTTTTATAACGTACTATTGTCTAGTTAGAAATACTCAAGGACCTTGAAGTCAGTGGTTTGAACAGTTGAGTATCAAGTGATCACTTGGTACAGCAATTTCCACAGTGTTCATCAGTTTTTTTAATATATGTGCATATATATTGGATTTGCTATTTCTTTTTACAGTTGAGCAGCCATGAATGAGGCAAACAGATAAGAAAATTACAACATTTATAATTAGGCAGGTAGTTACATCAATTGGAGAAGATAATGAGTGAGTAATGTTTTGCTGTTCAGTAAGTCATATAATGGTCAGTATGGACAGTATTCCTGACTCCATCAGGATTTGATCATCTTCTGTGTATGATGTTAGAGAACAGATATTCTCCACTAACTTGTTCTACTTTTCCTGTGCTATTTCTGAATTAGCTGTTGTCTGTTAAAATTTCAACACTAATTAGTCTACTGCAAGAGAGTTGTCCTGTACATCGTGTTTTTAGTAAAGGTTTTTACATGCTGTTGGAGATGATAACAATATTTGTTACTGTGCAAAGAGAATATAAATAGCTTTAAAAAGAACTCTTCTAGTGTATTTCTTAAACACATCTGGCAGTTGCTGGAGTTTTCCCTGAACTTTTCAGAAAATGCATAGTAGCTTCATGATTGCCTGCTAGGATTCTTTTCTCTATTTGAAGATCAGTTTTGGAAGTCCTGCATCTCAGTTATTACAGCACCCTCTGTCTTTGTTTCTTTTACTATAGTCTCACAAGTAAATTAAGTTCTGCATCAAATGTTGCGTGGCAAAACTATGCCTTCCCATATAAGCAGCTGTACAAGGGGTTGACTACAAGTGAAGTTCTCTGGGACTTCCATCCTGAGGTAGCTCAATTATTTTACCATATTTATATGATACATAAAATCCAAGTCTGCTCTGAAAATATGAGGTCAGAGGTTCTCTCCACTGTCTTAGTCTGAGTTCAGTTCTTTCTGAAGCACAGAAGAGCCAAACAAGCTTTTGTATCTCCTCATGTCCATGACTGAGGACGAGTCAGTTCCATCCAACACCTGAGCACTGAAAAATGTTTTCCAGGATGTAGCCCTGCACCTCATGTAACTCTCTGTGCTTGTGCTGCATAGAAGCACAAACCTGGGAGCAAGTTTAAGGCCTTAAGGAAGATGAAGTGACAGAAATAATCTTCTTGTCCTGCAGCAATGGGAAGAGCTCAATCTGGTTTTCTCTGGTGAGTTTCCTTTAGTAGCAGTTTTAAGGAACTTCTCTTCCAAAACTATATAAACTAGCCAAATTGTCTGGAAACCCAAGAGACACCAGTTTTGGTATCCTAGGGATACAGGGTAGAGAGAAGAGATCTTTAATTCCCCCTTAGCTTTACACAAAGAAGGAGAGGTTGTTTCATGTATGTGCTGTGAGGCTTGGCAGTGCTGATCAGTTTATGGTATGGAATATGCTCCTAAAAGAGACCCTCCACGAGGGAATAAATCCTTCAGCTTGAGAGAGTGGTAGTTAAATGCCCAGCACTTTTGCATAGTTGGTTGTGCATATGGAACATTCCTGATTGTTTCTCAGTGCTCTGGACAAGTTTAATATTTACCTGTACTTTCTGCTTGGATATGTGGTATATGGGGAATATTCTTTTAGCATCGTAATGAAACAGAGATTTGAACTTGAGCTACTTTCTAAGTATCTTCGGAAGGATTGTACTGAGTAACTATTTATACAGTTGAATTAAAAAGCACATCATGAATA
>VZTR01007712.1:334-32463 GCA_013400775.1 Chaetops frenatus | reverse complement strand
CCCCTAATGACCAATGGCCACAGGCCCCACTGACCAACAGCTACAGCCTGCAATGGCCAACGGCCTCAACCCACAATGACCAGCACTGACCCCAAAGACCAGCACTCCCTGGTGACACTGGGCAGATCCCGGTTACGTGGGAGCTGCCAGAGCCCAGCTTTGCCTTTCGTGGGCTTGTCTCAAGCAGAGCTGACCTGGCTCAGCTCCTGCTCCAGGGACAGCAGCACCCAACAAAATACCCAAAAACAGAGACACAGCCACCAGCTCTGTGCTGGCTCAATGGACTGCACTCAGTTCAACCCCAAAGATTTGGGACTGTGCTTGGTTTAAACCTAAGGACTGGGGACTGTGTTCAGTTTAACCTCAAAGATTTGGGGACTGCGCTCAGTTCAACCCCAAAGATTTGGGACTGTGCTTGGTTTAAACCTAAGGACTGGGGACTGTGTTCAGTTTAACCTCAAAGATTTGGGGACTGGGCTCAGTTTAACCACAAGGATTTGGGACTGTGCTTTGTTTAAACCTAAGGATTGGGGACTGTGTTCAGTTTAACCTCAAAGATTTGGGGACTGGGCTCGGTTTAACATCAAGGATTTGGGACTGTGCTCTCTTTAATCCCAAAGATATGGGACTGTGCTCAGTTTAACCCCACAGGTTTGGGACTGTGCTTGGTTTAAACCTAAGGACTGGGGACTGTGCTCTGTTTAAACCTGAAGATTTGGGACTGAGCTTGGTTTAACCCCAAAGATTTGGGACTATGCTTGGTTTAACCCCAAAGATTTGGGACTATGCTCGGTTTAACCCTAAAGATTTGCAACAGTGTTCAGTTTAACTCCAAACATTTGAGACTGTGCTCTCTTTAATCCCAAAGATTTGGGATTGTGCTTGATTTAACCCCA
This sequence comes from Chaetops frenatus, assembly GCA_013400775.1. Taxonomy (NCBI): domain Eukaryota; kingdom Metazoa; phylum Chordata; class Aves; order Passeriformes; family Picathartidae; genus Chaetops; species Chaetops frenatus. The sequence goes on along the minus strand of VZTR01007712.1, from coordinate 31,567 downwards.
AAGATTTGGGACTGTGCTTGGTTTAAACCTAAGGACTGGGGACTAGGCTCAGTTTAACCCCAAGATTTGGGACTAATCTGAAATCCCTTCTGGAAGTGGTGTATTTATCCAAGATTTGATCTCATCCCCCAATTGTGTGGATGGAGACGAACAGAGATCAATGCTCTAAAACCAGGGAAACATTTCAATCTGTGCATGGAATTCCACTGGAATTCCAGGTGCTCTTCACACTTCCAAACTCTCTGTTAAAATTTGTGCTGTGGAAGGAAAACCAAATCCTGAAAAAATCTGAAAAAATAGGGTTTTCAGAGCTCAAAAATTCTTGTAAAATCTGCCACGGTGAGAATACACAAGGCACTGCCTGGCAGTCATCCCTGGACTGCAGAAATTGTTGTGACGTTGATTAAAATATCATTTTGGAACTCAGATTTCATCAAGGTGCAAAAGAATTATGGAGAATGGCCCTGGAGGAGCAGAGCAGGGAAAATTGTCATCTCCCTGAGTTAAGTCTGGTGTAAAAAAGGGGGTTTTAAAAATTAAAGTGCTTTGCCTTAAAACCCAAGTTGAGGAAAGATGTTAAGCCAAGCTCAAAGGCAGCAAAAACCAGGTTTAACACACAAAGAAAGGACAAATTTGGACCAAGAGGAGGGGGAAACAAAGTACTTCCAAGGAAGTTTTCAACCCCAAGCAACACAACTGTAACCAAGGAATCCCCAAAAAGCAGGACAATGCTCCTACCCCATTCTGAGGCTGCTGCTTGAGGTGAATCCCATTTAAATCAAAGCACAAAACACAGTTCAGAGCTCAGAACTGGGAGTTCACCAGGCTGAAGTGCAAAAATAAACCTGATTTTCAGTCTGGAGCCACAATAAATAAAGTGTAACTGCTGTGGGACTGAATGATTTTGAGCTTGGCTGTCTTTACAGCAAAAACCCTCCTGGAAAACCTCTGAGCACACCAAAAATTTGTATTTCACTGCTCTCGGGCCTTTAGGAAGTTTCTGGAGGTTTTATTCTCCTAAATGATGCAGCCTGATTTTTTTAATTCTTCAAATAAATAACCAAAAATGCAGATGGAAAAGGCAAGGCCCACCAGGAGCTGCTCAGCTTTGTTATGCCCTCACCTGAGCTGATTTTCACTTTATTCCCAGGGCAGCATTGACAATTTGATGGGAATATCCCAGAAAACACCAGGCAGTAGCTGCCTCCCTCAGCCAGGCTGTGTTAATGAGGTGCCCTGGCTAATTAACACCTTTTTCTTCTTTTGATTAAGAGTTTGTCCGAGTGTTGCGGTTTTGCCCCATTCAGGCTGGAAAAAGCTCCTTAATCAATGTTTTATTCCTTGCCTATGGTCACATCCACTGAAAACCTCGGAAATTAGTTAAATACATAAAAAGTGACAGCTGGAGGAGGTGAAACTCCTCAATTCCAGGACAGCACTGAAGTATCCTGCCTGTTCCATTTTCCATAGGGTCAATGTTTTCCCATTCTTTTAGCACCAGGAAGCACGGAATTAGAAGATTTGGCGTTAATTCCGTTAATTTTTGCCAGCTCCAGAGCAGCTTTAAGCCAGGCCCGAGGCACCCAGGTGAGCCCAGAGCACCTCCAGGCACAGAACTGGAGCAATTCCTGGATTTAATTCCTGCCATCTCATCCTGCAGCTTCCCAGAGCGGGGAGAGAGGAAAATACTGCCCGGGAGAGCATCATGTAAAATGCATGAGCTGTACCAGGCCAGGAGGCTCATTCCACAGGCAGAGAAACCTGAGGATTGCTCCCTCCCAGGCCACAAGCACGGGGATTAAACATTCCCTGGATCCATCCCTCATTTCTCTGCACGTGCCAAAGCCTCAGTGTGCAGCTTTACGGGCGAATTAATTTTGGGTCTCTGCTGCGGGAAAACTCGGAGCATCCTGAAGGGGAATGGTTTGGGTGAGGCCATCCTGGGAATCTGCCTGAGGGACAAGTCCCTGCACAGATGGACACAGGGAATAAATCAGGAATTTAGGCTAGAAAGGGTTCCTGATCAGGGAAAGGACACAGAGATCTGTTCCATAAATCAGGGAATTTACTGATCGGGGAAAGGACACAGGGATCAGTTCCTGGGTAATAAATCAGGAATTTAGGCTGGAGAGGATTCCTGAATGGGGAAAGGACACAGGGATCAGTTCCTGGGTAAAAATCAAGGAATTTAGGCTGGAAAGGATTCCTGAACAGAGAAAGGACACAGGGATCAGTTCCATAGATCAGGGAATTTAGGCTGGAAAGGATTCCTGAAGATCCCCTAGCCCAACAAACCCCACAGATTAGCCTCAGACCCTCCCACACCCCTGCTGGATGCTTTTATCCAAGTTTCCCTGGAACAAAAAAAGGGATGCCTCCCTTCCCACGTATTTCATGGCCACTTTTATGGTGCAAAACCTGATCTCAGGAGCCACAATTCCCTGAGGAAACACATCCACGGGAACATCCCTGGGAAGGGAAACCCCTGGCAAGACAGAGCAAGCACAGCCACACTTCCCCCAGTTCCAGGGAATTCCCTTCCCCCCAGATCCACTCCTGGCTGGGTTCAGAACATACAATTCCAGGGATTGTAGGTTACAATCCTCCTGCTGCCAGCACCTGAAGAGTGCAGGTGAAAATTGGTTCAAGGCTGGAAAATCCCACAGGGAAGAATAACCAGGACAAGGTTGAAGAACTGTGGCTCCGTAACCGATGTCACCTGCCCAGCTGCAGCCACCTTTTGAGGTGCAGGAATTGAGGTTTTTTCCCAGATTTTAGCCAGGAAGAACAAAGCTCAGGCAGTTCCCTGGTTCCACAGAGCAGCCCAGCCCGAGGAGAGAGCTCTGGCAGAGCCCTGGGACACTTGGAATGTCACTGAGGGCACGTCCCTGTCACAGTTCCTGCTCCACCGAGTGCATTTACAGTTCCTTCCCTCTCCAGCTCTGCTGTGGGAGCCCATCTGCTCCCAGGCCTTCAGCGTGAACTAGAAAATTCCAGGGCTCCTTGTCTTGGGAATTTAAAGGGATAGAGTTTATGGAAGTGGTTCTGTCTGCTTGGGACATCCCGGGTGCAGAATCATTCTTATCCCACGGCACAGTTGATATCAAAATACTCACTTCTAGAGGAAGCATGGAAAATCTCTTATTTACTGAAAACACTTGGATCAGCACTCATAAATAATAGATCGATCAAGATGGAGCAGAGCCAGCTCTGACCAACCTGTGAACCCAGATCCACAGCAAGTCCAGTGCCTTCAAAAGCCCGTTTTTCCCCATGTTTCAGTGGAAATATTAAGGAATATCAACGCTGGAGGAGCTCTCACAAGAGACACCAGTTGTATTTCCTGGGTGGCATTTCCCTCACACGCTGTAAAAAAGCCAAGTCCAGGGAACTTCCCGAGGCAATTCCACAATTTTCATAACCCCTGAAACCACGGATGGCAAAAGCATTCCAGGGAAATGCCAGCTTGTTCCTCCCGGAATTACATCCCCTGTAATCCCATGGAAAACGCAGCTTTGTGCTGTCAGGAAGCCAAGCTGAATCCCTCACAAGGAGATTTCCTTCCACGGGGAATCTGTCCCTCCTCTCCCAGGGGTTTTTCCAGGGATTAAACCCACCTCTCATCCTCAGCAAAGGCAGGAATTGTTCTCTGCTCTCCCCATTCCTGCTCCTCCCCTGGCAGGGAAAAATCCACCAAGCCAGCAGTTCCTGCTTTAAACCCTGTTTTTTTAAAGAAATCCAGGAGTATTAGTGTTGCAGCTAAGGAATATACGAGAATCCCTCTGAAGCAGAAAGAGCCAGGAGCAGGAAGGCTCCTGGAAATTGCCAAAAAAAAATCCATGTTAACAAGTCAAAAGCCATTCCCTGGAAAGCAGTGGGAAGGGATTCAGCTGCAGCACGGGAAACAGAGGCAGAGCAGGCAGCAATTTCCATTTGTCTGCTGTCCCCACGTCACAGCAACTGAAGCCAGAGACCTCAAAAAATTTCTAAGACCATTAAATTTCTGTCTTAAAGACACCGAAAACACCTCAAACCTTGGAAATAAAAACTATCTGGTGTCATATCAGCTCTTTAAAATCCTCAGGCTGGTTCTCTAATGGCAAAGTGCAAGGATTTTAAATAACCCAAGGTTTTCAGCGCTGCCCAGCTCTCCTCTGACCCTTCCCAATCCAACAAATGTGTCTGACGGCACACTGATTCCATTTCTCTCCAGCAAAGCTGCTTTTTTTCCCCCTCATTTATTCATTCTGCAGGAGCTGCTCCATCTCCTCGTGGGGGAGAAGGGAAAAGGAAGTTTCCATCCAGCGACCTTTTAAAAGAAATGCCCTTTGCTGAATTGTGGATTATGTAACAGAAGCTGAGGAGAGGCCGTTCAACCACAAAAATAATTCCTGTGAGCAGGAGGAGTGGCATCAGCATGGGGGATAACACATTGCAAGCACGTTCCGGAGCCCAAATCAGAGTTTAAACCGCCTGAAGTGTAAAATCCTTGCCCTGCTGCTGGGGAATGGGGTTAGAGATGCTTTAATTATTCCAAGGTTAGGCTCTCCAGAGTGAGAGAGAATTCCTGCCTGCTCAGTGCCACATCCAGAGGGGACACAGCTCCAGTAGATCAGTGCATCCAAGCAGCAGGAGAATTATAGAATTCCAGGCACAGGGGAAAGGAAAGCAGGAAGGGAACAGATTAAAAAGCAGCAGAGATGCCACACTCTGTGGAGCAGATTCCCTCTGCTTTGCACGCTGAGCTCCAAAGTGCATTTTTAGCAGCATTTTTCCCCAAGCAGTCTGGCTTCTCTCATTTTCTCCCCAAAACCCCTGGAAGCTGGGGTTGCAGCAGAACCAAGCCTCTCCCTTCCCTGGGCTGGCTTTGATCTCCACGGCCTACTGACACTGCTGAGATTATGGGGCCAGAAATAACCCAAGCAGGGCAGCTCCTCCCCTCAACACCAACCACCCCACATGAATTCCTGAGAATTCCCCAGCTGGAATTCCACACTCCAGCACGGATTGGTGCATCCTAACCCCGGGCAGGAGCCACCTTCCTATGCTGGCCACTCATCCTGCCTCACACCTCACACGATTTCTGGGCTGAAGGGCAAAAAAAATAAACGAAACACCCCAAAATAATTTTGTGGTTATTTTTTGAGTTTGGAGGGGTTTCCAGCTTTCCCCAGAGCAGCTCCCCTGCTCCCACAGCCTTCCCAGCAAAAGCAAAATCCAATTAAAGGCCAAACAGATTTGGACTTTGAGCAGGCAGCAGGAAAGGAAAGGGAGCAGAAATAAAACACTGGGAGAAGCTTCCTTTGCTCAATATAAATTTAAAAAAAAAAATCATATTACCATAACGGTACCAACAATAATTGTGCTTAATTACACAGCAGGGATTTTGTGGTGTTTCAGAGGAACAGAAACTGTGACCTAAACGAAATCTCATTTTAACAATGCCCCCTAACCCAAGTTAAAAGATTCTGCTTCTGTTTTACATCCAGTGTTGAAAAATTGTCCCCTCACAGGGTGACAACATCCACATCCCCCTCGTGCTTCCCAACCAGGGCCATGTTCAGTTGTGCTGCAATTTTACAGCAGCTTTAAAAGATTCACCTTTTTCTCAAACACCTTAACAGAGCCGAGCAAAAGCAGTGGGAGAATTTATCCCATAGATAAAACAGATCCAGCAGGGCATATGTGGAGGGATTTCCTCCCAGTCCTCAGGAACTTGCTCCTGAGACTTTTCCTGTACCAAAGGTGCTTTTTCCGCTGCCATCCCAGCACATCCAGGTTTCCACAAAGCACTTAAAAATCTTTATTTATCAGTTCTCCATCTGGGAGAGGCAGCAACTCCGTTTCACTGCAAAAGGACGATGGAGGGGTCGTGTTTGGAAAATCTTTTGGGAATTCTAAACCCATTCTGTCAGGCTGAGGCCCCTGAGCAGGACAGCACCAGGGCAATGCCCATCCTGCGGTTTTGGCTACATTCTCCCAAAAATTCCCTTCCTGCAAACCAAACTCCACTTTCTTTTATGGTTTTTTTCGGGTTTTTTTCTGGGGGAGTTTTTTGTTCGTTTGTTTTGGTTTGGTTTTTTTCTTGTTTTTTTTTTAGGGTTTTGGGGGTGGGGGGGCTGTTTTGGTTTTTTTGTGGGTTTTTTAGGGGTTTTTTGTTTGTTTTTGGTTTTTTGTTTTTGGTTTTTGGGGGGGAGTCGGTTTTTTGGGGATTTTTGTTTGGTTAGTTCGGGGTTTTTTGTATTTTTGTTGCTGTTTTGTGGGGGTTTTGGGGTTTGTTTTGGTTTGGTTTTTGGTTGGGGGGGTTGGGGTTTTTTTAGTTTTTTGTTTGTTTTTTACCTTTTTTTTTTTCCTTTACTCCATATGGCTCCAGATTGGGGTCAGCAAATCACTACTAAAAATAGGAGCTTTGGGAGCCTGACACCCCAAACAGGCAGCTCAGAGCCTGGGGGCTGAGAACAGAAGTTGCTGCTGAGCAGCTGAGAACCTGCAGCAAAGTGCTGAAAATCCTATCAGATAAAAATGCAACAAATTAAGACTCCAAGGAAACCATCAATACAATATCCTGGCCTCCCATAAGCTTCAGCACCCTGGAAACTGGGGAGAAATGAGAACTGTCCTGGCTCTGGTTTGTTTTAGGAAGCAAAGAGCCGAAGTTACAGCCAGTAAAAAAGATTTAATCACAAATATTCCATTAAAAGGAATGAAAATATTGAATTTTCATGTCTGACAAGGAGCAGAAAAGCTCTCACAGCACCCAGGGATTCCAGAGAGATACTCAAGCACCATTCCCAACCCTTCTGCATAAAGAATTGGCATAAATTGGAAAACTGAAGTATTTCCAAAAAGATAAAGGTCAGAGGTGACACTGGCTGAATCCAGAGGTGATCCTACAGCATTATAAGATGGGTGCCATGTGAAATAATTACGTTTCTAGGCTAGAGGGACTAAATGCACCAAATATCCTGCTTCTTACAGCAAAATGAAGCCCAAAGAGTGCCATCCTGACTGTATTTTCCTCTCAGTGCAGCCTTAAGAGCAACTGCACCAAAGAACAGCTCTCCAAGCACAATTCCAAAATTCTAAGCCAATCCCTCCACCTGCACTTGGAATTTCTGTCCCAAGCCCTCCAGCATGCCTGGGACACACTGGGATTTTAAATTTACAATGGCATTTTTACCTTTATTTGACCTTAAATAAACCCCACCTGTTTCTGAGAGGATGGACCACGCATCAAAAAAAAGAACAGACCTGGATTTTTTTGCTTCCTAGCAGGAAAATGCAGCATAACAGGCAAGGCCCAGCTTCCCAATTTCCATAAAAAGAAGGAACAGACCATCAGCAGACTCCCAAAGACCAGGTGCAGATGGGCTCTGAGCAAGTCTGGGATTTGGGAAGCACTTCCCAAAGATTTGTTTCCCAATCTCCTGGTTTCTGTGGCCTGGCAGCACAAGAGGAGGGAGGTGCTGCAAGGCTCCTCTGGCCACACCAAACCCAAATGAGCTCTCCAATAACGAAATTCCCGTTCATTCCCTGGAATCCTGAAGGTCTCAGCAGGGGGAAACTCAGCAGCCTGACCAGTCCAAACTGCACATTTTCAGCTAAAACCACAGAAACATTCCTTACTCTGCTCCATCCTGGCTTTATAAATACTTACATTCATGTAGTGGTTTCAGTTTGCCTCCTCACACAGGGCATTAATTTAATTTATATTATTTATAGTTTATATATTTTCTATATTTATGTGTGTGTATATATAATATTTTATATTATTACTATTTAGCGATCTATAATTAATATTTATATATTTATAATTAATATTTGTATATTTATATTTAATTTAACTATCATACCCATTAAATTCCCTAGGAAAGGCTGCTTTAGGTGAACTCCCTGTACATCAGGAAACCTCAGCCAGAAATGACCCACTGAAGGACAACAAACAGGGATTTGCTGCTGCTTCGAGACACAGAGAAGCCCAGAGCAAAACCAAGCTCCAAAACTGTATTTTAGGGATTTTCTAATCCTCTGACAATTCAGGAGCCTCCTCACACCCCACCCCTGGCACAGATTTCACCAGGCTAAACAGACAGAGCAGCTGAACTCTGATACAGAGCAGCTTTCAAACCACTCCAGCACCACTGAATTCATTCCAAGCAGTTGCAAACTACAGGAATTAAAACAAAATTAAAACCCTTCCCCAGCTCTGCAGCCTGAACCTGAGGCAGGCTCTGCTGAACCACCACAAAGCTTTCCCAACAAACCATGGGGGGAAAAAAAATAACCCCCGGGAGTGCTCAGCCAAGCTGCTGCGTGCTCAGGTTTAAAAATGCTCCGAGCATCTGTTTTTGCAAACTCCCGCTGTCCGCCCGCACACAGAATTATTCCGGGCTGCTTCTCGTCTGCTGGGAGCTCTCTGCGCTGCCAAAAGCCTCCTCAGCCTCTTCCCCGGGCACTTAAATCCATTTTCTCCGCGCTCCCAAAGGCGTTCTTTGTCAGTTTCCCCCAGCTCCTGGAATTCCATGCGTTTGCAGCCACTTTTCCGGGTGAAGTTTTGGGCTTGAGTGCATTTTTTCCCAGTCCCCAATATTCCCTTTCTTCTTGTTTTCCGATTCTATCAACACGCCAGCTAGAAAACGCTTTATTTTAGGTTTCCAAACCAGTGGAAAAGCCCCAGGATCCCTGTGGGTATTCCCAAAATGTGAGGAGTTGCACCTTGGTTCCATCCAGTCTCTGCTGCCGTGATTTTAAAACACGGAATACAGAACTATAGGAATTAGAGCAAAACCCACCTTTTTTACCTTTTTTTGTTTGTTTGTTTATTCAAACCAGAACAGGACATTTTGATCTACTTTTCCTCTAGAAAAATGTCTCACTGTCCAAATCTCCTCCAACACCAAAAAAAAAAAAAAGGCCAAGCAGCACCAGGCATCAAACAAGTGTTTAACCTGGAGTGAAAATAAACTGCCAAAAAAATAAAATCACAGAAAATAAAATTTGAATGACTGGGTATTGAATTTGATAGAGAGCTTTGATAATTCCTGAGTTATGTTTTAACAGCCAAGCTCCCTCCTCCAGCTTTACAAAAGTCAGGATTCCTATTCTGGAATTAACTGGGGAAAAAGTCGCTCTATTTATTCCCAAAAATACTCCTGTTTTGAGGAGTCTTCCTGAACACACAAAGCCCATCCTCAAACACCCAAAGGGTCAGACAGCAGCCTGTGGAATCCCACCCCAGTGAGCCCAATTTCAGCCTCCAAAAAGAAGAAACTCTGCTGGGAAACTTTTAAAAATGGAAAAGGGCTCGGGGTAAGGAAGAACCCAAGCTGTGCGGGCTACCTGTACTTTGCTGCCCCTCCTGCATTAACCAAAACCAAACTTCAGAAGAGCAACAGCCACAAGAATTTTCCAGATTTTAGTAAAGCTTTAACACTGCCCTAGAGAAAAACATCCCAAAAAATAAAATCTCAGTACTGGAGGTGTAACAGGTGCATGAATTTTAGGAGCTGCAATAATGACTGAGTAGGTAAAAACCATGAAATAAAACTGCTGATGGGCTAGAGGGTGACAAAGCCACCTTGGGCTTGGTTGGGAAGATAAAACAGGACTTGGGAGAGCAGCAGAAGCAGGGGAGATCCTGCCTAGATCCTGCCTGATCACAGCTTCCAGCACAGGAGCTGGAGGAGGAAGAGGAGGAGGAGGAGGAAGAGAGAAGCACAGGTGGGGAGGAGAAGAGAACTTTGAACGTTCTCCTTGCTGCTCAACCCACACTCAGGCTCCAAAAATGCTCTGGGAAACCATGGCTCACGTTTATCTGGGCACCATTAAAAGTCACAGCAGAACGGATGAGGCTTGGCAGTCACAACCAAGGAGAAAAGCAAAGCTTTTTCACTGGCTCCTTTAAGAAGAAATTTCATTTTCAGGATCCAGGATTAATTTAGCTAATTTTCCTGATTCTATGGTCACTTTTACACTGGCTGCTGCCAATAGAGAATCCATATTCTGGTTTTAGCTGGCTAGTTCCTTCTTCATCCATGCACAGGATGAACTAAACAAGCACCACCTCACTTAATTAGGTTTTATTTTCTCTCCTGCCCAGCTCAGAGCAATTCGAGCAATTTTAAGTCCTCAAGAATTCTCTGCACTTTAGAGCAGAACTTGCCAGCTTGCTCCCACTCCCATTCTGATGTTGGTGTGCTGAGTAACCACCACAGACTTCACAGGGGGCAGCAATTTTAGACAATAACCTTTACATCCCAACCACTCCGTGGTGGAATTATCACCATACTGAAGCCTTTAGTTTTCTAGCTGCTTGTTTCAAAATAAAGATCCTTCAAAGGTGAAGCAGCAAATGGAACAGTCATGTTTTCCTCCCCTCTTCAAGGAGCTGCTGTCTGCTTTGGTAAGCATTAAAGTAATTTTCCAACAGGCACCCTTAGAAAGTGCACATTAAACACAGATTTTCCTGACAGACTGGCTTTTTCCAGCTCTTTCTCCTCATGTTTCCCCATCTCTCCCCCAGTTCCATCTGAACTCTGCTCTGGATTTGAGCCACGAGCAGAAACTGATCATTTTCCCAGCAGAATATTCAGGAAAAGTTCGATTCCTGACACATTTCCCTGTGATCTTAAGGTGTTCATGCAAGAGTTTTCAAAATAAGCCACCTGAGCATCAAAAACCTCCTTCCAGTTTCAGCAAGCTTAAATCCATAGGCAAGCCCGATTCCCAAATACTCTGGATTGCATTAAGTCTGGAAAAATCACTGGGAATTCGGCAGTGATCTCCTGTCAGAGGTGGGAAAAAAGCTGCTTCCCTCAGATGCTCGGCATTCCAGCGGGAATTTTCTGCTCCAGGTGAGTGCTGACCTGACATTCCAACAGGTACCTGGCCATTCCTCCACCACCCTGAGCTTAGCAGCACTTGGACTATCACCTTTCATCAGCCCGATGGTTCCACATCAATAAAAGATAACAAATTCCTGCCCCTGCCCTTTGGGATCCTCCCCTGCCCCTTCAAAGCACACACCCATGGGTGAGAGGCCGCTTTCAAAGGAGATCTGAAGGAATATCCACAATTCAGGAAATGGCTGGAGCTGTTCTCCACACCAAAGAGGAACTGTTCTGTTTCAGGAAGCTTCCCATGGGCCATTCTTTGCTGAAAAAAAAGCCCAGTTCCTCTACAGCAGGGCCTTTACATTAAAATTGGAACAGCAATAAATCGTAGTCAGAAGGATCTCAACCTTTCACTGGGCTTGGGGTGCTCCACCCCTGCTCAAGCAGATCTCCACTCACTTGTGTGAGCTCCCACAGCATTACAGAATCTCAGTGTCTCCCTCACCACTTCATTAAAAGTAAAAATTAATGAGTTTTCAGGACACACCAGGGGGCTGCCATCTCCACCCCATGCCAAGATCACCTCGGTCAGCTTCAAGCCCAGCATGGAAGTCCTGATACACCTCCTTTCCAGCTCTCCTCAAAATTCCACGTTGACCAGACTTGTAACTGCTGTCAACGCCAAATGTTGGCACTGTCCCTCAGCCATTCGGGATTGCCATCCCAGCTGCTGGCATTTGACACCTGCAGGGAACACGACCCATTTAAATCCATTTAACTCCTTCCCTCACTCCACCCCAGTCCAAGGCTGGAATTTCTCTGAGAACTCAGAACCATGTTTAATGCACAGCTCAGCCCATCCAGCACCTTCCTGGGAGCCCAGGGAAGTGAGAGCCCCCATTTTCCCACACAGCTCCAGTAGGGTTTTCCCAGGCTCCACAGAAAATGTGCCTCGCTCTGCAGAGAGCCTCCAGTTTTCATTCAGAGTGCAGATGCCAAACTCTGCTTGGTTAACAGAGATAGACACGAGGTTCTCTGCTGGTTTCACACTGCAAGATCTGCACGTGGTCAGGGAATAATTCTCACCTGGGATCTCTAGGACAGTATTTTTCCCATCTGGATCTCGCCCATCACTCTCAAACACCCCGAGAGCCTCAATGCTGGCCTAGAGGGAGGAGTCCCTGCCCCTGTGTAATGGGATGGGCTGTAAGGTCCCTTCCAACCCAAACCAGGCTGGGATTCCACAGTCCTGTGGTTTCAGGATTCCCCTGGAGCAAAGAGCCCGGGACCTCACGCTGCAAGGCAACATTCACCTCAACAGCAGGAACACTACTAGGACTGAATATTATCTGCAGGGCAGAAAGGAAGGAGAGGGAAAGAAGGGCGAAATGATGAAACTAGCATGGAACTGGTGCGTTAGCAAGGCAGTCCTTCCTGCCAGGCAGATTTTCCCAGCGGATCCAGAGCAGAGGCTCCTGAAAGCCGAGCTCCCTGCCCTTCCCAGCACTCCAGGCCCGAGCAGCCCTGACCATGATGCTGCAATCAAGGAGCATCTCCCTCCTCGGGAGCAGAGGAGCAGACAGGCATTCTCCTGGGCGCTGCAGGATTTCCTTGGAGCAGGAGGCTCGCCTGGAGCAGCCTCTTGGCCCTGCTCCGCTCTGCCACTAATTGTCATGCACTTGGCTGCGAACTCGCCGGGGAGGAGGCAGCCGCGCTGGATTTAGCTCACGCTATCCTACAAGGAAAGGAGAAGGCTTCGGGTGTGGTGGGTTGATTGTTTCTTTTTTTTTTTTTTTTTTAATTCCTTCTTTTAGGCTCCTATCAGAAGGACCTCTCCAGTTGCTAAGGAACTACGGGCTTTACTGCATTATAAATGATTTAAGGCGGCCCGGCAAATGCAGGTTCAGTAGGCGGGAGATGAGGAGATGTTCCATTTTACCGGCGGCAAGGGGCGCCTCAGGAGGAGCCGGGGGGGGCCGAGCCTATTCCCCCCTCCGCCTTTCTGCTCCTTCCCCCCTTCCCCTGAGGGGCCCCAAATCACGAGGGATTCCCCCCAAAGCCGGGGTGGCCCCCCCACCCCACGGGCTTGCCCACAGCGCACCCGCCGCCATAGCAACGCGCCCCGCGCCCCGCTCCCCCGCCGCCGCCCTCCCTCACCGTTCTGCGCCGCAGCGGGTCCCGGCAGCAGCGCGGCCGTCGCCAGCAGCAGCGAGAAGGCGGCGGGGAGAGGCCCGGAGCGCGGCATCCTCCTGAGGCAGGGGCAGGAGGAGGAGGAAGAGGAGGAGGAAGAGGAAGGCGAGGAGGGTGAGGCGGCGGCGGTGGGAGCGGCGGCGGCTCCGTCCGTCCTTCTCCGCCGACCTCCTACCGCTGCGCAGCGCCCGCTCTCGCGAGATCAGCCGGGGGCGGGGGGCGACGCCGCCGGGGAGGGGAGGGGAGGGGACGGGACGGGCGGTGTCAGCGCGCGCTTCGCCCGCCTCTCGGCGCCATATTGGCCCTGTTCGGCGCGTTCAGCTGAGCGCTTCGTCGTCCTCCGGGCCGCAGCTTACTGGCCTTGCTGAGCCCTCGAGCTGGCGGCGCGGCAGGGAGCTCCCAGGCGGCGGGGAACTGCTCCCCTGCCCTTTCTGCGGTGCCCTCAGGGGCGCCATGGCGGAGGACGCCTGAGGCAGCCTTTCCTCGGGCGCAATGGTGGAGCCCGCCTGAGGGAACCGTCCCTCCAAGGGCCCCGGTGGCGGAACCCGCCTGAGGAAGCTTCCCCTCATGGGTGTTGAGGGTGGGTGGTGAAGCTCCTTCACAGGGATGTGTCCTTTCAGAGGCGCTGTAGCAGAGCCCGCTTAAAGAAACTCTCCCCGCAGAGGCACTGAGCGTGACGATGGTGCAACCCCTCTGCAGGGATCTGTCTCCATGTTGGAAAATATACCAGTTTAAAAAAATTTTATTGATGGTTTTGTTCGCCTTTGCCCTAGAGGAAAGGAACTAAAGTTTCTTTCCAAGGCATTGTCCCTCTAGGTGAGGTCTGATGAACTTAACATGTCAACCGACCGGGAGTCACGCAAAGATACCCAAAAGAGATAAAGGCCATCAACGAAACATCAGCAGAACATCAGTGGCCATCTACGAACATTTACCCTCAGATGCCACGTCTGGCAGAGTTGGAGACACCTGGTCCGGAAAAGACTGATAAGAATTCGAAGAGTGAAAATCAAATTAACGTCAGAGGCAAGGAAGTTCGGATCTAATGGGAAACTGAATACTGGGGGGTGCTCAGCTCTACACCTTTGAACTTTGAAAGAGTACATCTCTATGGGTTTTGACTGTATAAAGTTTGGAGGAAAATCCTGCAAAGGCATATGTGATGGAATGATTTTCTTTGCACACCCGAGGCATGTATGGATGAAATTATTTCTGTTGCACATCCTGGCCAGAAAAACATCCTGGCCAGAGTAAAGTAATGCTTTGACTCTCTAACATTAGAAATGTTGGAGGGCTTTTGTTTCTCCCGCAGTTTTCGGTGACACCCTGAGGGACACCATGGCAGAGCCGCACCTGAGGAATCTGTCCCCTCAGGGGCACTGAGGGTGACGATGGTGCAACCCCTCTTCAGGGATCCTTCTGTCCCACCGGAGGAGTCTGTCCCCTCAGGGGCTCTGAGGCACCCATGGCACCCTAATGCTGCCATGGTGGACCCCTTCCTCAGCGATTCGTCCTGTCAGGGACCCCATGGTGGAGCTGTGAGGAATCCATTCCCATAGGGGCACTGAGGGTGTGATGGCAGAGCCCACCTGAGGCATCCTCCCCTCAGGGACAATGAGGGATCCATGCCCTCAGAGACACCATGGCAGAGCCCGCCTGAGGGATCCATCCCCTCAGAGACACCATGGCAGAGCCCACCTGAGGGACCCATCCCCTCAGAGACACCATGGCAGAGCCCCTGTCTGGGATGTGAGAAGCACCTCTCTCCTCCTTGCTTCTGTTCTTCATGGGCTTAAAACTCTGTCAAATACAAGGCAAGAGCTGCTATTTGGCCCTGTTCATACTCAATTGAGGAGTTTCTGTGCTGTTCTGCAGGGGCCACGGTGTGTCAGGGGAGCCCAATGTCCACCCCAAATTGCTTAAGGCACCCACAAAAGACCGATATAATTTTAAACACTGTTCTATCCTTCACTTCTATGCTTCCATACAGAAGATTTTCATGGGTTGTCTAATTTTTGCACAAGTAGGAAAACCGAGGCCACATGAAGCAAAGGTCTTTGCTCCGTGTTAGCAGTGGAATTGCGGGCAAAAAGCACAAAAACTTGTTCCTGGATGACTGGACAAGCCAGGCATGCTGGAAATTGGCGTTTGGTGAGCTTTGGGTGGCTTTTGTCTATTATCCTGTCATAAATCACAGACACCAGGTCAGATTGGCTGCTTGTTTCTGATTTGTTCCATGCTGGTGGCCCCAGCTGATGGTGGGGAGATATGAGGCTTGTAGGAGATCATGGGACAGACCAGCAGAGAAGGAGACTGGCGGGGAAAAGAGCAGAAAACCCCTCAAAATTAGATTCTCAGCTTTCTGCAGAACCCTCTTTCACCAGCATGCCACCACCACCGTGGGGTGGGCTGGGAAATAATGGGTGGTGACATCCCAAACTATCCTGGTTTCTTGACTTTGTCTCCCTCCTCCTTCAGCCTGCCCAGCTGACCATCAGCAAACAGATTCACGTCCTTTTATTGCCGCTCAATATTTATTGACTCGCCGAAAGCAAGGATCAGGCACACCTTGGCCATGAAAACCCTGCCAAAATCCCTGCCTGAGCACTTCAGGGCTTGGACAAGCATGGCAGGGGCGAGGCCATGTGTGAGGAGCAGCAGATTTTGGCTGCATGCTGGTGCTCCACGTCATCCTGGCTGCCCGTGGCTCCACAGGGATGCCAGGTTTGGTGTGCCTCAGAGATTCCACTGTGCTGGAAAATTTCCATGGTGCATTTCCATGACTCACTGCTGGTGCCAGCTGATTCATCTGTGTGACACTACTCTGCTTTTTCTCGCCGTGGTAGTGCGGAAACATCCTCTTTTTTTCCCCCCCGTGTGGAATGATCCTGGCAGCAGCCCTTGCAAACCGGACAAAAAGGGGAACAAAGCACCCAGAAATGCCAGTTCCACACGGCGCTGCCTCTCGCGCTGCTCTTTGCACGCTGTTTTCCCGGGATTCTGCTGAAACTCCGCTCCTTGCAGACACCCACTCACTATTAGGCCTTACTTCCACTGCCTGTTTTCCAAGTTTGGAAGTTGTGAGCGCTGGGAATGAGCTCTGGATCTGCTCAGTAATCCTTGCTCCGTAACCATGGCAGCTCTGGGTGACTCACGCTGNCCCCCCCCACCCCACCCCACCCTTGTCACCAGCTCGGTTTTGCCGGAGTTTCTCTTCACAGTTGCATAACTCAGCTGTTGCTTGTGTTCCTCTGGTTCTGCCTTGGGGACAAGCCCGGGACACTGCCGTGCTCTCACCTGGAGCTGCCCTGGAAGGTTTCCATTGGAGGTCGTTCCCCAGGAAGGGAATGGAGGCTCTGCACAGAGCTGATCTGTGGATTTGTGATCACACAGCACAAGAAACCAGAGCAGAAAGTCCCCAGGGCCTGGAGATGTCCTCATGGATCTGATCCCGAGTCTCTTGGAGCACAGAGTTCCTACAAACCCCTAAAACTTATGAAAGGAATGAGGGATTTGCCTTTACAAACAACCTGTGGGCCTGCTGTAGATAAGACTAACACTGAGAGATATAAGAAACTATGGCAAGAGCTCCACTGACTGATGAATGGAATGAAAGAGATCTGTCTTTACAGATAATTTGTAAGTCCACTGATAAATGAAATTGTACATTGAGAGATGAAAAAAAACAATGGGAAGAACCATGAATTCCAGGAACTAAAAGAAGAAAAATTAAAAAGGAGGGGGTTATACATTAGAAGGGAATCTTAGGTATTAGGCATTCCAGGAAGTCTGTGCCTCTCAAATACCTCAGCCAATGGGGAAAGAGAGAGGGAAAATGCGGCCGGAAAATTGGAATAAAAAGGAGGCCGCATCCTCCAAAAATTTGAGAGATCTCAGTGGAAATGCTCCATGGCCTCTCCCTTTATTGGAATAAAGTAAAAGGATTCCTCTGTCTCCTTTTTGGACATAAACCTCTGGTGTTTGTGGATATATTTTCCTAACATTTATAACAAAGTACTCAGGTATGCAGCCATATAAACCATGGCCAAAAAACCCCTCTTGTTGTTCCGTGCATGAGGAAATCCTCTTGCAAGTGGAGTTGTGCAGGAAAAGGGGATTTGCCCTGGGTCCACCATGGTGGAGTGAGGTAATGAGGAAAGCCCTGGTATTCCAGCAGATCGAGTCTGAGCAGGGTTACTTGTTTGGCTGGCGTGGGCATGGTGATTCCTGGTTTAAGGAATGCCAGGGAAAAATCAGGTATGTCAATGTTTTCCAATCCCCATACTTTCCTTTCAATCAAGACCCACCTTTTCACCTGGGGAGAGGGAGGGGCCTCCATTTTGATTATTCTCTGCTTATTCCTTCAGGATGAGGAAGACAGAAAACTTTGGAAGCTAGCCAAGCAAAGAGGAAGCAAACCCCCCCCCATAATCAGTGGGAAATTCAGGAGAGTTTCAGTTCTGAGAGAGCAGCAAAAGAGGCATCGTCCTTATTTTGTGGGAGAATTTTGAGCCTGTCTTCTTGCAACTCTGAGTGTTTGAGAGATCCCTGTTATTTTGATGTGTATAATGACATCCTTGAAAGCCTTTGAAAGCTTTCACAGGATGGGTTGGGGTGGAAGGGATTTCAAAGATCATCCACCTTCCACTGTCCCAGCGTGCTCCAAGCCCTGTCCAGCCTGGCCTGGGACACTTCCAGGGATCCAGGGGTAGCCACAGCTTCTCTGGGAATTCCATCCCAGGGCCTCTCCACCCTCACAGGGAAGAATTTCTTTGCTTGGACTCACGTTTTCAATCTGTTCTGGGCCAGGGCGGAGCATGAAACAGTCTAGCAAAAAAACCCCTCTTTTTCAGCTGCTCTCAGGGCTGATAAAACCTGGATAAGATCAGATAATGCTCCCAGGGCTGCTTGCCAGGAAAACAGCGATCCCAAAAGGTAACTCCGACCTGATTAATGGGTATTCATCTCCCCAGAGGCACCATGGCAGCTGGAGAGCGACATTAACCCCATCAGATAACATCGGGGTGAGGCACCACAGAGGCTCCGTGCCTCATTCACACCCTGCTACACAGGTCAGCCTTTCCGTTTCCATCCTAAACAGCCAGGAAAAAATGAAGCTGAACAAAACGCATGCTCTGAAGAATGGGAGGAGAGGGGAGAGCTTGTAAAATCACTCAGTGACATGCTCTGAGGGAAAAGTCAAAGGCAAAGCTGCTCAAATCATGAAAAAAAAGCAAACCATGAAAGACCTCAGGGTAGTCGTAAAAAAAAAAAAAAAATTAGATGTGTTTTTTTTCCTTAGCAGAAAGCTGAGTTGACACTTCCCAATCTCGTGGGGAATGGCAGCTGGGTTGGTTACTCACAGGCAGCTCCCCTCCTCCCCGAGCTCACTGCTCCAGTTAGCAATGGTCAGACTGGAGTCACCCCGTGCTTTCCTCGGAGCAGAAATGGCTTTCCGTGCAAAACAAACGCCGTGACAGAGAGGGCAGTTTGGGGCAGGGTGGATTGGAATGTAAACACGGAGTCCGGGGAGGAATCTCAGCAGGGCTGAGATCAGCTCTGGTATGACTCCAGAAAGCCGGAGTTTGCCTGACCTTATTTTCTGCAGGGAAGGAGCCAAAGGGACACAAATGAAACCGCTTTGCTCCCTCCCTCCTCTCTGACCCAGCCCCAAAATGATTTGTATCCATTGCGAATTCTTCATCCAGCTCAGCCACACTGTAATGTTTTTCTCCACCCAGTTTTTTAGGGAATGGGGTCCACCAACTCAGCCATTCCCTGACCTCACAAACTCTGAGGGAAGGGATAATTTTTTTGGGGAGCAGCTCCATCCAGCCAGGGGCAGGGTGCGTGGGGACTGCTTTTGATACAGCCCAGCTTGCTCCTGCGTGCCAGTGAGTCTCCGGGAAGGCACAGGAGGAATACTGGGAACACTTGGAGGAATTTCTAGGATGCAGAGGTGGAGCTGTGGCCGATCCGGCAGGAGCAGACGGCAGGTGGCACCCCTGGATTAGCACAGGGCTGGCTGCAGCCAGGCTGTGCAATGCCTGCAGCTGGGCTCTGGCTTCCTCCCCTCCCTCAGGAAGGGATTTGGGGCTCTTGTGGTGGCCGTAGGGACAGCCCCGTGTCCTGGGCTGTTCCCCTACGGGATACTCAAGCTGTTCCCGTGGCATTGTCGTAGCCTGGGGTGTGGCTTTGGACAAGGGGTGCCCTCGTGGGGCAGCAAGGAGGGCTCTTCTCCCACGGGGATGGGAAGGAAAGGGAACAACGCCGTGGCTGGCAGGGAAGGAGAGCAGCCGGGAGTGCCAGCCATGCTGCACATCAACAGCAGCCAGATAGGCTGGAAATACCAATCCGTACCTCGGGATCCATCCCAGCGTGGGCACCTGGGGCAGGACAGAGCCAGGTGGTCCCTGGGCAGATGCAGGGGCACAAACCAGACCTGAGCTCAAGCTGGGAAATCAATCCAGACCAGGGTTCAGATCCCTGGGGCCCAGAGGTGCAGGAACAGCTGGGGCTGAACTAGAGCCCAGCACCCCAGGAGCTCAGAACAAATCAGGACCAGCCCTGGGCTGAGCTTAAAAGGGTTCCCAAGCCCGTGGGTGGGAATGCCACCCCAGGTGGGGCTGCCCAGGGCTTCAATGCCCTGGGACTTGTCACTCAGCACTGGTTTGCTCAAGAGACAGAGGAACTGGGGGCCTCCCTGTTAGTTACATGCAGGGACACCTCAATGAGCTGTTTTCCCTTAGGGATATACTTGGCTGTGCCACCCTGGCTGTCTGGACACTTGGTTTGTTCAGCTTGGAGAAGGGGAGACTGAGGGGACCCCTCGCTGTGCTGTTCCACACCCTCCCCAGGGGCAGTGGAGGCGCAGGTACCCAGCTCCTCACTCTCCTGACCAGGGACAGGCCCCAGGGAACGGCTGGAGCTGAGTCAGGGAGGGCCAAGTGGGATTTCAGGGAAAGGTCCTTCCCCAGAGGGTGCTGGGCACTGTCCAGGCTCCCCAGGGAATAGGCACGGCCCCAGGGCTGCCAAGGACAGGGTGAGACTGTTGGGGTGTCTGCAGGGCCAGGGGTTGCACTGATGATCCCAATGGGTCCCTTCCAGTCAGCCCATTCTGTGATTCCATGATTCCCTCGTGGCTCGTGGCTCTGGTCCCACATGGTGTAGGGTCACTCAGAGGTGATCAGGGATGATTTGGGAGTTTGGGGGCAATACTGTGCTGTGTTATCATGGCCATCATCGAGCCAAGATTCCCTCCTGGATCGTGGCTTCTGTCCCACACAGGGTCTGTCCCTGAGGGGTCCCTGTGGGGTGCTCAGGGCTGGTTTGGTGGGTCGGGGACAGGTCCCTGCCCCATCCATTAATGAAAGCTGTGTTATCATGGCCACCATGAGCACCAGGATTCCCTCCTGGGATCATGGCTCCTAAGGGGTCTGTCCCTGAGGGGTCCCTGTGGGATGCTCAGGGCTGGTTTGGGGGCTTGGGGACAGCTCTGTGCCCCAGCCATCGATGGGAGCTGTACTATCATGGCCATCATGAGCACCAGGATTCCCTCCTGGGATCATGGCTCATATCCCACATGGTGTCTGTCCCTAAGGAGTCACTCTGGGATGCTCAGGGCTGGTTTGGGGGCTTGGGGAGAGCCCTGTGCCCCAGCCATTAATGAAAGCTGTGCTATCATGGCCATTATGAACACCAGGATTCCCTCCTGGCTCTGGTCCCACACAGTGTCTGTCCCTGAGGAATCACTTTGGGGGTGCTCAGGGCTGGTTTGGGGGGCTGGGGACAGCCCTGTGCCCCATCCATTAATGAAAGCTGTGTTATCATGGCCATCATGAGCACCAGGATTCCCTCCTGGGATCATGGCTCCTGTCCCACACAGGGTCTGTCCCTGAGTGGTCCCTATGGGGTGCTCAGGGCTGGTTTGGGGGCTTGGGGACAGCCCTGTGCCCTGTCCAATAATGAGAACTGTGCTATCGCGGCCATCATCGAGCGCGGCACTGCCGCCCCGCCCCGGGGCGCAGGCAGCCAGGCAGAAAGACCGATAATCCATCTGCCTAAACAGCAGTGATTAACATGAAATGAAGACAATGAGCCGCGATCAGGGTGGCAGTGACAGAGGGGACAGCCAGGAGGTCATTAACCGAGCTGGCAGCAGCAGCAGCCCGGGCAGCGCAGGGACCGCGCTGTGCTGCTTCTCACCTCTCTTGTGGGGGATGTTTATTTCCGCCAGCAGCTCATCCTCAAGCAGCTAAATCCAAGTGAATGCTATCAGTCGGCCTTGGAAATTATAAATATAATTTTCCCAGCCCTGCCTGCTGCAGGTCGCATTAGCCAGGGGTGGTTCTGACCCTAATGGCTTGCTCTGATCAGCGATCTCTGCTGTCCTGGGGGACACTCACTTCAGCAGTGATGCAATACATTCAGAAAAGTGATTTAATGAAACCTGGAGCTCTCTCCTCCCTCGGGAACGCAACATCTAGAATAAACCCCAGTGTTTGGAAAGAACTGGGCACAGCCAGGGGGGCACTGATCGATTTTATTGGCCTTGAGCAGCTTTATCTTGGGGCCCTCTACTGTTGCTCCGTGTAAGCCCCAGCCCCAGGGAGTCGTTCTTGGTTTGAGCTGGAATGTGCTGAATCTGACCTAGTTTGGGTTTCCAGACCAGGAGAGGGCCATTTTCATCTTGTTGGGATCCAGAAGGACAGGGATGGGGAGTGCAAATTATACCAAGATTGAGGTGTGCTGCACAACCCAGATCCAAACACCTTCTCCCACTGGCTGGGGGTTACCAAAATCCCAGAGCCATCTAGGCCAGCCCAAAATTGTTGTTATAAGCCCCCAAAAGTAGAGTCAGGGCTGGGGCTGTGCTGCTCAGTGCCCCATCTTGGTGTGTTCTGTGCAGGGCCAGCAGCTGGGCTTTGCTGATCCTTCCAGCTCGGGATATTCTACAGTTCTGTGCCCCACTAAGGCCTGGGAATGGGGTGAAATTGGGAGAATTGGGGATTTTGGGCTTTGTGTGTGCTGGGGACAAGGTTTGGCCTTCAGACTCCTGAAAAACAAGCTGAGGAAATGGCAGTGGGGAGGATTGAGAAGAGCAGAATGCTCACAGTAAAAAAAACAATTTATGAGGAGAAGCTTTTTTATCAACAGGAGAAAATAAACAATGGTTAGTGACAAGATTGGGCTGAACATTCCCACTATTTCACCTCCTAAAGCTCAAAGGAGTGACAGGAGGGGAGGTTTAATTGATGGCAAACATTACAGCTGGTGCTGAGTTTTCCAGCCTGGGCAGGAGAGATGTTTATAGCAGGGAACACAGGAGCATTGTGAAAGATGACTGTGATTGTTTGGGCATTTCTGGGTTAGCTTGCAGCAAAATTGCAGGGGAAAAAAAAAAAAAAAAAAAAAAAAAAAGCAGCAATTTTGTTGTAATCAACTCTCTAACAAAGCCCCAACATAGTGAACAGCAGAAGGCATCAGAAGATAGGAAATTGTCAGCCTTGCTGGAGCTGAAAAATAAGATTGTGCTCCCTCCAGCTACACTAAAAGAAGATAAATTATCCATGGGGGCAATTCAGAGAGAAAATAATGTACAATTAAAGTTGTTTGAATCACACTTTCTGGGAAGCATGAGCGCACAAATGAAACAGTCTTAGTGGAAAGGCTGAAACCTCCTTCCCATGTATTTCTAGAAAGCAGAACTGGGCGGGGGGGGGAACCAATAAATTTGAGGGGAAAAATACTAAATTGGGCAGGACGACCCTAAAGAAGAGCAAAGGATTGTGTCTGTAAGGGACCCCGGAGGGAGGTGCTGAGCCTGGGGATGTGTGCAGGGGAAGGGGAGCAGCTCTGGGCTCTGCAGGAGCGAGAGGCAGGGCTGGGAAAGGCTGGAGAGCGGCAGCAGGGCTGGGAATCTCATCCCTGCGGGTCCCTGCCGGCAGCTTTGCCTCTCCCAAGCCGGGGATGACAGCAGGAGCAGGGCTGGGGCTGTGCAGCTGCACCAGAAGCAGCTCTCACCCTCTGTCCCCATCCCGGGGGCTCCAGCACTCACTGCTGCTCCCCAGGATGCTGGGAATGGCTTCCAAACTTCCGGGAAAACCCCGCTGCCAAGGTGGTGTTGAGGGAAAGCAGATGGGTGCAGAGGTTATTCCAGGCTTTGCTGGCATCTGCCCTCCTCCGGGCTCTGTTTGAGCAAACAAGCACGGGTTAAAGGTTACAAAAAGGCTCAGTGTTTCCATGGATAACTGTCCTGCACATCCCTGTTTTCCTGAGGGGACCTGTGGCCCGTCCCCGGGTGGGACCCTGCCCCAGACCCCCACCCCCCAGCAGCTGACGGTGAGTGCGAATCTCCTGGTGGAGAGCTGGGAGAAGCAGGAATATCCCTCCGGAGCTGCCGGCTCCTCTGAGCTCACCGCCTGCCGAGGGGCAGCTCCGGCACACGGCGTGGGCAGGGCTGGCGCGGGGAGCGCTCCGAGGCGGCACCGTGTGCCCTTGTCACACTGCCAGGGGACAGCCGCACCGACGAGCTGAGAGCAGCAGCCACAGACGGGCTCCTGCAGTTGCCACATTCCCCCTTTCCGTGCTGGCAGCTGCCCCGGAGGAAGCGGGGAATGAGGAGGAGGAGGAGGAGGAAGGTGATGGTGCTGAGGTGGAGAAGCCGCTCTGGGAAGGGCTTTTCTTGGAAAAAGCAGCACAGGGAGGGCTCCAAAAATGCGTGAGCCTGGGAATGTGGTGTGCTCACAGTCAGCTGCTCCGGGAGCATCCCCGGGCTTTATTTTGACGGGATCAGCCGTCTCCCCCCGCTGGAATAACTGTGAGAGCCGTGGCACAGGCGGTGGCTGGGATGGAGCTGGCTGCCCGGCTCCTCCTGGATTCCCAGCCAAACTTCTGGGAACCTTCAGCTTCCACCTGGTTTCACGCTTAGAGAGTTTGGTGGTGAATTCCCGGGGAGAGGGAGGGACAAACACATGCTGCTTTCCTGGGAAACTGGGCTGGGGAGGGACGCAGGAGTGTCTGACAGCGAGGACACTCACACGAACCTGGTGCCTGTTCCTCAGGGAGTTGTCTGTGTGTCCCTGTGTGTCCCTGTGTGTCCCTGTGTGTTTCTGTGTGTCCCTGTGTATCTGTGTCCGTGTGTGTCTGTGTGTTCGTGTCCCTGTGTGCCTGTGTGTCCCTGTGTCTGTGTGTCCGTGTGTCCATGTGTCTGTGTCTCTTTTGGAGTTCAACATGGCTGTGCTGTGGTGTCACTGCTTCCCAGGGGACATGGTGACCCTTTTTCTGCCCTGGGGCACCGCCCAGCTGTTTATCCTGACCGGCTGCCCCCAAAGGAGTTTGTTTGTTGTACTTGGGGTTTGTAGTTTATTGAAGAAGAGACCTCAAGGAAAGGTTTTAGAGATAAGAGCTCTTTTTTCCCGACCCCTGGAGGGATGAAAGCCATGAAAGCAAGCTTGCAGAGGTGTTGCTGGGCAAAAGAACAGCCTAGTGGCTTTTCTCTGATAAGAAAACACCTGGCTGATATTTACAAATAGCTGGGCTTCTCTGAGCTGAATTCATTTCCTGGGAGATCAAAATGCGCACGTGCTTTGGGGCCGAGGCAGCAACCTCTGGGAATTTCTCTGGCCTCAGGTTTGCCAGTTTCAGGCTGGCTCCAGGGGATGAAGGGAGACAGGTGTCCCACTGTGAAGCTGGCTCTGGGGCAGAGCACAGCGGGCTAATGCCTTTGAGGGAAAAGGTCTCATATTTCTTGGATTTGGGGGGGAAAAATCCACCTTTTCGCCTTCTCCCTGCTGTCCTTGCTGGATGTGGGGTGCTGGTGAATCCCAGCCCAGAGGCGTTGTTGGTTGCTGCTGGCAGCAAAGCTGGGGGGGGAGGATGATGTGGGAACGAAGCAGGAGGAAAGGAGAAGGAAAAAAGCCTCATTTTCCATGCCTGGGGGAGGGGAAGGGCTCTCCAAGGGCCTGGAGCACAGCTGTCTCCTCATCCCTTCCTGCCCCAGGCAGCTGGAATAGAGGAGATTTCATCCTGCGGGCTGTGGAAAAACCTCTGTGAACAGGGCAGAGCCCTCTCCCTGCTCCTGAGGGCAGCGGGGAGGGGGGAATTACGTGGCTTTGGGGTGTTGGTACCATTCCATCCCCGCAGGCCAGACTGGGATAAAACTCCTTTGGGAATGGCTGATTCCGCCTGGGATCTCCCTGGGGTTTAGGGCTAGGGAAGGGATCCAGGGCAAGGGCTGCTTTTCCAGCACTGCTGCAGATTTAATGGCATTTTAAAAAAATAACCAACCCTGGGCTGGGCAGGCTGTGTGGGCACAGCTGGAAGGAGCTGCCCTTGGCATGCACACTTGGCTGGGGAATGCTCTCCCAAGCTTTTTTTGGGAATGGAGGCCCCATTTTGGGAGTGACCCTGAGCTCACCCTCCCTCACTACCCCTTGCAGGCCCCTCAGAGCAATTTTTGGGCAAAATTAATTAAAAGTGGTTGCACTGTCCCTGTCAGTGCACATTCCCATTTCTTCCCTCGCACCGGAGCTCCCCAGTGGGAATCTGGGGAGCTGACCCCAATAAATTGTTAATGTTTCAATTAATTCAGTGGAATTAGTTCTGGGAGCATCCCAGACCACTGGCACTTCTGGCTCTTGCCATCCTGGGTCCTGTCCAGGTTTGAGGGTGGATAAAACCCCCATGGGGATCTGGAGCTGGTATGAGCTGAGGGAGAGCTGCAGGCTCTGAGCCCTTGCTCTGGGCATCTTCTGGCAGTGGAGAGGTGCTGGGTGTGGGTTTGGGAAGGAGAGGGATGGAGCTGCAGGAGCAGGGCTCAGCTCCAGGAGCTCATCGTGTTTCCCCGTTTCCCCATTTCCCTGTTTCCATCAGGATGGTTCTGCCTCTGGAGCCCACTCTGGGCTTGGGAATGGCCCTGGGAAAATATCCTGGGTGTGGGATTGGGAAGGAGAGGGATGGAGCTGCAGGAGCAGGTCTCAGCCACATCCAGGAGATCATCCTGTTTCCCTGTTTCCATCAGGATGGTTCTGCCTCTGGAGCCCACTCTGGGCTTGGGAATGGCCCTGGGAAAATCCCGAGCTGTGCCTGGAGCAGCCTCTGCCACAACACAAGCCCTGGGACATCCCTGAGTGACTCTCCAGCCCTGACTCTGCATCCCAGGCTGGCCACATCCAAGGAACCCAGCTCTGTCCCTCCTGAGCCAGCAGGATCCGGGCTTATCCAGAGGCAGCCTCAGCAAAAAGAGCCCCCGATTGGGCTTGTGGGGGTTATTTTCCCCTGGCACTGGCTCCCTGCTCTGCCCTGTGGTTCAAAAGCCTCCAAAGCCCCTTCCTGCTCCTCCACATCCTTTGGGTTTGGCACTGGGATGTTTCTGGCACTCCTCGGAGGAGCCAGAGCCGGTTCATGGAGTTTTCCATGTGTCCAAGGATCCTACAGTGGACAGTGCAGCCGAATCCAGCTGCCAAAGGGCTCCAGTGGGAGGATCAGGATGGAACAGGTCGCTTTCCCCATCTCTGGGAGTGTCCCAGGTCAGGCTGGACAGGGCTTGGAGCACCCTGGGATCATGGAACCCACGGCAGTGGGGTGGCATCAGGTGGGCTTTAACATCCCTCCCACCCCAACCCATCCTGGGATTCCATGACCTCGGCAGGTTTGGGGATGGAAGGTGGGATTCACCCTCTGACCCCTGCCTTGTGCTGGGTAAATCCTGAGCGTCCCGGTAAGAAATTTGGGAATGAGCTTCCTGGGCACCCCACCTTTGATTCCCATATGCCCAACTGTAAGAGCCTGAGGGGAGAGATGTGGGAGTCCAGGTGGCTCTTTCAAAGCTGCTGTTTATTGCATAGAAGTTACAGCAGTCTTGGGTCGTGGGCGTGCAGAGCCTCACCTTCCAAGCTGCCAGCTACAGCTTAAAGGCAGGCCTGAAGCCACCTTAGTTCTGGTTACAATGCATTAATTATTTTTCTTTGCTGAACATCTTAATACATAACAACCAACCAGGAATATACACAATACCTTTACCATTTACATATAGCCTATCATAACTACTATTATTTCCATCTTCTAATAGTAACTATCCAATCACAAGAGTTAGTTGTCACAGCAGAAACAGGCTTGGAACAGAGAAAATCTGTGAAAACCAAGGAACAGTGTTTGTGAGAAGTTCTCACGCAGTGAATCTAAAACAGCTCTCTGTTCTCAAGACCAGCTTAACATCAACATGCACAAAGAATGTTAAACAATAAGACAGCACCTTGCACCTGCAAGGCTGTACGTGAGAGTCTTTCTAATTGGTTACGATAATTGTTTATATCTTTTACCCAATGAGGTTTTGTTTTCCACGATCTATGTTAGATATTGGAGTGTGAATTCTTAATAAAATCTCTCTTCGCCTTGATTAATATATTGGAGTCCATTTCGTGTAGTTGGACTCAACAGTGACAGTTACTATGTTACATTTTAAGCTTAAAGTTGTTTTTCTGTTTTCTTGCAGTGGAAAATCCTTCTTACTTGGTAAAACCATGTTCTTTATTTGCTTATGCTTTTCTTGAGACTTATTTACTTGGTAAAAACATGCTTTTGTTTGTAGTCAAACATCCTTTGCTCTAGCCAGAAAAATCTCCTTCCAGCTCATCTCAACCTTTGCTTTCTGGCTCAGCAATCCCAACTTTCAAAACATCTTTTGTTTTTCTATATAAAAGCTTGCTTTCATTTCTATTTCACTTACAAGTTTTACATTCTGAAAACCTTCTGCTAAGCATTCATTTCTGTAAGACTTTACTGTTAAACTTTCATCTTCCCCAACATCCAACCCCTGGAAAGCAGAGCTGTGCAGCATTCCTGTGGTGGTAATGGCCAGGAGAAACAGCCCTGATTCCCAGAGAAACCCTGGACACCTCCTTGGGAGGCTCTGGATCTGTCCCAGCACCTCTCTCCTCTCCCTGATTGAATCCTGGCTGAATACTGAATTAACCCTGCAAATCGCAGCCCTTTGCTTCGCCTTTCTGTGGTTTTTTGGGTTGTTATTGTGCACATTTTTTTCTCCCCATATACCCCGGCTACTGCAGGGTTTGAGGAAGGAAAAGAAGCCAAAAATAATAATTTGCGATGAAGACATCCCCAAATGAAATTCCCCCCGGAAGCCTTTTCAGTGTTAATTATGAGCAGCATGGATTTTAATTCTGAGCGTGTTTTGATGTTAAAAACCTGCCTTTGTTTCCAAGCTTCTTCATCTTTCCTGGGGGTTTTCTGTTTTTTTTTTTTTTAATTTTTTGCTGTTCTTATTTAACATTCAGAAAGCTCCAGGTGCTCAGAGCTCCCTTCAAACACCACCAGGAGCAGAGCAGCACTTGTGGCTGAGAAATCAAAGCTGTGATGCTGCTTTTATCAGCTGGGCTGCTGGGAAAAGGGACAAAGCCAGGAGACCAGGATGGTGGGAAGCCCTGCCCTGGGCAGTGCTGGCAATTGGTGTCTTTTTTGTAGGGGGGATTTATGTCTTTTCCTTGGATTCCACCTGTGGTTTTGGGGTGCTGAGGTTGGATGCTGGAAATTGTCTTGGTTTGAAAAGACTAAAGAAGGCAGGAGCCTCCCTTGAAGCGGAAAATGTAAACCCCCTCCCTCCGAATTATTATAAATTTGAAATTAAGGGGCTCTCAGGCAAAGATATGAGAATAGGAATAACAGTTCTTTTAAGAGGAAAATTAAAACAAAACGCAGTAGTACAAAAACACTGACAGAGAACCCAACCTAACAGCCTGTCAGTCGGGTGTGGGTAGCAGTCCCATTAGATGGTGGCTGCAGCCCTGCTGGAGTGACAGATGTGGGTTTGAAAGATGTAAAATCCATGCCACAACACCAGANCAACATATCAGATCGGTTCCCAAAGCTGAAGCTCAAACCTAAATTCTTGCTCAATGATATCTCTGTCCTGTGGTTTTTCCACATCTGCATGTATTTTCTCAGGGTTAGCACACAGATGGAGTGAAACTATGTTTTCAGCCTGACTCTGACAATTATCTACAAACCCATTCCTCACAGTCCACTGGCAGTGTGGAAGGGTTCGCTCCTCCTCTGGGAATGCAGTGGGAAAGGTTGCCTGTGGTTTCCTGAGTCTCCCATTCTATCCAGGTAGGGATGCTCGGCTCCTCCTCCCTCCTGAGTGGAGCATCTCCCGATGGAATGATGGAATTTTATCAGCCCTGCAGTGAGACTACACGAACAGGAGAGATTTCCCCGGAGGGAAGGATGGGTGTGGGAGAGAAAAAGAACACTGCCCCACCTGGTTTTAGCAGGTGGGGATAGAATACAGCCTTTTTGTTACATCTTGCATTGCAAGCTATGACAGTGATGCCCCTGGAGCTGCTGTGCCAGCTGTGTGCCAGCTGTGTGCCAGGCTCACCCCCAGCAGCGTGGGCAGTGGGTGAGGGAGGCAATTCTGCCTAGACCCCACCTGCAGAGCTGCCTCCAACAGCAGCAGGACATGGAGCTGCTGGAGAGAATCCAGAGGAGGTCACGGAGATGCTCCAAGGGCTGGAGCCCCTCTGCTCTGGAGCCAGGCTGGGAGAAATGGGGGTGCTCACCTGGAGAAGAGAAGGCTCCAGGGAGACCTCAGAGCCCCTTCCAGGGCCTGAAGGGGCTCCAGGGGAGCTGGAGAGGGACTTGGGACAAGGGCCTGGAGGGACAGGACACAGGGAATGGTTCCCCACTGCCAGAGGGCAGGGTTAGGTGAGATACCAGGAAGGAATTCGTGGCTGTGAGGGTGGGGAGGCCCCGGCACAGGGTGCCCAGAGCAGCTGTGGCTGCCCCTGAATCCCTGGCAGTGTCCAAGGCCAGGTTGGATGGGGCTTGGAGCCACCTGGCATAGTGGAAGGTGTCCCTGCCCATGGCAGGGGGTGGGATGAGACAATCCTGAAGGTCTCTTCCATGAAATCCTCTTGATTTTCAGGGCACATCTGGCACTGGAGCACAGGACTCCCCATTTGAAATGGGTTGGCCTCATCCTGTGCCACCCTTGCTGTCACCCTTGGGTGCCCAGGTCACAGCACACAGCCTTTCAGCAGCTCCCTCACTGCAAAACCCTCCCTTGCCCACCAGGGGAAAAAAAAACCAACATGGAATGGTTTAAAAATAGCACGTCTGGGGTTATTTTAACTCACCTTTTAATTTCCAGCTCTCCAGCTTTGGGTGTTGCAGCTTGCCCCTGTAATCAAAAGGGTGAGGAGCTTCCTTTGCTCTGCAGCAAAGAAAGGCCCAAACCACCCTTGTGCCTGTCCCCTTTCCCAAAAATCTGGGGTTCCCCCATGTCCCCAGCAGCGCTTTCAGCCCAGCCTGGTGTAGGGCTGCCCCTGGACACCCCTGTGGGGAAAGCATTAACCAGGATTTTCCCAGGAAGCAGCCTGGGGTCCACCTGGCAAATTCCAGCTGCCTTTTGTCCTCCCCAGAGGAGACGGCTCAGCCTTCCTGCCTGGTTCCACCCACCTCATCCCAAATCTAAGATCTACAAAATCCCTGGTTCTGCCCATCTCATCCTGAATCTGAGCTCTCCAAAATCCCTGGGTCCTGGCACCTCATCCTGAATCTGAGGTTTCCAAAATCCCTGGTTCCACGCTTCTCATTCCAAATCTGAGATCTCCAAAACCCCTGGTTCTGTGCACCCCACTCCCCTGGCTCCCTGCCCACAAATGCCCTGGGTCAGGGTGTAACCCTGCTCTGTGCCCCTCAATGCCTTGACCCAGCCTGTACCCCCAACCCTCAGGCTCCAGACACTCCCAGTCCCTCTGGCCTGGTGCTCACCAACACTCACAGCTCCGTGAACCTCAATCCCACAAGCCAAGGGACCCCAATTCCCAGGCATTGCAATTCCCCAAATCCCAGGCACCCCAACCCCCCAACCCCAGGCTCCCCAATCCCCCAGCCCTGGGCACCCCAATCACCCAGCTCTGTGCACCCCAAAATGCCCGCTCAGCACTCCCCAATCCCCCAGGCTCCCCAATCCCTTGGCTCAGTGCTCCCCAATCCTCATCTCCGAGCTCCTCAATGACTGGCTCCAGGCTCCCCAGGGCCTCATTCTCAGGCTTCCCAATTCCTCAGGCTCCTCAGTCCCCAGGCTCCCCGTTCCCCATTCCCAAACTCCCCAATCCCCTTGCTCCCCTATACCCATTCCTGCTGCCTCCCCAATCCCCCGGCCCCCCCCCCCCCCTTTCTGCTGCCC
>VZTR01007710.1:62605-111231 GCA_013400775.1 Chaetops frenatus | reverse complement strand
CCGGCCGCCGTTGCCCCGGCTCCTGGCCGCCGCAGGTGAGCGAGGCGCGGGGAGGGGGGCACAGCCGGGAAGGGTCCCAGGTGCCGCTGCTCCCTGGACGAGGGATGCTGCCCGCGGGGGGCGGCGGCGGTAGGGCCGGTGCATCCCCGGCGGCCCGGGGGTCTGCGGCGGCGGTGGGGCCGGTACCGCCATCGGGCGGGTCCGTGTTCCCGGTGGCGCTGGGGCTGGGGGCGGTGGCCGCTGCTCAGTGTCACCGGGACCTGCCCGCATGCCTCGCTGTGGCCATTCCGTGCCTTGCTGTGGCCGTGCCTTGCTGTGGCCGTTCCGTGCCAAGCTGTGCCACAAGCCCGGGAGACTCTGTGGCCTCGAAGGCGGCGGATGCTGCCTTTGCGGGAGCCCCGATGAGGCGCTGGTGGAGAGCTGGGCCCGCAGGGCTCGTGGTGTCCCCCAGTCCAGTCCCGGCCCCACCCGGGCGGTGCCCACCCTCCGTGGCGCCTGCTGAACCACCCATTCTCCCTGGAGAGGAGCCGCCACGGGCCCCGGAGCGCTGCCCGGGCGCTGGCGTCGTGCCCTGCCCGCGGACCCGCTGGTGCCGCTGTTGGCACTTGGGGGCTGTGCCGGAGGATGGTCGGGTTCGTGGAGAAACGGGGGCTCCCAGCACGGGTAGAGTGAGGTGTTGGGCCAGGACTTGGCACCGCTCCTTGGGACCAGGGCAGGTGGTTCCCAGCTGGGTTTGGGTTGTTCTGGAGCATCTCCTTCAGCAGAGCCACCTACGGTTAACAGCAGGGAGGAAACCCTCAGCAGTAGCTCCGGGGATCGGTGCCTGGTGCTGGTGCAGGATGCTCGATGCCTAGGACCGGTGCACTCTGCTCCTTTCCCTCTCTCCCAGTGCTCGTGGAATGCTGTGCACGGCTTTGCCCCGCGCTGGGCAGCGGGACGGGCTCCACTCTGAGCGCTGCCGACCCCTGCGCCCACCTGGGCACCGCGGCGGGGGAGCGCTGCCACGCAGGTACTGCCGCGGCTGGGACCGGCCCTCCTGCGGCCCTTTGTGGCCACGTGCGGGTGCCGGCCGTGGCTCGGAGCCGCTCAGTGCCTGCCCCTCTGCCCGCAGATCGCCCGCAGCGAGGAGCTGGCACGGGGCCGGAGCCGACACCAGGGGCCGTGGAGCAGCTGCGGACAGAGGCTGAACTTCTGCCCTTCCCTGGGACCCCTGCCGGGACAGCCGAGCTGTCCAGCCCCCAGAAGAGCCCCAGAGGCCCCGGGCTGGGCAGGGAGGGGACAGGGCCGGCGGTGCGGGGTGGTCCAACTACCGAGCCCCTGGGGCCCCTGCTCCCTGCAGGCACCATTGACCAGGCAGCTGCAGGCGGGGAGCTGCCATCCCCGGCCAGCCTGGGGCTGACCACTGCAGGGACCCCGGCCCCTGTGGAGGCAATCACAGATCCTGTAACCATACACCCCCCGGGCACTGACCCTCTAGGACATGTTACAGTAGGGAGTGCCACGATTGCACAGGGGACACTTTCACATTCACCACCCTCCACAGCAGTGCCAGGCTCTGCCAGGGGACAGTGGAGGTCCAGCAGCACCCTGCTGGGATGGAGGGCCATTGGGACAGCCCTCGTACAGAGCCAGAGTGACACTCTCCTGAGTGACAGCAGTCCAGGGACCGGCCCGAGCACCATGCTGGCCACTGACAGCTCAGCACCAGGGACTACAGGGACGTCACCCTTTGCTGGGGGGCTGCAGAGGCTGCTGATCCCCAGAGGGACACTGCAGGGGACACACGGGGGGCTGCCAGGGGTGTCAGGAGGCCAGGGCTTTGCCTCCCGCCCACGGGAAGGTCCCCGCTCTGCCCCTCGCCCCTCTGCACTGTCCCTTGGGGCTGGTGGGGGCCCTCTGGCCAGCACAGCCTGGCCAGCCGTGGGGACAGGCCCAGCCTCGCTGCCGGCCACACGCAGGGGCTCAGGTCTGCCTCTCCCTGCCACCATGACCAGCACCCCAGGGGCGACATCTCCTGGCCAGGGAGGAGCCCTGGACCTGACCACAGGGTTCTTGGACCTACCTGACAGGGAGGGTTCCCCTGAGCACAGTCACATCCCCCTGAGCCCGTCAGCCATCCCAGGGCAGCCCCCTGCCCTCCTGGCCCCTGGCAGCACCGCTGTGGCACAGGGTGGGGTGACACACACCAGTCCTGGATCCCCTCACATCCCCCTGTCCCCACAGTCTGCCCCAGCCAGCAGCTCTGCAGTGACCCTGCTGTCATCCCCACTGCCTTCCCCAGGGACCGGCTGGGGGGTCCTGGCAGTTGGCCCCACTGTGGGCACCCCCTTGGGAGACCCCTCCCCAGGGCTGCCTCATTCCAGCCCGAGGGTGGGTCCTGCTGAGAGCTCTCCATCCCTGGGGGGGACCCAGGTGGGAGTGGGCAGCCTGGCCCCTCCCTCAGCACCTGGGCCTCCCCAGCAGCCAGCTTTGTCCCAGCCTGCATCTTCCCAGCCTGCGTCTTCCCTGGGACCAACTGTTGTTGGCATCACCACCGCTGGTGTCACTGCCACCATCACAACTGCCACCAGCCCAGAAAGGCTCAGGGAGATGGGCACCATCACACCAGAGCCGGCTGCCGCTGTATTGCAGAGGGATGTGGTGGGGCTGACACGGGGGTCCCCACTTCATGCACCCACTGTGATGCCTGAGCACCCCCAGCAGCCCACAGATTCCCTTGGGACCCTGGGCCATGGTGGGGACCCTGGGTCCCCCCCAGCTACTGTGGACACAGACCTGGCCCAGCCATCGAGCAGCCCTGGAGGGAGGACAGACACTGACACCCTCCAAGTGACACCGCCCGGAGTGGGCAGGGCCCCCCAGGTGTTCATCGTGGAAGATCAGCCCCCACTCCTGAGAGGTGAGTCTGAGATTTCGGGATCCTCTGCTAGGGCACGGCGGGAGGTGGAGAGGCCCTGGGAACCACCAGCATGAGGGGGGTCGTGGTGGTGGCCCCCGGGGTGGGGTCATGACCTGCTGGTCCCCATCTCCTCCTGCAGCATCCCTCCTGCGCATCCCCTGTGAGCTGGTGCTGGACATGGGGTTCGTCCCGGCCCTGCAGGACCCCGGGTCCCACGAGCTCCAGGAGCTGCTGCACAGCTTCAACCAGACGGTGAGTGCAGGGTGGCGCTGGGGGGTGCAGGCTGGGCCGTTGCGCTCAGCTCCCGCCACCCTGTGCAGGTCACTCCCCTCTTCACCTCGGTGCCTGGGTTCCTGCGGCTGGAGGTGACAGGGATCAGGTGGGTGGTGGCACAGTTCCGCAGCATGTGATGCTCCCCGGCACGGGGGTACAGGGACTGTCACATGTTGAGGGGCCGGTGCAGTGCTGGGCCGGGGGTCTGGCACCTCCAGACCCGCGGTGGTGTCCCGCAGGGAGGGCAGTGTTGTGCTGAGCTACAACGCGCTGTTCGCGGCGGAGCAGCTGCAGCTGCCGGGGCTGGACAAGCTGCTCGAGGCCGCGCTGGGCTCTGCCAGTGCCCGGGCGGGGCTGGCGGTGGGCACGGCCCCCGTCCTGCGCCACGTGGCTCTGGGTGAGTGCGAGGCTGTGCCATCACCGGCCCTCCCGCGGGCCTGGGGGCTGCTGGCAGGGTGGGGCTGGTGACAGGAAGGGGTGGCACAGCTGGACCTTGTCCTGCAGTGTGGCCACTGGACCCCTGTGCTGTGCTCTTCACCTGCCCATCCGGCTTCAGCTGCGTGTCCAGGGCAGATGGGAACGTGACCTGCACCTCCCTCTGCCACCAAGACTACTGCAAGAACCACGGCATCTGCACCCACGCCCGGGACCACCAGCCCCGCTGCCGGTGAGTGCCCTGGGGACAGCCCAGGGTGGCGGGTGCCGTCCCCCTGGCGCTGATGGACCCCTTGGTGCAGGTGCCCTGTGGGCAGTGATTTCTGGTTCGTGGGGCTGCGCTGTGACTACCGGGTGACACAGCAGAGCCTGCTGGGCATGGCGGCCGGGGTCCTGCTCAGCATCGTCCTCCTGGGCGCCGTCCTCGCCGCCATCGCCGTCCGACGGTTCAAGGCGCTGTTGCTGGAGGCCAGGGCCGACCAAACCCGCAGCAGGTGGGAGCATGGGCCCGTGAGGCCCGGGACTGGGGTCTGTGGGCTCTGGAGGGTGGGGACTCCTGCCCCTCCGAGGGTGCTGGGGGGGCCAGCAGGGAAAGCCGTGGTGGGGTCGCTGGGCTGGAGCTGAGCTCTGCCAAGGAAAAACACCGTTGGGTGGCTGATAGCGGCGGTGGGAGGTGCTGGGGTGGGGCAGCTCCTGTGGGGGACAGGAGCAGCTGTTCCCGGAGCCACGGCAGAGTCCCCGGGCCAGCTGGGGGTCTGCGCAGTGCCAGGGGATGCTCCCAGCCATGGGAAGTGGGGTGCAGCCAGAAAGGGGGCTGCACTGAAGGGCTGTGGGCTGTGCTGCTGTGGACAGAGGTGTGCGATTCGCTGATGAGCTCCAACTACGTGGTCCCTGGGACTCCCCAGTGCTTCCCGTGGCACAGGGTCAACCCTCCAGTGCTGCCCGTGCTGCGGGCTGGAGCGAGGCTCCAGCACAGACAGCTCTGACAAAGCAGCTCCTCCGGGAACGGGGCTCTGCTGTCCTGGCCTCATTGCCCGTTTCGTAATGTGCCCTGGGGATTGTTCCCGAGGAAACCTCTGGAACAGCTGCAGCCACCCGCGGGGCTGTGGCCAGAGGCTGATCAGTGTCATGGGCTCTGTCAAATATCCAGGTGTGCATCTGGGTCCTTCCTGGGACCCAGGAAATTTGGGCAGAACTCTGCAATCTGTGTTGTCAAGCAGTCACAGGGGTTGTGTGCTCACGTGCTTGTGCATGTGTGTGAACACATATGTACGCGTGCCTGCCCTGTACCTGTGTGTCTGTACCTGTGTGTGTGCATACACCTGTGTGTGCACCTGTGTGAGCAGTGCCCATCCTGCCCCACAGTTACCGGCGTTTCTGCCGCCTGGACGACGTCTCGGCCCAGTACTGGTCCCACTCAGGGCTGCCCTCGGCCAGCTCGCTGGACAACCCGGCCTTCAGCAACTCGGAGGAGCTGCTGCACCTCCAGGTCCTGGACAGCGGCTGCTGCGGCTGCCGGGGGGACTCGGCCGTCACCGATGGGGCCCAGTGGGGCCCGGCCCCCTGCGCCCACCCACAGTGCCAGCCCAGGTAGGGACCCGCCTCCCAACCCCTGGAGCAGGGCCTGGCCTGGGGTTTGCTCGAGGGGCCGTGGTGACACTGGGCAGGGAGGGCTTTGGGGCACACGGAGCCCTAGGGCCGTGTTTCCAGCCCTGCCCAGCCAGTGGCTGCTCCACCACGGACAGTGCTGGCTGCTCTGACAACTTCCAGCCCTCGGAGTCCATGGAGCAGCACCTGGTTTATTTTATTTTCTCCCATGGGAGGAGTTGCATGTGCTGTGACTGCTGTAAGGGAGATCTGCAGGAAAGGGTGGCTCTGTGTGCTCATGGGAAAGTCAAATCAGCTTCCAGGGGTGTCCATGGAAAAAGAGCCCTGGAAGTTTCCGGCTCCACTGGAAAAGGGCAAGGAGGACAGGAACACCCCTGCCTGTGGGGATCAGGAGCACGGCCACAGCTCTGGGTGCTCCCTCAGCTCCAGAGCCCAGGCTTGGCACTGCCCCAACAGTGACTTCATCATCCAGATGGGGCACAGCACAGGGTCCCTCTCCTGTAGCCCCCCAGCTGCATTCCCAGCACCAGCCTGACTTACTCCCTTCTGTTAACTACTCATGGGTTCTTTTCCCAGTTTCCATTACAACTGGGACACCAGCTCCAGCAGCACAAACGACCCCATGGTGGACTCGGGTAAAGCCAGTGACATCTCCGTGTCGAGCTGGCCCACGGAGCCCATCCAGTGGACTCCCTTCCCTCTCCTCCACCAGCTCTCCAGGCAGCGACCGGTGAGCCAGTGGCCCGGGGAAGGGCTGGAGGGGCCAGGGCAGGCATGCAGGGGGGTGCAGGTGCCCCGGGCTGCACCCTGCCCACCCCATCCAGGGAGGGCGAGTCCACAAGGGCTCACAAGTTCGCTCCGTGCAGCACAAGGCCCGCCGGCCACAGTCGTTCCATGAGGGGCTGGAGCTGGGCACCCTGGAGCGGAGCTGGACGGCCTGAGGCCACGGACAACAGACGGACATGAGGTTCAGCTTTAAAACCAACCACATTTTATTTCCACGTAACGAGCTCAGTGAAGGAATTCCACACACTTGGACGATACAATCAACGCGGGTGCGATGTCAGTGATGTCAGTCCCAGCGGGGCAGGGGCCCGGCCAGCCCCTGCCCCTGGTTCCTGTCCGGGCCTCGTGAGCTCTGGCTGGGACTGTGGTCTCCAGAGCAGGCAGATACAGAGAGGTGTCAGGACACAGTGCTGGCATCCACCAGGTCATGACTTACAGGGGCAGTCTGGGCAGAAAGGCTGGCGGCTCTGGAGGGCACATCAGGCTATGGACACAGGGGCTCTGCCCCACAGCCACCACAGGACGAGCTCAGCCACGCTGGAGGGAGATAGACGAAAGCGCTGCTGCGTTGCTCATCATGATTCATATCAATGAGGTATAAACACCAGGATGTTGTAAGCATTAAAGTTTCTTTTCCAAAATGCTCTCCTTATTCGCACGTGTCCTCTGGAGCATCGAGCTGGGCACAAATGGTGGGGGCTGGAAATGGGGTGCTGTACAGAGGGCAAGGGCAACGGGGTCCCAAAGGTGCTCGGATAGAAAAGGAAAAGCAAGCTGCAGTTCTACACTTAGACTCTCATAGTCTCAGAGGGGGCACGTTGAGGGAGATTTTTGCTAGAATAAAATGCAGATCTCTTCATAAAAAAATCAGTTTGCTAAAAGAAAACTCAACCTATGGGAATACAGAGCTATCGGATCAGTCGATATTCTCATCGTATAGAAAACAGCCTACAAATAAAGTCACAAAAAATAGACAGTTATATGCTGAGCAGCCAAAAACATCATGATTTATTAATATCTGGAGAAACTTCATAATTCAAACACAACCAAACTGTACATTTTACAATCACATTCTATTTGTAAACAGTTAAAAGCCACTGACTTCTTTTGCATCTTCGGACACAAACATTAGAATCAAGGCAATGAAATGATGGCGATTTCTGCACTGTTAAAATTTTTACCCTTGCCTAGTCTGGAATTCATGGACTAAACAAGCATTCAGTAATACCTTTTGTGGCAAGAGGATGTAACTCGTTCACTTTTGCGAGAAAGTACTTGCGAGAACTTTTTCAACATTAAAACTCGATACACACACGATCTGTAAGCCCAGCCCGTGGTTACAGGATGCATAGTTACTCAGGTCGGCTTGGGGACACGGCCCCACGGTAACACAGTCACAGAGCAGGAACAGCCACTCGATGGGATTACAAAAACTCAGATAACTACAGATTATTAGCAAACCACCACCACTCACTAAGAAAAGACAGCGTCAAAAGCAGAATGTCCAACTCCAGCTTGAAGCATTTTTTTTTTGGCAGAGAAAAGTCTTACAGAGCAATAAGTATTATCAGTGCTAAAAGTTGAGTTTTTTTTTTTTTCCCTATAAGAAACTACAAGGAGTTTTTACTTGGGAACTGGTTTTCCTGAGAGCCATGCTCTTTGATTTAGGATACAGGAATAGAAAACAAAAGGACATGGCCAAACACTGTTCGTTATTCCCAGAGATAGAAAGCATCTTTTTCATTCTCAATTTTTTTTTTTGTCTTTTTAAAAATTTTTAAAATGATGGAAGAGTAAACATTTTTCTCAAAAAACAAAAAAAATATTCTGTAAACAAGAAGGTGCCAACACAGGCACCCCCAAAACAAAATTGAAAGCCTATTGAAAGTGCAGGACCCACCTGGCTTGCAGGCTGGGTTGCAAGTCACAGCTGTGGCCACAGTTTTTTAAACTGCAGAGCTAAATTCTTTAGTTTTATACATGAAAAAACTGGTGCAATACTTTCATTCATAATCCTAAGTCAGTATCCTAACTCGATCTTGGAACGCCACGACACCACGAGCAGGTAGGCAAACATCAAGGCATAGTAGAGAGCGCACACTGTTTGTAGGAACATCCTTGAGTAAACACTTACACGTGAGCTGCTGCTGCCCGCGGCCGCCGATTGCACGGGGAGCAGCAGTCAGTGCAACGTCAGAAAAGCTCATACTCCAACATCATTAGCAAAATGCAAATAAAAAGGAAAAAAAAAAAAAGGAATTCAAAGAATAAACATGATGAATATACACAAATGAGCTCATTCCAAGCAGGTTTATATGGATAGCACTATCTGGAAGTGTAAATATATACTTTTTCAC
This sequence comes from Chaetops frenatus, assembly GCA_013400775.1. NCBI lineage: Eukaryota > Metazoa > Chordata > Aves > Passeriformes > Picathartidae > Chaetops > Chaetops frenatus. The sequence continues at coordinate 102,873 of VZTR01007710.1, read as the reverse complement.
ATTATAATATTGGCCTGCATGATTCAAGTATTCAAACTGATATGTTTTGGGCTAAAACAAAGTGGAAAATGTGCAGAAAGTAACTGTTTCCACAGGTGACCCCCTTGCTGTAGGTGAAAAGTCCAAATTAGTGCTGCTTTGTTACATCTTGAGGTCACAGTTTATTAGTTGAGAAACTAAAAGGTTACATGGACTCTCCACCTCCACCCAGGTGGTCAACGGAAAGGAAAGCGTTGATGGGGGATGGGCTGCTAATTCCCCTGGTGTCATTGCTGCTCGGGGCACCCCACAGGCTCGTGGAATAGTTGGGGCTCCCCCAAAGTGAAGTGCCATGAAGGTCTCCACTGCTAGTTCCCGACAGCCCAGCACCATTCCAGTGATTTAGATCATTACGGTTTGAGAACGAATGGGAACCATCGATGGATCCGAGTCGGCTCTGGCTGGATCCCAGAGACTGCCAGCCAGGAGATGGAGTCAGGGACTGGCCTTGTGCAAAGAAGCGACTAATCTCCTCTTCACTGGCAAACTCAGCAAGAATAGTAGTGTTCCCTAAAACACACCTGCAGAGGGAGGAGAGAGCATGTTTACACAGAGCACGGTCTGACCCTCGCAGCTACCAAACCCTTGGCACAAACCCACTGCCTGTTCAGCTGGCACTGAGAATCCTCCCCCGCACACTCACAGCATTTAAAACCAATAAAACATTTACAGCTGCTTAAAACTTGGGTGAAAAAAAGAAAAACACTTACATGTGCAGAGATTTTTGTGCCTTCACTACCTCTTCTTTTGAACTGTAACGGACCAAAGCATTACCATGTGGGAGGTTCAGGTGGAATGTTATTAGTGGGCCGTGCTGCATGCACAGAGTACGCAGGGTTGAGCCATCGATCTGGGAGAAACACGCACACAGGGTGAGCAGAGCCTGCCCAGAGCCTGAGCCTGCTCAAGCCCCAGAGCTGAGCCCCAGCCCAGAGTCCCCTCTCCTGTGTGCTCCAGCCTTACCTGAGGTGTAAGGTTTTTTAGAACAAGCCAATTTGTTATTCTCCCTGAGCTGCTCTCACCCCAGCTTGAACCTAAAAGGAGGGAAAACAGGAGTTGGTGCCTGCCACAGTGGCACCAGGGAGTTGGGAGCAGCAGCTGACACCAACATTCACTGATAATAAAAACTCATGAAGCACTAACTTTCTCCAGACTTCAAACCCTTGGAAGGTTACTGTGGGGTGGTACAGCACTACTCAATTTATTTACTTTGGGAAGCATTTTGCTCATGTAAGCTGGAGTACAAGCAGCTACATTGTTGTCAGATAATCAGAACTGAAGCAAATACGCAAACATATTTGCTCTGAGTCTTGCTGCAAGCTCAGAAGAGTTTTGAAGCCTGTCTGACGACTCCCCGGGCTACCATGATCTAATTCATTACAATATGAGCCTCTCTGTGAACAATGTTCAGTTACACAGCTGCACTGATGTCCAGCTTGGAAAGCACTGGGAGAAGCAGTTCCACTAAGGACACAACGAGCACCTCTGTTACACATAACACCTGCCCTCTCCTGGCCCTCCTCAGCACAAAGTCCACTGCAGAGCAGGCTGGGATGGACGGAGCAACTTTAGGCAAGGCCAGTGGTGCAGCTGGCAGCCTACAGGGACAGACTGTCCAGCCAGGTACACGGGAGACTTGGTAACAAACCACAAACCCCTCCAGGCACACAGGGCCATCCTTACCAGGGGTGTATCTGGCATCAGAATTTCCCCATCCTCCACCCAGACGAAGGGAATTATCCCAAGTGGACAGGGGTGGTTTCTGGCCTGTCAGCCCTGGGGGTGGGCGGGACGGAGCAGTGATGCTTTTAGGTGGCAAAGGGACTTTCCACAGCTCATGAGCCAGAGAGGTGTTAGTGACTGATCCAGGAGACCACGTTGATTTGGAATCACTGTTTCTGGCTACTAGAAGACACAAAAGACAACCACAATCACTGTTGCTGCAACTATCACCTTGCTGCAAAGAAAAGCTGCTAAATCAGGGTAAAATCAAAATAGCTGCTTTGAAATCAGTGAGGTTACCACACTGATGAGACGTCAGCATTACATTAATTTACAGCTAAGATCTCCCTGGAGCGTGTGAAGGGGAAGGCAACCAGAACAATAGAAGCAGACATCACCTGAAGTGCTTTGTGCTGTACTGCTGAGGGAAACATTGTAGTTGGAGGCACGAATGGATGACCAGGCACTAGTTGAAGGCAGCGTGGTGTTCAAAGATGAGGATGACCCTGCAACAAGACAAGAGTCAGACACAGCACAGCACGCCACAAATGCAGTAGCATTAACAGGCTTGGCTCCTGCTCCAGCCCGAACAATTTTGCACGCTCAGGGAGGGATGTGCAGCCCTCAGTGCCCATCCTCAGCCCACGGGCACATGGTGGCAGCAGGAGCACTCAGACAGCACAGGCTGCATTCCTGCACAGCTGGGCTGCCAGGGTCCTGCTGCTCCCAAAGCCCGGGTGTGCACAGCTGACATCAGGATGCAGAGCACAGCCCACATTCCTGGGACAGCTCCTGCACTGCATCACAGCAGGGCTGAGCCAAGGATGAGCTTCCAGCCCTGACAGGCACAACACGAGGGATAAACCAGGAGAGGAGCACGCAACAAACACATCCCAAACCCACAACACAAGGGACAGCCATGAGGGCAGCAAGGAGCACACACAGGGCAGAGCAAACAGCAGAGGAGCAGGGAGGGAGCAGAAGGGATAAACCGGGAGGGGAGCAAGCAGTAAACATCACCACAGCAGTGTCTGTGGCTGAGGGAAGGTTACACAGTTCCCCAGCCAAGCTGAGCATACCACTGTTCCTGTCCCTGAGGTGGTCAACTTCCCGCACAGTATTAATTGAGAGATTGTTTATGACACTGCCAGGAGTGACGTAAGGGTCAGTTTCGGGGTCGATGTTTGGATAACCTTTCCATGGCTCACCAGGGCGAAACTCTAGGAATACAGATGCAGGAAAGAAGCTTATTTTGACTATATTTTTAAAAAGGAAACAGCTGTCTAAACAATGCATCTCCTAATGACTGGAAATTGAAAACGTTTTAAGCATTTAATTTATTTGATTTAGCCTTCACTTTATTAATTTAATTTCTGATTTCTCTGGCCGATACACTTCCATCTGTACAATAAAACTCCAGTTCTCCATTTCCATCTGCTAAGAACACCCCTGGTGCCCTTCTGCAGGTTGGTTCCTGCACCCTCCACATGCAACACTCCAGGAATCCAGGAGAAATCCAGCAGAACCGCCCCGGGCAGGGCAGGGGGAGGGAGGGAGGGAGGGAAGGGGCTGTACCTGGGGGCCAGTTAACACTGCTAGAGCCATTAGGCGATTTGGCACGGGGCCAGCCATCCCCAATGGATCCAGGAGGACTGGCTGGCGAATTACTGCTGTTCACAAAGTCATAAGGAACAAATGGAGAATCTTCCAGCCTAAAACCACTTGAAATAGCACCTGATGAAAAGAAAAAGAAAAAAAAAAAAGTAGTCAAATATTATTCATGGCTGTTTTTTATATCCCTCTATAAATATATATAAAATCATGCCCTTGTAAATCATTCATGAAATATACAGCAGCACACTGTCCTCTTGTGATGCCAAGTTATATTGGAGATCATACAGGAGGGTATAACTCAAAATGAAATGTGTCTGAGTAATTCAGGAGAAAACTGTAAGAATAATCTCCCATGAAATCCCTTCACTAACACAGTACATATATTCCAAGTAACATGTATTCAACTAAAGTAAAGTATTAATTCCAGAGGGTAAGAGCATTCTGTGGGACCCCACCTGACTAATGGAGTTCTGTGGTGGGAGAGCTCGTGAAAGAAATAGGTACAACATGTGAAGGATCTTTAGCTACTGCAAAGCTCTGCAAAGCTATTCTTGGAGGGCAAAAAAATTAATTTAAAAAAATCCCTGGAGACAGAGTAAGGACTGGTTTAAAAGTTATCAGACAGCAGGGCCAGTTCTGCTACAGTTCTGAGGGAACCAGGGATTCCATGTGATATAGGAATTCCTAGCTCTGATCAGAAAACATCACCTACAGCTAAAGTAACACCACCACTGCCTGTGGCAACAGTGGGATGGGTTCAGCAGGGCAGCTGCAGGGAATGGCCACTACAGCCTATGGCAGCAGGGGCAGCTCAGAGCAGCAAAGCAGCTGATGCACCTAAAAATACCCCAATAATCAGCCTGAACAGTAACAGGAGACTGGGGACATTTGTAACTATTTTTAGACACAGAATCTTGAGCTATAGACTCGAATTTTAACTGGATGAGATTTCAAGCAACTGAAACAGTTGAAATGTCATATGAATCTTGATTACTGGAATGAAACATGAAGCAACCAAGTTCACCTCCTTTCAAACTAAGGACAGCAACAGTACCAAGTCTGGCCCTTCTGTGCTCTCTCCAATTTTAGAATGCAAACACAGACATTAATAACCAAACCCTGTAAGTAAAAATGTCAGCCATGCCCAGAATGTGGTAAATTCCCCAAGATCACCTTGGGACAGAAGGGTGGTGGGAGAGAAAACTTGAAAACCAAGCTTTTGGCTTAAAAATATGATGCATTCCACTGGAGATTAAGGTAAAGCTAGTAGCAACAATCACACTTAGAGAAAAGTCTGGTTAAAAATGAATTCTGCAGAATGTTTCTACTAATCTCATCACAAGATCATTCTGAGCACAGTCAGCAAAGCTGTGGCTGCTGTGGCAGACTAGCAGCAAGTTGGCACAGATAACACAACACAAACTGTGACAGCCACAGTGACACAGGAGTTACAACCACAGCCCAACCACTGCAAACCTGCACTGACACCCAGAACCTCACAGGCTGATGTGCCACACTGAACATACCATGTTTGCTGGAGTTTTGATCTAAGGATGTGTTCACAGAAATGCTGTCGACTGTAGTCCATTTCCTCAGCCGAGATTGTGGCTCTTTAATACTGCTCATATCCAGGTTTACATTCAAGTTTGAGTTCATTCCTGAAAGCACACACAGCTTATGAGATACAGACTAAACTTCTCCCTCTGTTCATCACCACTGCTGCCCCAGAAAGCACTGAGGAGCACATTACCACGGGTATGTCATGCTTCCAAGTCTCTGATTGTGAGGAACGTTCTAGCACTTAAACCAGGGGACTCTCTGCACACAGAAGCTAAGCTGAGCAAGGCAAAGCACTCCCAAGTTCTCAGCTCATGTTCTCATGCAAAAATGTCAGTGGAAGACATTATGAAGTTCAGAGAAACTAAAAAGTAAATTCCTAAAATATGGAGCAAACAGAACTTGTCCTTACTGTGGTCTGTACTTCCAAATGTTTCTCTGCCAGAGAATCAAGATACTGCCAACTCAAATCAACCCAAACACCTGGGAGAACCAGCTCTTCTGGGCTTGGACAATGTGCACACGTTTTTGACCTTGGCGTGCCTGCTCCTCTTCCAAGTCTGTAAGAATCCTGAACTCACAACTCTACCTGGGTACTTTTCCAGCCCTTCAGATCTATTTACCTATTTTCTGAAAACAAACCACTACAGCTACTTAACTTGAGGCCAGAGACATACAGGGAATTTCTCAAATGTCTCCTAGAAACACCTTCCTTCAGCACTGGAAACAAGGGCTTCCTCTTGCTCCTAAGTGGACACTCATGGCCATAAAGAAACGGTTTATTTTTTGAGGGGTTTTTGTTTTTGTTTTTCTTAAAGGCATGAGCAAGAGTTGGTGCCAGAAGAGCCTCCCCTTGAAAAACCTCCCAAAAAGTGCTTGGAACAGAATGGAGTTTTAAGAAATATACCAACTATCAATAGCTCAAACAGAAAAAAGGGAAAGTCCAACTGATCCTGTTTCTGACACCTCTCTCTGGCATTTTGCTGTTGTCAGAGCAGTAACTCTGCACCACAGTAAACTTCCTTCTACCTCTGGAGGAGCTGCAGAGGCCAGACCTCAGAGAAGGGTTGGAAAGACCCCAAGCTGGCAGAGGGGCACATCTGTGACCAGGCCAATGCCAGCAACCAGCAGGCACAGCTCTGTCACAGCTCTGCATGGGACATGTGTGGGCTGAGTGATGGACACCAGTCCCTGGACATAATCCATAATTTAAACACTCTTTCCAGAAGTAATTTTTCATATCCTCCAGTGGAAGACTTTCTATCATTCAGTTACACTCAGTATTTGCCAGCTAAAGGCTGTTTTTATATTAGAAATACTTAATTCTATAATGAATTGGGATGCGACTGCAGAACTGGTCAGGGAGAGAAATGGATGCTCTGACCCCCAATCTCTGCTTTGGGTGAGTATCTAGTGAACCCTGACAAATGCCTTCCCTGGAATGGAAACAGGACATGCTACTCCTACCCCTAAACCTTCATGTGAGGACTGCATGTGGCTCTGTGCTTGTATCACTGTACAGAGAGACCCCAAGGAATTCCTGGGTATCCTGTGGCTGACTCCTGAGGGATCCCAAAGCAGCTTTACATGCACTGCAGGTTCCTGAGACGTAGCCATGATTCCTGTGAGAAAGCAGCTATGGAACAGCAGACAACAAATCCAGCTCAAGGAATGAAACCCAAAGGTGCCTGATTTAGGCAGGATGTGATCCCTTGGCACAGAGTTTGGTGAGAAAGTGAAATATGCCTTTCCTTAAAACCAACACAGTGTCTCCAACAGCTAAAAAACTTCCTCTGTATCCCTTGCCCTTTGAATAAAAGCAGAACTGGACACTGATGCCAATCATCACCAGCAGCTCTGAAGCAGCAGCCTGGACTTGAGGCTGCTCCCAAGCCACCCCCAGTACGGCACTGTCCCCACCAGTGCCACTCCACCTGCAAGCACAGGGACCTCAGCAGCATGTCTGGGAAACAAACTTCTCTGCAGAGGCCAATGAGAATACAAAGGAAATCAGCCCAACAGAAATGACCCAATTAGAATAAAAGAGAAGAAAAGTGAAAATGAAGGGGAGGAAAAAAGTGGGGGTAAGGAACAGAAGTAAATGATAAATAGTTGTAGTAAAATAGCATTAAAAAGGGACCTAAAGTAAGAAGACAATATACAAGCCTGGAATTTCTGAAGTAGAAATTGGACAGAAGCATGAAAATGTAGGGAGAAAGAAACAGGAGAAGTTTGTATTTATAAATGTTCAGACATTTTGCCTGAAACGAGACAATAATTCTTTAAAAAAGCAAAGCCAAAAGCTTTCTTTCCTGGACAAAACCACTAACAGGCAAAGTGACACTTTTTCTACCTTTGCAATTCTAGAGCCATTGAAAACATTTTTGAAATCCCAAGAAATGTGTCTACATCAACGGATTCTTTGCATGGATTCTACTTCCTAGTGTCCTTTAGCTCCAGGAATGAGGACTTCCCTATCACCCTGGGGATCCAGGGGACAAAAGGAGCACTGAAAAGAGCCTGTCATTCCTCAGGACTGTGAAGTGTTCTGCACTGAGACAGGGACACTCCCCAGGAATGAGTGTACTTGGGGAAAAGTTATTTGGTGAGCAAGGGTAACTGGGTGAACCCCACACAGAATTACTACTGGGGAAGAATGGGAATGTGCTGACAGGGTTACAGTCATTTTGCAGGAGGGGGCAAGGGGAAAAGCTGGGCTGTGTGTCACACAAGCAGTGACTGACTGCAGGGCACCCACCTATAGGGAAGCTGCTGAAAGCATTGATTGGTGACGGCCCTTTCTGCAGCTCAGGAGTAGCGTGGGGTATGACATTCTCAAGGAAGGATTTCATGGAGGGCTGATGGAGTGACTGCTGTTGAGAGGGTGGAGTTTGCTGCTTCATTAACAGGTTTGGATCAAGCTGACGGGACTGTTGCATCATCTGTTGCTGCATACTAAGAGATCGACCCTTAAAAAAACCAAAGCAGTTACAACATCAATGGGCAAAGCTTTTCCATGTGTTAAGAGAATGAAATGCACCTTTGTACTCTGTGCATCCTGCACAGCCAAACCCCAGCACTCAGTCCCTCCTTTAAAACCTACCAAACTCCCCCCACCCCTGCACACTTCAATGAGAGTCACAGCAAGAAATGCAACTCAGGATGAAAAGCAGTTATCAGGAGAGTCTGAGAAGTGAAAATTAAGAGGTTTCTTTACCTGCTGCTCCTGCTGCTGCCGACCCCCAGAAGGCACGCTCCTCTGAGGCTGTGCCTTCTGCTGCTGAGCCAACAACCGCTGCCAGACAGGGGGGAGGGGTTTAGAACAGGGCACTGACACCAGGCTCCACTCACTCTTTCCCACATCACACCCAGCCACCAGCCAGGCTAGCTCACCTGTAACTGGGAGATCTGAGAAAGCTGGTTTAACTGGGACAGTTGATTCAACATGGCTACCTGTTGTGGGCCAAAAAGTGGGCTCAGGCCACCGCTGTTTGGTGCATACTTCAGTAATGATACTGGAACCTGCAACACACACCAGGGCCAAAGGTGACTGTAACAGGTTTACTCAGACCAGAATACGTAGAATACTATAACCTCTGGTCAACAGATGCCTGGTTTCATCGAGCCTTATATGTTCCCAAATATTTACAGAATAAATACGAACAAACAAGGAACAATTTTCTGAAGCAGCATTAAGATAGTTTATACACAGAGTGTTTCTGTATCACTTACCTGAGGGGATAGTAATGGAGGAGGCACTTGAGCACGTGGATTAGGCTGAGATGAATTAAGAGGTTGTGCTGGAGGCTGCTGCATGCTCCTGGGCTGTGCTGCTATATTCCCAACACCAAACACACTGGGATTGCCATTCTGGGGAAAAGATGGGCAGTCAGTGACAATAAACCTCTTCTGCTGCTTCTCTCACCCCACACATTTCAATTACAAGTTAAACGCATATTGATCACACATACAGCTACAATGTTATATCAAAAGGCATTAAATGCTGTCAAGTAGCATGCCAAGGATATGCACACAGCCTTACCTGTCTAACAGAATTCAAGCTTTGCATACCCAGCCCTGCTAGGGAGCCCAGGGCTTGGTTAGGTAGTGCATTATTTGAAGGGGGAAGCTTCATGTTTTGATTGGACATAAACTGCATGTTTTGGGACTCGTCTGCTACAATGCCATCCTGATGGGACAGACAAACCGAGGCACAACAACCAGCCAGCAAGCAAGCAGAAGGGAGAAACCATTGCAGGAGCAGAAGGGAAGAGTCACAGGACAGTCCAGCACCAGGAGGAAATAGGCAGAAAACAAAAGAGATCAGGTTAGTCATTGGCACTGGGAAGGATTACAGGAAGTGCTTAGTACTATGCATCAGTGAGTTAAAAAGAGCAGATTTATCTCATGGATTAACCAGCCAGCCCTCACCACCCACTGCACCACCTGCAGAAAGCCCAGAGCACACAGGTAACTCTCAGAAGGCAGAGTGGAAGGAGTTCAGCAGTGTCCCCAGTGAGGCACCAACTGACCTTATCGAAGTAAGGACTGCGATCCATGGAAGACTCTTTGGGAATTTGGGGACGAGAACCAGGGCCTTTTCCAACCACACGATTGTAATCAGCCACGCCCAGGCCATGCTTGTCCATCTCCATCCGCTTGTCCTGCAGTAACCCTGGGGACAGAGAGAGGTGGCTCAACACCCACAGGTCCTTCAGCCTCACCAACACCCTCCTGAGCTTTGGCGGAGCTGACCTGACACCGGCCTCAGGCAGGACACCCACAAAACAAACATCACTTTAGCTTTGGACTCCTGGGCTTTACTGAAGAGGGAAAGGAAGCCCTTTGTACCAATGGCTACAGACAGCTGGAGATGTGGAATCAGCACCAACAGATTTTTCAAGGCTCCACACAAGTATTACTCTCAGCTTTCTCTTAAAACCAAGAATGTATAATTGTTTAAACTTGCAGTAATCTAAATATCAGGCTTGCCGTTAATATTGAAATTTAAAACTCAAAGAACAATTCCTTCACCCAATAGACTATGAGCCACAAAGTGAAAATACTCTATTTTGAATTGGAGTAAGGAGAGAGTAACTACATTAAAAACTACAATGCTACAACTAGTTTTAGTTAAACATTCTATCATCATAGTATACTGTTACTAATGTATTGAAGAATTATACTATCTTTTATTTGCTAAAGAAAGTAGTGAATAGATTCAAATAAACTATAACTGTCCCCAAGTCATTTTACAGTCAGGTTTAAACGTTTCTAAAATAATCATTCAGTATTACTTTAGTTCTTAGAACTGAACATGTGTTTTCAAGAATGAACCCAATGAGCCAGTGTAGGATTTGGTATGTTTCTGTTAATACTCAGTGAAGGTGCCCTGAGGACAATCAAGATACTTATATTACAAGAAACAAACCCACCACACCCTGAAACACCCTGAAAACATTCTCTCATGTCAGTTTAACACATATAAATATGAATAAGTTTAGTTTGATACATGGCCAATTTTCCTATAGTAACCAGGTGATTCCATTTGCAATGTTACTCACACACACAAATACTTTTCTCTAAGAGGACATTCCTTTTCTTCAGGGAAATACATACTTAACTATATATAGCTATATATACACACTACATGTAATTTTTCAAATGTAATTTACAGAAGGATATAAGGTAAAAGAGAGTCTGGAAGGAAAAGCAATAAAGCCCAGCTCGGTTCTGCTGTTCTCACCTCCAGACATGTCCATCTTATTGCTCTGTATGGTTTCTTCTGGTGATTCTCTCTGAAGTAACAAATCACAATTATTTAATAATAATATTTTTGGGATAAAACAAAGAGATTCCTGCACACTATTACCATTCAAAATTGCAAGAAAGAAAAATCAAGACAAACAGATGCTATTTTAAAGCATTTCCTCCCTTCAGCTGCTATCCAGTCAAGAACAGGTTCCCTTACCAGAACTCCTCTGTAAATGCAGTAAAGCATCAGGCTATGGGATGAATACCTGGGTAGTGGTTACAAGTCCACCTTTCATCAATAAAGAGGTCTTTTGGTAATGAGAATGCACAGAAAAGGGATAGGTGATAGGGGAGACCAACACAAGTAAAAAGAAAACCACAGTGAAAATGAACATTTGGCAACTGAGCATTTCGATGCCTGTGCAGTGTAACAAGCCCTGTGGAAAGGCAGCAAAGCCAGACAAAGACAAATACTTACTGAAAAACTGAGATTTGTGAATTGCTTAATGAATGGATTGATCCATGCTTCATCTTGCTTATTTCCACCTTTCATTATTCCCTTGAAAACAGAAAGGAATTCCTGTGATACTCAGATCCTACTTTAATTACATCACTAAGTGTTAAGAATGAAAACTAAAGTGTACTGTGTAAGTGCAGTAATCCCTTCTGGCTTAGCTTCCAGAAATGACAGTAAGCCTTGCCCCGAGCTGCTCCTCACCTTTGTGGGCATTTTTTTCATGTAGGGTGGCCAGTTTAATGATGGGTTAGCTTCTTGTGAGGAACTGCTGTTCCACATTCCAATCTCGACATCTTCCTCTTCCTCCCAGCTGGTCTGACGACTGCCAGTCAATGGCATATCATCTCCACACCAACTATCTTGCATAGATTTAGGCCCTGGTTGTGAGAAAAACCCAGCAGTGAACATTTCAATAGCAGCTACTGCCCTTCACACCAAACAGCTCGATTCCTATGACAAGGTAAAAACCCCTCAAAAGCCATGAGGCTTCCACAGAGGTATTTCACCCTTCTCTGAGAGCACTCACCAGGTTTATTTGGAGGCTGCTGCCCAAGAGAAGCATTTCCCCAGCCAGAGGTGCCTCCTGCATCGCTGACAGGCTCTCCCCAGCTCGTACCAGTGTCCATGGGCTTACCCCACGCCGAAGTCCCATTATCTACTGTAGTGGCTGGAGTAGAAGGCTCTCCCCAACCTTTGCAAAGCAGAGGCAGTTATTTGCATCATTCTGAACAGTATTTTAAAGCTACGTAAAGAGACTCAAGTGTTTTGCCTTTTCTATATCCTCAACATACAGCAAAAAGCACGTGAGCACATATTTCCATTTTGTGTGAGGGTCATTATTACAACTGCAAGCTGTTCCATAAATAAAAGTACACAAAAATACAGATTTCGTATTTATAGAATTACATTCTGATAATACAAAATTCTAAGACACTGAGCCAAGACCTGCTCGTTAAGTAACCCCATCTGGCCCTTGAAAAAGAGACACAGCACAAAATACTTCCTATATCCCACTAAGTTTCTCTCCAAAATTGTTATTCACTGCTCAGGAAGCTGCAAGACCAGAAAGTCTGATCCCAAATCCTTATAAACCCACCACCCTTCATTCTGTCCTGCAGAAGCTCAACATGTTTCTTTCTTTTGAAGGCTCAAAAGATTTGGCAAAGATAAATTTTAGCTGGTTTAGAATAATTTAGAAAAACAGTTTCAATCCTCAGACACTATTTTAAGTATTTTCTCTGTGCTCCCACTCCCCAGAACTCAAGCAGAGCTGTTTAGCCCTCATTACTGCAGTTATTTAAAACCAGAGCACATCTTCCAATCTGTACAAAAACATCAACGTTCTGTGGGCAATGCTGTTCATTTCTTTAATAAATAGAAACTGTACTTCACAGCCACTTTGCCCTTTCCACTTTGAAACTGAAATATTGTTCTAAGAAGCAAGACAAAAAAAGTGCTTTGTAATCAACAGAAAACACAAATTTGGGTAAAAGCCAGACTTACCGGAACCCGAACTGCTCTCCTTGCTAGACATGGCACTTGAAGACAGTAGCTGCGGATGTACCTGTGCTTGCTGGTCTGAACTGCTGCTACTGTTTGGGACATTTTTATTCCACATATTCACATTTTTGTAGTTGTATTTGCTTGGATCACCCCAAGCAGAAGTTCCATCATCAATCTCCATCTTCCGGCGTATGGATTCAGGGGATGGCTCCTCCCAGCCCGTGGGCTCTTCCTCCTTTGCAGGGGCTGGCATTGGCCCCCCCAGCCAGCCGGACCCCGGGGGTTTGTTTGTGGCAGATGGGGCTCCCCAGGAGCCAACATCTTGTTTGTTCCACTCAGGAGAGTTGATTGGCTTTGATGAGTCCCCCCAGACTTGAGGCTGATTGGATTTTGGAGGGTCTCCCCAGCCCTGGTTCTGATTAGACTTTGCAGGCTCATCCCATCCTGAAGAGTTGTTTGGGGTTGCATTATTGCCTCCCCAGGTAACAGAATTTGATTTACCTGGCTCATTCCAACCAGACACCGACCTGTCGCTGTTGCTACCTCCAGAACTGGATTTCTTTGCCTCACCCCAGTGGTTATTTCTGGAGTTTTCGCCCCAGCTATCACCAGCAGACACTGCCCAACCCTGGCTGGCCTTCTGTCCATCTCCCCATCCCTGCTTCATCTTCGGTGTGTCATTCCAGGATGACTTCTCCTCTTTGCCACTTCCCCATGATTGATTGCTCTTGACCATTATTGTAGCAGCAGAATCTTCTTCCCACCCCCCTTGGCTGTTTGACCCTTTGGAGTCTCCCCACCTTGTAGCAGACTTTGGATCTCCCCACCCCGATACAGATGAGGTATCGTTATTATTAGGGCTAGGTCTATCCACACACCCCCCTGAGCTGGAAGTCTGTGTCACAGAGCCCCCCCAGGCCTCTGTCCCATTGTCAGTTTTTCTTTCACCCCTCGGTGATGTTTCGGTATCCCAGGCAGTGTTCTGTTTGATTGGAGTCTGTCCCCAACCAGAGTTGGAAAGGACACGTGGATCTAAGTCAGTTCTGTTCACTATGCTTTGGAGTAACGTGTGCTGGTCAACTTTCCTCCTCTCTCGGTTCTGGCCTTCCGTAGCTGCTCTGTCCTCATGGCACCCGGTGCTCTCTGAGCTCCCCTCGCTGTCCCCCGTACCTGTTTTGGCCCATGTGCTGTTCTGCTCAGCCATCTGGGAGGCAGCAGAACTCTGGCTGTTGAGATCATCCTCCTCAGTAGACTTCCATCCATTTGTAAACTTCCTGCTGTTTCCATTCATACCTTCATTGGAATGCTGATTGCTGGGCAGTTTGCTCCATTCCCCGTTGGGAATGCTGGTGCCAGTGTTTTGTGCAGGGCTGCCCCATCCTCTTCTGCTCCCACCGCCACTCGCACCGTTCCCGTTTCCCCACAGCATGTTCTGGGAGTTGACTGTCCCTGCCTCCCACACCCCTCCGCCTTTATTCCCATTGATTTGAAAATTAGTGCTGCCAGGCCCGCTCCCGCCCGGCTGCATTAGAGTTGCATTCACAGTGTCACCATTAGCTTGGCTGTTTGGGCCTGGACATTTGTCTCCAGAGTAACTAGAACCATAGGCACTCCAGGTAGTACCATAAGAGCCGCCGGTTTTGGCCTCCCCGTTGCTCAGGTGGGAGATGGAAGTGCCGTTTGCCACTGGAGAGGCCTGAATCTGAGAATGATTCATTGTGCTCACACGCCAGGCCCCGGGCCCTGCAGTGTTGGGCAGTTCGTTCATCTGCACCGAACCAGCAGAGTTTGGTAAACTAGAGGTCATAAAGTTAGTAGTGTTATTTGGTCCATTCATTTCAGTGTTAAGGTTTTGAGGTTGCCCACTGAATGAAACATTCCTTGTACCATTTACTTCAGAATCACAACTTTCCTGAAGGCTTCCCCAGGAACCATGGGCTGAGCCACCCACTTTTGAGTTAATACTCTGGCTATTGGCCATCGGACCTATGGTACTGCACTGAATGCTTGTGCCAGGACTCCCACTCCCCACAGACCCTTTCAGGGCATGTCCACTGTTCTCCAACACGGACCAGGCACCATGGTTGCCATTTGAATTCAAAGTGCTTGGATTTAACCCTCCATTTGATGAAGAGTTTATGGTGCCCCAAGCATTCATTCTATTGTTGCTACTTTCAGATTTGCTGTCAGGAGCATCAACAGAAACTTGACATGTGCTTATTATGGACCCATGGGATAAACCCCACGGCCCATTAATACTTCCATTGCCCACATTATTGCTGTTGCTACCAACCACAAACTTATTCTGAGACGCATGTCCAATGCCATTGCGAATGCCATCGCCTTCTCCGCCTGTGCTCCCTGAAGCCATGATAACGAGGTTCCGCTCCGACCCAGAGCTGGAGGCAGAGTCAGTGTCCATACATTCTGAAGTCAGCTCTGGGTCACTGCCAGTGATTGATGGCCATGCTTCTTTGTCAGAGCCGTCTACGATAACTTTATCCCAGTTTGTGCTGGAGTCACTATTTGAAGAAACTGGTCCCCAGTGAGAATTTTCATAATGGGATCCTAGACCACTGTGGTTCAGATCTAAAATGAAGAAGGAAAGCCCAAGAGCATTATTATGAGTTTAGTATTATTACTTCATTAAGCAGAAGAGGAAAAAAAACGCATAAAGACATTAAGCCAGGAATTATTTTGCTTATTATTTTGCTTCTGTTAAAGCTACAGTCATGGAAAGTGACAGAGAAAGCTCTAAGTACAGCTGCCCAAAGGCTGTCACATACAACCCGAAATACCTCCCAGCATGCAGAGCTGCTCTCACAAAAAGTTCAGAAAACTTTAGACTCCTAAAGGTCTTTTTCTTCCAGAGAAACATCTTTTCAAAAGAAGACTCTGTATCACCATTCACAGAGTATTTTCTAAAACACATATACATATTAAAAACCACAATACTAAATAAAACCTGAAAACACACTGAAAGGCCAAAATTCCAAGAGGACATGGCCCTGGCCCAGCAGTACCAACTGCTGTATGACAGCAGCCACAGAACACACACCTTCCCACCCCCGTTACACATGTTGTAGAAGAGTCTTCAGTACAAGTCATTCAAGATATTTTCTTTTATACAACAACAACTTGGCACAAAAAGCACAAGACCCATCTGAAGTTCTGCTTTCAGAATGCACTGACACACAAGTCTATTTTAAATTAACTTTTAATCAATATCCATATTACTTATCCTACAGTGAAAAAGAATTGAGTCCAAGACCCTGGTGCCCAGAGTTGGAGCAGCACAGAGCAGGGACTGCCCACTGCTCCTCAGCACCTGGCACTCAGCTGAGCTTCACCTGATAAATCAACCTGAGAAACAAGGAAGGTGACTCAGCAGTTGGGAACAGGAGGAGTGGGGAAGACCCATGGCAGGCAGACAGAGCACTGTGATAGTGTCTGGCAGCCCCACAGTCCTGGAGAGCCAACACCATCCTTGGGAGAACTGGAATTCAGCTGAACATAACCCAGAACCTGCTGATTTGTGTGGCAGTACAAGAACACTGTCATGTCTGAGCAACTGCCCAACAAACCTCAAGGTTTCAACTCTCACCCTGATGTTCTAAAAAAAAGACATTTAACCTCTACCAAGGGACTGATCAAAGGGCTATGTGCGCTCTTGGGAGCGAGAGAACCAACGGCACAGAACGAGATCCCGATCACACAAACATCATCCCAGTAACAGCATCCCTTTTTAAAAGCAACACAAAGGCACACAGATGGCAAACAGCCTGAATTCAGCACATAGAGAGATACAGGTTAGGACTACAAGTCAGAAGGAAATGGTAAAACAAACCCTAATTTACACAGCAGCAGAATACACAAAGAAAGTTTGTATTTATTAAAATTCTGTTCCCCTATTTAGCTGCAACGCAGTTTGTGCAGAGCCAATCCACCAACAGCACACAGCCATTAACTTTCACTCAGTTGATTTTCTCCCATTACACACAAAACTACTCAGACCAACAGTCTTTCTCCTGGACACAGATGTGTTAGTGATGTCTCATATGAGCCACTGCTCTGGAACACTCCGACCTGAACCTGCCCAACTCATGAATTTCAGAGACTAAGGATACAAATACTGAACAAGGAGATATCAGCTCTGTATCTGTATCTGGCAGAGATCACAAAACACTCTCGAAACTGAAAAATGACATGTGACAATACACTGCACGAGGAGCCAGAACAGCCTACTCTTGCCTTTCTTCCCAAAACTATTTAAAGTTGCAACTGAACTTTTGCTGTTCAAATCCTTGACAAAAAAACATTTACACAAACCCAAGTTTCTTAAAATTCTGTAATTTGCTACGATTGCTTTCAGTAATTTGTCATTTAATGCTTTCAAACTATGAGTTATCCTGCAGGAAACATTTGCAAAAAACAGTATGTATTTTAAAAAGCAGTTTGTCATCACATGGGCTAAAATAAAAAGGATTGAGAAGCATAAATTAAGGAATACCCGAATCTTGCACCCTCTGCCTCTTTTTCTTGCTCCAGCACACCTGGCACCCCCAGACTGTCAATACCCCACCTTGCCCATCACTGCACCTTTGGGCCTTATGAACAAAGGCATTTTAGTGAATACAGTCCTGAGCTTTTAGCAAACAATCAAGACATGATTTCCTCCACAGTGTGACACATCTCTGATAGGAAGCATAAGCTTGCACAGATTATTCAATATCATAAAGAGGCAAGTCAGTATGGAAGCATAAATGTAAAAAACCCCCAGTATTTTGAAACTAAGGTGACAGAAACTCTTAGTATGAATTCTGACTTAATTAGAAAATTAAAAATGTTAAACCAAATTAGTATGCAATGGCACAGAGAAAGTATACTGCAATCATTCACACACCCATGCCAATGATAAGCATAAACCAAAGAATTAAAAAAAAAAAAAAAAAAATTGTGTGAAACATGTAACTACCACAAATACATAATGCAAAAGCAGGTGAGATGGAAGTAGCTAACCTGACTGGTTAGGGGAGTGGCTCACCAAGTCCCGAATGGGAGGCATGCCTACAAAAAAAAGCAAGAAAATCACAGAAGTGTTACTTCAGCAAATGAGAGAACAGTTCCCAAAGCACTCACTGCTGTAAACCCAGTCCTTAGACCCCTTTTTCACGACAGGTTTCTCTCAGAGCCAGCTCAGTCTCACTGTCTGCTCTGAAACACATTCCCCACACAGAGAGCAGGCCATGACAACAAATCCAGCCTGGGGATGTCAGAATTAGCAACTCTGCTGCTTTCACAAGACATTTCCATTACTACCTACTTGTTACACATCTGGCATTTAATGAATCAATTTAACGTGTCCTTAAAAGTTTGATTTATACAAAAAAGAGGAAGAATTTATAGTCATTGAAACCAAACCCAGCTCATTTTCTGACCAAGTTCATGTACTGACTAACAAGTTGAGCGGTCAGCTTTGAAACTTCAGCAAGTTCCTGTCCCCTCTCTGAACAGCACATTCACCTCCAAGTCAGGACCCTGCTGCCTGACTGAGCAAACAGCAACATCTGAGCATGGCCCAAGGCTGATTTAACCTAAGCACGTGCATAACAATCTGTCATTTGCCCTCTTTTCACATCCTTCTCCTCCACCCTGTCACACAGGCACTGTACAAAATCAAACCTCATCTTTTAAACTCACACATTTCACAGCTGGAGACCACAACTGTTACACTGAAGGCAACGTTCCCCAAATGAATCCAACCTCCATCACCACTCACTGCAAATCCCAACTGCTCCCTTCTTCCCTGACTCCTCCAACAGCCAAGAACTGCTCCCAGGTCACAGGAGGGACCTTTTGTTCCCAAAGGCTCTGGCTGGGATACAGCTCTGTGAGATGGACCAGGATAAAGGGAGATGGGAGGAATACAAACTAGAGCCCTGCCAGGAGCCCGGTGGTTCTCTCCTGTTCTGCTCTGGCCACAGTTGTAAGCAATTACTGCTGGCAAATGCTTCAGTTCATGATATGAATCATTTCATTGTGGAACAACCACCTGGTTATTCCAACGTGTTCCAGAGCAGAGGTGAGCAAACACCAGGGCAGAGATCAACCCTTCCTTTCATGGGAGGTTTGCACATGGGGCACACATCAGTGAAGACAACAACTAACTGGCTATTTAAGTGTCCTGATGAAGAGCTACTTAGGAGATTTCTTAAAATAACCATCTTGGGACTAGCCTGGATCTGTTTCAGAAGCACTACAAAGCATGAGCTTCATTTATGTGTTTTTATTAAAAAGATGTGCCAAATGTCCTAAAATCAGCAGGAAAAAACCCAACCCAGAGGCCCATTCCTTCTTAAACTTCACTTCTAGACAAAGCATGTTGATTTTCCAAACAGGAGACAACAGTTCACACAAAACACAAGTAAAGACTTGGGGTTTAGATCATTGATACAATTAAAAAATTCTCCGATAACAATCACTTAAAATCTTAGTGTGCCCAGGGCAATTAAAGACTTCAAATGCAGTAGGATCTGCCTGCATTCTCTGGCTTTCACAAAGCATGGCCAAACCATTCCAACCACAGCTGGAAGTGGGGAGAGATCCTTCCAGGAATTACACACAAACTCACAGCCCTTCCCAATTCCAGCAATTGTGACTTCACCACTTCAAGCCACAGGTTTTCTTTTAGCCCTAAAATACAGATGAATCCCAGTAGCCATTAAATAATGCTTAAAAAAAAAAAAGGTCAAGAAGCTGTTCTGTTAAGGTACCAAATTTAACCCCAGTTCCCATGGATACTCTGTCTAGGTAAGTGACCTAGAGATCTGTCAATTTTCATGAGATTTTTGATTTCAGAGGTAACAAGGAGAGTACCTGGAGTTGCTGGTGGAACCGGAAAGAGGAAGTAGGGAGAGTGAGTGAAACTGAGACAGGAAAATGACAGCAGCATTTCCTTTCAGATACCAAGGGGACAGAAGAAATTACGCCTTGCTGGACTGGGGTCACCTCACCAGAGCTTGAAACCAGGACAGAAATCCAGAACAGAAAAATTATTTGCCTTTCCATTACCATCTTGTCTATGTTTAGGAAAGAACATGACAACACATCCAAACCAGACATTATTCCTGGTTATTCTAGGGAAAGAGACCTTCCAGGCATACACATGGCACCAAGGAAGGAGACCCGAGTGCCCAGCCTCAGATGGCAGTTCTGAGCTTTCCTGGGACACACAGCTCTGACAGGGACAGAGCTCTGACAGGAGCTACAGGCAATAAAGACATCTCCCTAAAGTGACAAAGTGATCTGGCCAACCCTTCTCTCCCCGAAGGATCCCAAACCTCGCTGGTTCCAGCTGGGTGTGCAGACACACCATCCAAATAATCAGAGTATTACTCAGAGCACAGAACTGCCCCAGACACCAGCACAGCACTGGGACACGCTGGCAGTGCCCAGCTCAAGGGTGTTCAGCACAAAATCAAGGAAAACTAAGCAAACCTGGGAAGAATGCAGTACACAAATGGGAATCCAGCTAATTAAACACTGGTCTGGTGTTCATGAGAGGACTACAATGGAGAACAGCACACAAATCCTCCTGGGCTGTATCAGCAGAAATACTTCTTAAATTAGTTTATGTGTGAATTTTTATTTAAATCACCACTCTTATTTAAATCACCTTGCTACACAACTTGGCCAGTAGATAACACATGCTGCAGGAAAAGTTTCCTCTTAAGGGTAACTTAGTGAAAGGGAACTTCAAACGTCACAATGGACAGGAGCAACATCATACAGGTGAAGCAAAGAAAATAAGCTACTTAAAAATTACCTATTGCAATGGTAAAGAGTTCTATGAGCATTTTACCGAAATAATACTGGAAAGTAACATGGGAAACATCCCTCAAGGGCTCATGGACAAACTGCTTCCAGTGCTTTGTTTACTTTCATTTTAAATACTGCTTCTTCAAGACTCAGTAACCAGAACAGCTCAAAATTTAACTCAAATTTGAAATATCAAGGCTATTTTCAGGTTTTTTTTCTTTGCTGAAGGGCCTGAGAGTCACATCCTTTGTGGTCTATAAAACACTAATTTTGAGAAACACTGGGAATTCAGTTAAGTTGCAGAAGAAACTATTTGTGGGAACAAATTACATCATCACTGCTACATGCACATCAAAATAGAAATACAAGTATAAAAATAAGAAAGTATTTGTCAGAAGTATTATGCATTGGCATGCATTAATACCAAATCCCTTTGAAAAGCCAGATCCCTCACAGAAAGCTACTTTTTTCCAGACAAAAATAAACTACAATAATGTCCTGTAAAATTAACTGAACTGCATGTTAGTGCAGCCACTGAACAGCCTACATATGCAACAGGCAGGTTCACCTGACTTAAAAGGCTATTTGAAGGAATGCATAACAAGCCAAAATAACAAAAGATGACTGAACTTAAATAGCAGTAAAGGCGAAAGTAGATCCGTTCTTAATAAAACCAAGCTTCAGGTGGATAAACTCAGAAAAACTCTGACCAGACAATAAAAGACAATTTTGATATCCTGAACAAGCTGTACCCTGGCTGGATCTCCAGGTATTAAGTTAAAAAAGAAAGTGAAGTCCTAAGGTGCTGTTCAGAATCACAAAGAAATGTGCTGGAAGGGTCTTTGAAGAGCACTCAGTTCCACTGCCATGGCAGGGACACCTTCCACTGTCCCAGGCTGCTCCAAGCCCCAATGTCCATCCTGGCCTGGGACAGTGCCAGGGATCCAGGGGCAGCCACAGCTTCTCTGGGCACCCTGTGCCAGGGCCTCCCCACCCTCACAGGGAACAACTCCTTCCCAATATCCCATCCACCCCTGCCCTCGGGCATTAGGAAGCCATTCCGTGTGTCTTGTCCCTCCATCCCTTGTAAACAGCCTTTCTCCATCCTTCCTGTAGGGTCCTTTCAGGTACTGGAGGGCCAAAATTAGGTCACCCCTGGTCTCTTCCTCAGGCTGAACAATCCCAGCTTCCCCAGCCTTTCCTCCCAGCAGAGCTGCTCCATCCCTCTGATCATTCTGGTGTCTCCTGTGGACTCCCCAGCAGCTCCAGGTCCTTCCCGTGCTGGGCCCCAGGGCTGGGGCAGCTCTGCAGGTGGGGTCTCACCTGAGTGGGGCAGAATTCCCCCCTCCCCTGCTGCCTAGGCCGTGGGATCAGCCCATCTCTGGGATGGGTCTAAAGACCCTTCCTTATGAGATGTGTCTATCCAAACTGGACACAACAAAGGCATTTTGTACCACAACCATACTTGGATCACTGCTGGCGACAAAGACTGGGAATCTGCAGCACAGCAGTGGTCACAGTAGAATCTCCCCCTGCTCCAACCCTGCCATCCACTGCTGCCAACATTGAGCAACTAAGACAAGGCTGAAGCTTCAGCTTGGAACCTGCCCACAGAGGCCAAAACCACCCTGCAACATTCGCTATCAAGCTCTGACACAGGAAAGGATCTCCTCATGCTACAGCTTACAGTGGAAGCTTAAATAGTGTTGGCTGAAATATTCCCTTGACAACTGAATTTAAGCTACTCGATTTTAGCTGAAGGAAAACAAGGTACCTGCCCTCACCTGGCTGTTTTTTGCTGCTGTTGGGCACTTCTCCGTTGGTCACAGGCTGGTTATTGGTGCCAGTGCTGCCTCCTGACTGGCCGTTTAACACTTTGGGAGTGGATCCCAGGTTTGCAGCTATCACTGGTAACTGCTGCCCTCGTTTCAGAAGCTGTTTCTGTTCCTGGTGTCGGAATCGTGGTGGTACTTCCCGAGGAGGGTATCGAGGCAAGGGCTGCTGCTGGCTGCTGGCTGGGGCCCGCTTGGCATTATTAGTAGTGCTGGTTCCTGTGGAAGTGCCGTTGGAGGTGACAGGCTGGGGCTGGCTTACACTGGTCTTGGTTTGTTCTGGCACTACCCCCACCCCCAGGAAAGAGAAAGTGGGACAAAGTTATTCATGTGAACAGCAACTTAAAAAATTGAAGACTAAGTCAATATTATTAGAGGTGTTTATGTATGATGTAATGGCAGCGTTTCTTCTGATTCAAGCTGTAACTCATCCCCGAGGAAAAGCTCTGTTATCCCTCAATCAAACACTTCATGACACAGACCTGGAAGCATGAATATGCCTTGCTATCACTCCTAACCAAGTTATCTCAGTCACAGTATGCTGTACTAACCAGCTTCCTACAGCATTTTGCTGACAAATGAGCACTATGCATTTATTTCAACATTTAACCTTTTCTAGAAAATGCTCAAGTATTAAAAAATTAGGTTTCCCATTTAAGTATTACATACAGAAAACTGCTCTGGCCTGGCCCAAAAAGAACAAGGGGCAAACGGGACCTACAGGACATGCTGCTAAGGCTTCCCTGCTTTAAGGAGCCCACCATCCAAAGGGAAAGTTATTCATGTCCTGGAGTGAGTGCTGCCAGCAAGAACTGCTGCCAGCCCAGGGAATGCTGCACACAGCCTGGCAGGACACTGCTGGCACTGGGAAAATGCCAAATGGGCAACTGCAACTCCAAATGATCTCAGACCTGACAGCACGGTCCCGGCAGGGCGAGGGGAAGGTCAAAGCATGGGCAGAGCTCACAGGGAACTCACCAAACCCACCCATAGCCCCAGAGCCCACGCCAGCAGTGCCAGCACAGGACAGGTGTAGGGACAGCCAGTCAGGTCACCAGGCAGGAAGGCACCCTGAGCTCCTGGTGTGTGACTTTGGGCCTACTCCATCCCTCCCAGCTGCAGGTGAGCTCTGTCCCTCCCTCAACAGTGTTGATGTGTTAATGCACTTTTCAAATTTCTTGGATATCCATAAAGGGTCTTAACATTTATTGTGAAACTTCCCAAGATACCTCAATACTCAAGTGTGACCTTCCTCAGCACCAGGAATAATGTTACTACACAACTGAGAATGTAGTTTTCAGGAGCTTTTAAAATCTTTTAAAATATGTTTAAAGAATGTTTTATCATTCACTTTCAGGAACTGAGTCATGGGAATACTACAAAAAATAAAAACAAACTCCAGCTTTTAAGGAATCAATTTGAATGTTGTCAGTGCTACTTATGATCTAATTTCTGTTTATTTCTACTTTATGTATTCTGAAAAACACAAAATAGAAGCCTTTGGACTAAAAAGTCACTGAAGAACCAGTATCTGAGTTGTGTTTTAATGGAATATTGCATTTTGGCTGCTTAAGGGAAGCAGGAAAGAAAAATTTTGGAGACCTCCTTGTTTGACAAATAGGTGGGCGGAAGTGTCAGGGTGAGGACACCCAACTTCAGCTGCCCCTCCCAGGGCCCCCAGCTCCCTCTCAGGCACAGCAGGGACCCAGCTTTGCCAGTTCATGGCTGGCTGGAGAGGGACAGAATTAAGGAGAGGAAGGGCCAGGACACAACTCAATTTATTGTACAGAGCACAGGGAACAGAAGGTATTGAAAGGCTATTAGATAAACTGAGAAGTTAGTAAAGATCACAACCACCCCCTCTGATTTCCTCAGTTTAAGCTGTTCCATATATTAAGGGAAGGCAACTGATCCCTTGCAAAATATATTGATGCACATAATGAGACAATAAATTGTGATTCTGACTTCTGGTTCAAAACTGAACTTCACAAATATGAAATAATTTCAAACAAATCTACTTCATTTGGTCCTTATAAAAATTCTTGCATTATAAATAAAGTAACTGAGAGTGACTAAGCCCTGAAGGAGGGGGAAGAGGTGCTATTTAAGCAAATTGCTGAGAATTTGTTGACAATTTAATGCAGAAGGACTTTGCACTTCCCTGTGGTCCAGGTACTGTAACAAGCTCTGAAATTAGAACACATTTGTTCACACTCCACAGCCTGTGTACCCAATGCCCAAACCATAACTTTTGGTGCTCTCCCTGTGCCTCCTGCCCCAGCTGATTCAATGGGTGACCCTTTGCAGCCTGGAGCTGAGCTTAGAGTGCCACACTGTCACCCCTGCTGCAGCCAGAGCATCACATGCAGCCACCAGAGCAGTCCTGGGTCACAGCCCCACACAGGGACAGACACACGCACTCCTTCAGCCTCTGGCACAGACTCTGCCAGCTCTCCATTTTTGCACTGTCACCTTAAGCAGAAAATACAAATACACCTCGCTTGAAGAGGTTCTTATTCGACACACAGCACCTGGTAACATGGTCACTGAGTCACTGCTCCTTCCCTGCCACTTCCAGCCCCATTCCACTGCTCCTCTGGGCTAAAGTGAAATAATTTCCATCTGACATTCCTCAGACGCCCAGACTGCGCTGCCAACAGCATGCCCAGGGCAGCCCTAACACTACTTTCCTAATTAAAGCTACTTTAAGACCAAGTGTGTTAGAACAGACCCCAACGGACCTGCAGAACTCGAATCACTTTTGACTATCAAGGGGTGCAACAAATAAACAAGGTAGTCACTGCCCAGCCAGCCCTAAGGCACAGCACCAACAGCACTTCTCTAACAGTTTACGAATACCATATTTCTCATACATTCTAAGCATTTGTTTCCTTAGCAAACATGGCAATTCTATCTACTATGATATCAGCAAATTGTATAACACATTTGCCAGGGGCTAGGCTATAGAATATGCAGAGTCCACAATTATAGGCTAATTTTCAACTGAAATGATCCAAAGTTCGACAGAATTCCCTTGCCTTTGCTTCCTTCAGAACCACACAGTAAGTTTTAAGCTATAAAATTCACCCTGTCCAAAATTTTCTGCTCCAAAACTTCTCAGAAGACTAAATAACACATTAATATTCCAATATGGCTACTATGAATTCCAGCACCCCTAAATCATTAACTTAGTATTTTAACTTGCTCTAAACAAGTTGCTTGTTAATAAAAGTTTGTTCTACACCAGCATTTTATTTTAATCATATTAAGGCAGAAAGATAATATTAACAGACTTACAGTTTATCACAGTTAAATGACTAGCAACAGCAAGTTTACAGAAACTAGTATTAAAAATGACAGATTTTCATAAAGAACAAACCTGCTGCAAACCCTCAGAGCAGGGGATGGTGGAGTTACAGTTTACAGAGAGATTCCAAAGAAAGACGCTTCCAACTTGTGTTGCTTTCCCACTCTGCAGATTTCATTAGAAAATGGAGGAGAAGCATGGTGTCATTTTACTGCTCCAGGAGCTGCCTGCCAACTCCTCCTGGAGCAGGGGCCCAGGGACTCGCACTCCCCCTCCAATAAAAAAATGGCAGCTGCTTGAGTAACTTTAATGCAGATGGAAAACAGTTTCTCCCTCGCACAAAACCGGCGCAGAGAGATCAAATCCTCTGCTGACCCACACAAAGAACAGCACCAGGCCGGCAGGGAAAGGCTCCTTCCTCCTGCTGCTGGAGCTGCCCCCCGAAAAACGCCCCGTGCTGCTCTCCCTGCATGGCATGTCCCGGAGCTGTCAGGGCTGGAATGCTGAAGGGCAAACAGAGGAAGTCTGGCTTTCAAGCTGACACACGTAAGATGTAGTGCTAGAATTTTCGTGGTGGAAAAATGGCCGCAGCTGTGAGCTCGGAGCTGCTCTGGAAAATATCTCCGTGTTTGCCAAGGCTTTAACCCCTGCAGATCCGCATGGAGGTGAGCGTGCCCTTCCCGTGGGACTGCCTGGCCACGGGCCCATTCCCTGCATTCTTCCAGTCACCCCCAAGATTTAAGAGCTGGCAGGAGAGTTTTTCCAATCGGGAAAAAGCACAGTCAGGCAAAGCGAAAACCCCGACAAAACCCGGCAGGGTTTGTGTAGCCGGCCCATTCCGCCTCGCGGAGAAGAACAAGCGTAAGAAGTTTCCAAGGTGGGAAATATGAGTCAAAGATTTCAATTCCACACCCAGCTATTTTTAGAGCACTTTCCGTTTCAGTGGGCAATTCAGTTTACTCTGTTCTGCAATGAAAGTGGCGCTTTCTGGGCTGCAGCGACAGCTGGGTGTGTTTGAGCTCGTGCTGCTCCCCCAGCCCCAGCACCGGGCAATTCCCATCAATTCCTTCACATCCCTACCTTCAATTGTGTGCAAAGGGCACTGCAGCCCCCACTGAGCTCCCACCCTGGAGCACCAGGCACAGCCCAACTCCATCTTCCTCCTCAAACAGCCTTTCCTTCAGTGCTAGGCTCCTCAGCCCTACCTGGGGCCACTGGGGCTGCCTGCAGAGTTCTGTCTAGAGCAAATTCAAGATAAATGGATTGACCCGTCTGTCTCTAACAGCACTTAAACACACAGTGTCTTAACAGCACTTTTGTTGCCTTTAAACGCAGCAAAAGGACATATTTTGCCAAGCTAGAGGGAATGCCACAGCTGACGATTCTACAGTACTTTCAAAAAATAGGAACTCAAATTATACTTAGTTTTTTCCTAGAATACCTGGTACAAGAGCATTGTGAAGACACATGATGTGCCAGCTGCTGCACAAACAGATAAACTTTCCACCTAGCAACTAACTAATAGACTCGCCTGTAACTCTCCCAGCCTCCTCTTCCCTCCTTTAATAAAACCAGCTCGATCAAACCAGGCAGGCCAGTATCCCTGAAATCTGCAGGAATGCCACACGTGCATTTTTAAGTGCAATACTATGGTACTAAAATGCTGCCGGTACCAGAAGCGCTGTTATTAGCATCTTATTTTCATTACTTTCATTCTTAATCCTGGACAGGAAAATACCCAGCTCCATGAACTTCCTTGGAAGGTTCCTGTCATTTTACATGAACACTGGGAGCTGCTTCAGCTGGTGCAACAGCAACTTCTTCCTTAGCTAAAACAACAGTTTGGAGTTGTCCAAACTACACTTAAACCAAGAAATACCCTCCCTTCCAACCCCCAGCACTTAACCAGTTCCTTTTCTGAAAGAGGCACGTAATTCTGAATTATTTAGAGATCCTATACTCTTGTACTTTATCTTCAGCTCCTGCACAGAATAAATTATTTAAGACATTAATGTGATGGAAACTTGGAAACTAATGAAACATTAATTTGCATCCTGAATACAAGGAGGCAAAACTGGTGAAACAGGGCAAGAGCCATGTGCAACACAAGCTTCGGATTTTGTTCCTATAGAAACTGTAGCAAAAGGTGTGTATCCGCATCTTATGATGTGTCCTCTTCCACAGCACTGCCAGTTTATGTTTCTCTGACAACTCTAAATTCCTGCTGAACTTTGTGAAATACTCTTCAAATAATAACATAATTAAGTTGGAACTTAATACTTCCATCAGTGAATGTTAAGCCTCAAAGCAGACAAAAATAGTAATAAGAAGTTTTTAATTACTCTGTCCTTCAGAAGAAAGACATTTTCATTCCATGTGAAGATTCCTACCCGGTAGCCTCCCAAGTAGAATTCCTGCTCTCCTGATTTATGCTATTTTTAGCCATTTGCTTGTGCAGCCTCGGCCCTGATGTTGATGCCAGTGCAGCCCAAACACACAGGTCAAATGGGCACTCCAAGTGCTCCTCATTATACAGCAAAGTATCTATCTAAAAGATATTCTATCATTTTCCTTCTGCTTCAGAATAAACCCAGACATTTTCATAATTCTTTATATCTGGTCTATTATCCTAGAGACCTTATGGCAGGAATGTACAGAAGAAAACCAATCCTTAGCCTGAATTCAAACACAATTCCACCCACTGCTTGAAAAAGGGCATGTTAAAAAACAAATGAAGAATATTAATTGTAATAGTCTTCCAGCAATTTTATTAATTATTCTTGCCCAAAGACAAACCTGGAACTCCCAATGGATGTCAGTGGCCACAGGGTGGGACCCCTGGCCAGTCAGAACAGCAGCTTCCCTCACTGCCAGTGGCTCCAGGGATGCTGCAGACCCTCCTGCAGCTCACTCAAGGTTCTGGCAGCTCCCTCTGCCTCCAGCAATCCCTTCTCCAGAACCAAACCATCAGCCTCCCCAAGCAGCAGTGGGAGAACTCCCCACTCACAGCAGCACAGCTGCCCTCACTCCCTTCCCACAGCATCCTTACACACCAAAAATCCATTGGTCCTCCTCCATCCACGTATTTTTCCCATTTAAAAACACCCATCAGAGCTGGGAAGGGGTGCTGCAGAGCATCAGTGCAGCACCTCTGAGCACATCCCAGGTGCGATGTTCCTCAGTCACCCACCCTGGAATGGGAACTGGTGCTTCCCTGCCCCTTCCCCAGCACAGTCTGTCCTCTGCCACTCCCCTGCCTTCAAGCCCCATCAGTCTTCAAACACCTTTTGATTTTTCCAGCAGGAATTACATCTCTTCTAAGCAGGGCTCTGAAGCTTCTGGAGCATCTGCCACTGCTCCAGTAAGCACTAAATTAAACCAGTGTTCCCAGAAAACAGGGTTTCAGCAAGCACTGCACATGACCACTTAGCAATTACTGTGCACTTCCCAACTAACAGGTGAGGAGCTACAATTCAAGAGAAAGTGAAAGGAATCTTTTTTCCACTTTTTAGAAGCTGGTTGGGATGGAGATCCACACAAACCCCACAACCACTCAGAAAACTGCAGTGCTCCCACCTGCCATGAACATTGGAATTACAGATTTTGGGTACTGGCATCCTGATCACTTTGCAGAGTGAGCTCTCCATACGCAGGAATTAAAACGGGACATTCATTACTTGTCCATCACATGTTCCCAATCCTACACATAGTTATTCTGAAGTGTTGGTGCACTTTTCAAACAAAGCAAAAAAAGGGAACAAAAAAAACCAAGCAGGGAATGGAACTTTAGTTATTATGCCTAGGCCTGGTGCTCTGTGAGTAAATAAGAATAGAAAACAGGAAGATCAGCAATTCCAATCCCTGGCTAAACGCTTTGCTGTTACTCTTCTAAACTTTTGTGGTCACTTTGAAAAACTGCAGCTGAAGTCTCAAGGGTCCCATCTGTCACTTTTGGGAGGAGATTTCAGGTGGTACATTTGATTCAACACATTTAAAACCCCAGAAATAATACATAGAGTAGAATTAACCGTGAAGTAACTTACCTTTGATTTTTTGTTCAATGGCCTAGAACAAGAAAAAAGAAGTGTCAGTGATTTGTGCAGATAAGAGAGAAACCACATGTACATGTACCACTTCATAAAGCAACATTAGCTTTTGACTTTCCTCTTTTTAAATGGCTTCAATTATTTAATTATCTACTTCAGAAGCCTCTCTCTAACCAATCCAGGCCTATTATTTATGTTTAAAAAGCTGTTTAAATGTTATAGAAGAAAAAATTAATTTGAAAGATAACTACATGAAACAGATCAAATTAAACTTGCAAATTAAGATGTTTTAAGTGAGTTAAAAACTGTGCCTGGAAGCAAAGAGCCGCCACCTCTGTTATTGCAAAACAGGGCAGGGAAGGGGGAGTGACCTGGAAATGCCAAAGAATAAGAGAGCAAATGTCAAAGCTTCAATTCTTTAATTTCCAAGATTCAGTGGGTTACACCTGTGATATGGCCAAGACGAGAGATCTATTGAATAAGAGTTTATCACAGGATAAAATGGGAGAGAAACATTTCTTGTATGGAAATGCACCTCAGTGGTGTGGTTTTACCTGTACACCACAGAGAGACTGCTCAGGAAGGGCCTCCCAAAAGCACCAGTTCCTGCTCTGTGCTCCAGTGCTGCTCTCCCTCCTCCCCAGCCTCCCAAAGAAAGGTGCTGGGATCACTACACACCACCACAACTCCTCATCATGCTTTTTGTTCAACAAATACGGTTACAATACCTACTTTGAAGCCTTGGGTGGTTCTGTGCCCTTAGAACCCCAGGGTTCTGTGCTGCAGCACCTGGCTGAGCCAAGTGTTCACCTGTTTATACTGCACAAAGGCCAATGGATCCACCCAGCAACGCTGCTCAGCACCAGGATGGGGGCACAGCACGGCCCTTCCACAGCCCAGGTGACACCTCTGGGATCGCTGCACTACTCCTTTCAGTCTCCATCACTGAAACACCCAATAAATGAACCCCAGGCATTGGTTTGTGCTCCCACAGCACAGTTATGTGGTGCCTGTTTGACTCTTGCTGTGCCCGTGCGTGTTCAGAGCTTCCTCTGCAGTTTGTACTCTCCCCCCTGCTCAGCCATGACCCAACTCATCAGCCTGGCACTTGGCCCACGGACAGGAAAATGAGAATTCAGAACTTTTCAAAACTTATTATGCTGTTCCTGATGGCCTACAGCACCTGAAGAGATCCTGGAGAGCAAGGGGCACAGCCAGGGCTCCTGTTTGCTTTCTATGCTAAGGTGCCCAAGAGAGAACACAGTGAATGTGTTTAGGCTGGGCACTGCCAGCTCCATCAGGGCCTGGGGCTTGGCTCAGGGATAAGGAGGTTTTTTTGGCAAGCCTGTGGCTGTAAAACAAACCAGCCTTTCCTGGAGCCATACCCAGCATCAGGCAATGGAATCATGGGAGAACTACTGAGCAGGTTCACTCTCAGAAATGGCCATGTTTAAAAACTGCATTTATGAGCTCCTCTCAAGTTCAGGGTCAATACTTAGAATCAATGGCCACGATGAGGAATCTTGTCAGTAAAGAGAGATTCTGAAGTATTTACAAGCGTTTCTGTGAGGTTTCCATCCCTAAACATCTTTGCTGTCAATATTTTCTTTTTTATGAAAATTTTTATTCCCTACTACAAATTCTCTTATGGCATGTTTCCATACTGAAGAATATGAAGATATATTAAAACAAGGTTACAGCTGAAAGCCACTGCCTTAAAATAGTACTTTTATTCTACTAGTAAATGCACTAACACTGAGGCGTTTCAAACCTGAAATTGCCTCAACTGACAATCAGGAAAAAGAAGGGTCATCTCAGAAAAAAATTTAGTTTTGTAAGAAACTACACAGAGCGATTACAATATTCAATATGTCAGTTACCTCTAAATAGCTGACAGTACATTTAAAATATTAATTAATAAGAAAACACTTGTTTTTATTAGTGATGAAATGAAACAAGTCACCCTCAAGCACAGGGGTTTATTCTCAGTGCTCCACATACCTTTTTTTGAGCAGCTTCCTTCTTCTTCTTGTCTTCTTTTCTCTTTTTCCTTTCTTCCATCAACTGTTCTTCCTCTTCTTGCACTAAATCCCTGAACCACACAGTTTGTAATTAACTCTCCCAAAATACAATCTGTACACACTTAGATTCATTTTAGAACAATTATTTCACAGTGACACAAAAGGAACTGGGGAATTTTGCTTCTAATTGGATCCTATTTCTACAGGGACCGTCACCGTCAGTGTAAGCCACCAGTGACAGGACATCAAGTGCAGATGTGGTGTCAAGCTACACGTAAGGACTTCCTTCTTCCAAAGCTTACAATGAAGACTTAGACTTGAATTGGGTTCAGAAGCCAGCAAATTCAGATGTTATTTAATCTCTCCCTGAACTGGTGTGACTGAGCTCTGCACATCCCAGCCTGGAGGGTTCCTGCACACACACCCTGTGCACCTGCCCCAGCTCCCTCATCCCAAACCACCTCTTTCTGCCAGCAAACACCGACTGTGGGCAAATGCACACCACAGCTGGCACCAGCAGGGCGAGTTCAAAGCTCCCTACCCGAGAAACAAAACTGTAACTTGTCCAAAGTGAAACCAAAACTTGGTATGTTAATTAACATCACTTGATACACAGAATTTTGTGCTCAAACTGAAGCTGGGCAGGAACAGCACTCTCCAGTTTATGCTGCTTAAAAACAGACTTGAAAAGTTTTTTGGAGAAAAAGAACTAAGAATGTCAATACAGGGCAGGGACTACATGGTTTGCTTCTGCCTGGAAACACTGAGCTGGCTCCTTTTGAGCCCCAAACTCATAAACCTCCAGTTTTAAATAAGAGAGTTTGATATCTATCAGAAGCAATGCAAATTGAATGTATTAAACCACAAGATAGTGCACAGGTACTAAAACTTTCATTACTTTTTTAGATATATAAACAATCAGTTAATTCTACTTTTAACTCAGCTCAAGTCCCTATCAAAGGGAGTGCAGGCATCAGCTTCCACTGACCAAATTCTGGCTTTTAAGATTTTCTAATAACAGAAAGCAAGCATTAATTACTTCTTTCTTTAAAGAATGGCTTCTGACGTGCTAAGGTATGCAAAATAATTACCCAGAAGTGTTATTTCTGAGACCCCTCTGTGCACTGCCAGAGGAATCACAACCCATCAAACACAATGTGGCTATTTTGCATTTTATCTCAGCTTCATCAGCTGGCTGCAAGATTCACCGAGGACGGTCTCACTGCAAAAGCAATCTTGCATTTACAATTAGGTCTCAAAAGTGACTTCATGGACAACTAAGGGGTCAGACATCTAACTACAGAAACAATTCCAGCTGGGCAGTTTCATTTAGAGCAATCCCTCGCTCCTGTGCAAATCTGAGGTAATGATTAACCTGCAGTGACATCCGTGCAAAGGTGACGCTGCAGTCAGTTTTTCCCCTCTCTGTCACACCCTGAGCATCTGTAACCACAGGGATGTTGGGGATACTGACCCTCAGTTTGGGTTAATTTGGGACAGTCCAAATTTTAACAGGCAATTTGAACTGGAGAACAATACCAGGTCTGGAATCAGGATAGAGGAAACAGCCTCTATAGATCCCAGCTCCGTCCATTCAGAGCAGAACCACTGGTTTGCTCCTTGGGAACTCAGTCCTGGGCTGGGCCTCACCTCTGCCTGCCTGCTGGGACTGCAGCTGAGTTACAGCATCTGTCATAAAACCTGAGCAGTCCTAGGAGTTAAGACAGCCACCAGCACTTGCTTTGTATAACAAATTTCAATCTGTCACATGCCAAAACTGCATTAACTGAAAAATCATTCTGCTTTTAGATTTTATTTTAGAAGAAAGCTGTAGCACATTCAGGAGCAAGCAGAATGCAAAGTAGCACTTTCACAGGAAAGAAAAAAAAAAAACCTCATCAATCCTGCTACAGTTAAATCAACACAATCACATTTCATTTTGGGAATACAGATTCTAACAACTAACATACCAATATCTCTGGAATATTCTACCACAGCATCACTGGATTTTTGTCACACAGGAACAACAGAACTCCTAAATTCTGATACTGTGCTAATTCAATTTTTATCGTTTTAAGACAAACATATTTTAGCATACAAAGCTAGCTTAGGAGGCATAAACCCCCCTTACGATTAGGATCAGGACTCTAGGTATTTCCTAGGTAAAAACCATCCACCTATAGTTCATTAAAAGTTTTTAAGAGTATTAATTATCACTATAACATCAAATCTCAGTGACTAGAGACCAAAACCAAC
Source organism: Chaetops frenatus (assembly GCA_013400775.1). Lineage (NCBI taxonomy): Eukaryota > Metazoa > Chordata > Aves > Passeriformes > Picathartidae > Chaetops > Chaetops frenatus. The sequence continues at coordinate 68,887 of VZTR01007710.1, read as the reverse complement.
CCAACTGGTACAACTAAGCAGCAACAGCAAAGCCCTTCCCATCCCTGCCCTTCCCTGAAAACTTCACCCTTCAAGTGAGACAGGCCTATTCACCATCCTCATATACAAACTTAAACCTGAGACAAAAATTCACATTTGTCTCTTAAGTCATCATTCTCATACAGAACACTTGAATTTCCATTTCTGACAGCTGGAAGTCTCCTTTATTCTTCCCAACACACAAATCCATGGCCCTCTCACCAGTCAGCAAGTGATGGGATTGATGACCCCGACTCCAACCTCCCTTAGAAAACGTAACAATCAAGCTCCATTTCTGATGCTGTTCCTTGAGGAACAGAAGTGGAATGTGGCATTTCCCATTTATCACCTCAGACTAGGAGCTCCCTGCTCCTGTGGACAAACTAGGAGCAGCTCCATGGTCCTTCAGAGCATGGAACAGGCACCACTGCAGGAATTTGGTCTTGTGGTAACAGCACAAAGCCAGAAAATTAACAAGTTTCTTTGCTGGGCTTTTCCCTACACCTGGGAGGCTTAATCCATCCACCTTGTGTGGCCAGAGGTTGCAGCAGTACATGGTCCCTCAGCTGGCCCCAGAAAAGCAAGGAGCGAGCATTCCAGCTGATAACGTGAATATATAAACAGGTCTCTGATTCCCCCTATCAGACACCCAACTTCCACCAAAACACAGGCACAGGCAATGTCCTTCTCCGCCTGTGTAATGGGATTAGCTTGCTCAAGGTTAAATGGCCTTAGCAGAAATGCAAACCATATTTTTCAATTTAGATCAAGTGAAAATAAAACACCGTGGCAACAGGAAATCCACATCGGAGACAGAACAAAGGCCTCTGGTTTCAACAGCTTAACTTGAAACGTGCTTTATTTTCAAGTGAGACAAAATAAAAATGGATCTTGATCTCAGGAGAGACTGCACATTTGATGGCTCTGAAAATGGGCAAGGAGAAGCTGCTGTTATCTGCATAAATTTAAGCAGACCGAGGGTCAGATAAATATTTACTGTTATTTATTTAACAGTAAATTTTTGTTCCAGTTGTGTACCCCAGCACAATTCTTTTTTGTATATGGGAGGCAAAAAACAACAAACTACTAAAATCCTTCCCTCAATTAAGCTATTAAAAAGAACCAAAACAAACAAAAACAACTTTTTAGTCTTCTAAGAGTTTATCAAGACTGTACAAGGCATTTTATTTTTGCATGGCCTGATTTGTTATTTGGCTTCTGAAGTGGAAAAAACTGTCATGCTCAAACTGCAAACATTTCAGGTAATATTTGTATCTTAACATGCTTCACTTAGTACTTTAATTCTTGAAAAAAGGCGTTCTATTAATCTCTAATTTCTAAAGCTCCAGCTTGGCATTGTAATAATACCTGGGCTGAAACAGACATACTTAACCTTTATTCTTATGTTGCAGAAGAGCAAAATCAAGCTCACCCATATTTCCCCTGGCAGACAGGCTGAGGATGCAGTAATTAATGTTTGTGCAGCTTTGCTATCCTTGCTCTTATGATATATCAAAGGCAACATGTTTTGCCACAATAAAATCAAAATTCTATCACCACACTAAGGAAATGATGGTTACAAGAATCGTGAGCCCCCATCACGGGAGGGATGAACAGAGGTATGGAGCAAACACAAGTAAGAACAAAAGTGATTATGCACAGCAGCTTCTGAAACCAATGTAAAACTTCCAGTGATGAATATAAAAAAAAATTTTGGGAAAATTAATAAATAAATAAATCCTTTCCTCCATTTACTCTTCTTCTAGTTATAAATTAACTTGCAGTGCTACAGGTGGAACACTGCCAGGTAGCTACAGATAAGTATCAGAGATTGAAAGATCTTTAGCAATTCTGCAAAGACAACACCATGTGTTCAACCTACAGCTGATTCTCTACACAGACTTTCAAATGTTGCTGTGACTGATAGAACTTCTGTATTATGACCTACAAGTTCCCTCACCTTTCAATTTCTTGAAAGGACACAACTAGATAAAATTGCCAATAAAAGTGATTTCTCAGGTTCTGTAAAAACCAACAGCTAGCTTTCCTACTCACCAGCATTCCACAACAATCTATTACATAATGTATATTTTGATTAAAATGAGATCTTACAACTCCTTTTTCAATCCATAAAACAGCATACTACACCAAAGGAGCACTTGGAGTTTATGGAATAGACACCAGTACCTTGAAGTTAACAAAAAAATCCCAACAAACCCTGCCAGTGCCTCAGATGGAAATGCTCTGGCACCTGAACCCACCCAGCGTGTTCTTTGGAGCACAGAGAGCCTCAGGCAGCAAGAACAAAATAAACCCACGCGTTTCCAGACGTGTGTGTGTGTGTTCCTTCCAGCTATTAACAGAGAGGGGAGGTGCTGCCAAGCTCAAAACTGGAAAAAATACTTCAATGAATAATTAATTAGTAAATGTGTATCAGCTACTTTCTTTTTTGCTTTTAAATACCTCAGTCTTTAAATTACCACCTTAAAAGTGAAGCGATAGAATTCTGCCTACTTTATCTGCCACTACCAATTACCTGGAATCCACTCAGCTTTCCCATTTCCCTAATACAGAAGCCAGCTCATCAGAATGACATTCCCAAATACAAGGACTACAAAGGGACCATAATTCTGGAATACTTGTGTTAGCTTTGCCCTCGAGTTTCATCCAAGATGTTTGCTGCTACATAAACACACAGAAGACAGATCTCTTTCCCAAAAAGTTTATCATCCAACTACACAAGACTCCAGCAGCAGCCATAAACAATCCCTATCTTCCTGTAACAAATGAGGAACCCAGGAAGGCAGATTAAACTGCTCCCACATAATCAACTGCTCAAGCCCAGCACCAACTCTGCCCTGCTCCAGGCTGCTGCAGTGCCACTCCTGCAGAGGCAGCACTGCTTGCACAGGGGCTGTTGCCAGACTGCAACACCTAAGGGACCCTATGAAACCACCTGGCAATCCTGTACAGCCTCAAAAGGTGGCTGTGGAGGAGAAAGGGATGTGTAATTTTACCCAAGTATCTCCAAAGATCTTGAAAGCATGAATAGAATGTTTTCTCTGCAATAAACTCTTTCCATTTCACAGCAGACATCACTCCAGAAGAAGTTTATCAGGAAAACAGCCCACCCCCAGAAACCCAACAGAAAATCAAATGCTTACACATCAACAGAAACAACTACATTTCTCCCTGGTTTTATATGCCTCTATCACTGGGCCACCACTATGTTTTCCCTGCAGTAGATAAGAAAAATATCACAGAAATATGGTGGTTATTATAACATGAAAGTGTAAAAATCAACTATACAGTAGTAACTTTGCAGAATGCATGGGTGAAATCTAGAAGTGAGAAGTTTGCTCTCCCAAAACATGGCCAGTCTGCAACCAAGATGGGCAGAATCACAGGTGAATGGAAGCAATGGAAACTCGTTCCTATGGCTTGCATGCTTGTGAAGCAACAGTCAAAGCCCAGGGTTTGGGAAAATAATTGTCAACATATTTCAGATATTTACCTTCTCTCAGTTCCACATAAATGAGGCAGGAAAGCCCTGTTTACCAAACAGAATTGAAAAGTTATTGCCTAAATAACTTGAAGTTATTGCTTAGCAGTCCTGATTTTAACCAAATTTAACTCTTAGATTTCCCCAGTTAAAGCAGACAGCTCTTATGGCTGATCAGGTGACATTTAACTCGTAACACAATCAGCCACAATAGAGTGTGCAATGGATTTATTTAAATCACTGTCACAAGTCATGCACTGAGCTTATTTTTGAGATCAGGAATGTTTGCACAGGCATGTATGAATTTTAGAGAGAACACAGACCAAATGAGGATTCTTCTCCATAAGGCCAGACAAGCCAAATGGTAATCCTGAGTGTAAAACAGGAATCACTCCAACTGGATAAGCAAGCTGCACTAAAAGCTCTAATACTTATCCTATCACAAACCCACAGTCTAGGCTAATATTCCCAGTAAGATTAAAAAGTGTCTTTGCTACCCATTAATTTATAAGCATAAACTCCAGAAGTGACTTCAGAACACACACAAAGCAAAGCCAACATCCCGTGGAGCTCACAGTCTACATCCACACTGTGAAATCTGAGATTAACATAAACTCTACCACAGGTCTATGTACCTTCCTAGGAAAGGATATTTGCTCTCTTACAGTTCGACTAGGTCACAGCAAATTTAATAAGACTGTAAATAATGACACTGGAGGAAGAACGAGGGCTATCTGCTGAGCTCTACCCCAGTAAAACAATTAATCAGGTCTATCCAGCACAGGCATGCCACGGTTTATCAGCTGTGTGCTCACACGAGGGCTCCCTGGCTAAACATAAACCAGCTGGGGCATTAATGTGAACTTCAAACCAGTTCTGAATCTTTTAAATGAATAAAACATACTCCTCTGTGTCAGACAGACATAGGGACCTGTTCCATAGCAGAATTTACTCTCCAAGCACTGAATTTTGGAAGTTCCATAGTTTTCTTTCACTTCTTCTCACTCTTGGCACTGCCTGCCAGCATGACAAAATCCCTGCTAAGGTCATAAAAATATGAAGATCTCCTGACTTACTAATACTGGCACCAAGTACTGCTCTGAACTTAGCACTCTGTCACACAGTTCTGAAATCACTTCTGGCACTGTGAACGCAGCAAGTTCCTGAACGCTGATGGGTTAACAGCAATGTGCCAAAGGTATCTTAAAGGCTCCCATGCATCCCAATTATTCCCTGTATTTCAACAACAATATGGGAAAAATCATTCATGTTTAAATGTATTACCAAAAAAAAAAAAAAGAAGACAGGCACTGAGATCAGGGGGAAGCAAAGCAGATTTCACAGTACACTCATAGCTCAGTCTGGAAGCTAGAGACTGCTCAGGCACAGGAAAGAAGGAAAAAAAGCAGCGTACCAAACCTGAGATTCTATCAGCTATACTCAGGGTTTGGGCACATTTAAAATGGCCCCAGTGGAAATCCCTTTAACAGATCACTAGCAAAAGGCCTTTAAAGGTCTAACTGAAAAAAGAACCCAAAAAGGAAGTAGGACGAAAGTTGAGAATAGAGAATGTAACCAATAGAGCAGATACTTGTGAGAAAGTCACCTGACCAAAAACAAACAATGCAGAAGAAGCAACTACTAAAATACAAAAGTGATACACGTTACTGGCACAGAATTCATAGTTCAACATGACTCTGAACTCCCGAGTTAAGGAGTTAACTCCTGAGCCCATTCTGTTAAGTTTTCATTCCAAAAACTACACGTAAACAAGAAATTTACCAGCTAACTCTTGATGGCAAAAGAGGCAAAGAGCCAGTAGTTATATGGCAACATTCAGTTTATTCGAGTTCTTGCCACAACTGTCTTGCCTCCAAACAATATTTGGCTGAAGCATATAAAAAAACCCCAAATCCTTAATTCATTTTTCAGTTATTGTTAGGTACTACAACGTAGTGCAGAAAACTTATTTTCCTCTTCAAAAACCTCCCCTATTAGAGAAACTGCATTAATCATATGAAGTTGTTACACAAGAAAAAAACATAGCTAAAAAGGTATTTAGTCTACAGAATTAACTAAACTTGCAAACATTTCTCCATGTAATAGAGAACGTTTCCAAATTCAGAGGGGTTTTTTTTATCCTTATAATTAACAAGAGATTAAAGCTCCTGATAAAGCCCACAACTATTCCTAGCCCTAGGCCACCTTTCCATCTAAACTGTGGGAGGGAATTTAAATGAGTCTCTTACCTGCTTAGTTTTCTTTCGACTTCTTTGGTAGCTTTAGCTTCCAATTCTCTGGAACAGAAAGTGGTATTGGTTTCCATGTCAACAGCAATGCAGCACGAAAATAAAACTGGCGCGGGTCAGGGAGCTCAGGGAGCTCCAGGTGGGGTTGGTCAGGAGGGAAGGGGTACCTTTAAAGGTCTAACTGAACCCGCCGGTGTGTGTGCCCAGGGACGGCGAGGGGAGCGGGCAAGACCTGCATGTGGCACCCCTGTGTGCCCCAGCAGCACCTCAGTGTCCCCCGGCACCATCCCTGTGCCCTCCCTGTACCCCGACACCTGCGAGCCCCATCTGCACCCCGACACCATCCCTGTGCGCCCCGGCACATCCCCGTGCGCTGCCTGCGCCCTACACCCATCCCCGCGTGCCCTCCCTGCACTTCACCGCTTAAAGGACTTTAAGGCAACAATTCTGCTGCATCACTTCAGCCCGCGAACGTGCTTGGAGCGCAGCACCGGGACGCTCCGCGCCGCGCCG
>VZTR01007710.1:4949-61974 GCA_013400775.1 Chaetops frenatus | reverse complement strand
GGGGGAGTGAGGCAGGGAGCGGGACCCCGGCCCGGGGGAGTGAGGCAGGGAGCGGGACCCCGGCACCGGGGGAGCGGCGAGGGAGCGAGGCTGCCTGGCCCCGGCCCGGGCCGCTCCAGCGGGGCTGGACGCACGGGAGCCTCGGGCCGGGGTCCCGCCTGGATCACAGTCACAGAATCATCACCTCGCCTGCCGCTGTGTCAGGGGGTTTGGGTTGGAGAGAAGGAAAAGGTTCTGCCCCAGAGGGAATGGGCACTGCCCAGGCTCCCCAGGGAATGGGCACGGCCCCGGGGCTGCCGGAGCTCCGGGAGAGTTTGGACAGCGCTGCCAGGGATGCACAGGCTGAGATTGTTGGAGTGTGCTCTGCACAGCCAGGAGTTGGACTGGATGATCCCTGTGGGGCCCTTCTAGCTCAGGAGATTCTGTGATTATGAGATCAAGGTTGGAAGAGACCTTTAAGATCATCCAGTCCAACCCTCCACCAGCACTGCTGCTGTACCCCCTAAACCCCAAAACTACATCACCTAGTGCCAGATCAGGTGCCTCTCAAACACCCCCAGGGATGACGACTCCACCACCCCCTAGGCAGCCCTTTCCAAAGCCTGACCACCTGAAAAGGGAAAAAAAACCCTCTTAATATCCAATCTGAACCTCCCGTGTCTCAGCTTAAGACCATTTCCTCTTGTCCCCCCACTGCAGCAAGGTAGAAGAGATGGGCCCCACCTCACTACACCCTCCTGATTGGGGAATTGTGGGGTGTGATGAGGTCCCACACACCGATGTAGTCTGTCAAAGAACTGAACAGGATAATGGACGAGAATTGAAAGCAGGCATCTCTTGGGAACAAGAGAAATTGAGAATGGACAAGAATTCTCAGTAAATGGTTCTACATCAGACAAGCACTCCCAACCAAGGTTTTGTTGGCATAGGGAAGTTCTGGCTCTCTCCCTGCCTCCAGCTGCACATTGTCAGCAGCATTTTCCAGCCCAGTTTTACTTGGCCTTTACCATTCCTACCAATGCTGGTGAGAAAAGGAATGTTTGATTTCTCTGTTTGATTCTTCTGTGAGACAAACGGATGCCCTGGGCACAAGAGCCATTGTCCCTGATAATCTGATGCACCATCCACTGTCTTTCAGCCAGCATGAATGAAGTACAGTGCCTTTCAGCTAAGGAAGATCCTACAGTATGAGAGGCAAGGTTTATGACAAAGCAGAGTAACCAGTGAGTGTATTTTTGTCCTTAGAGGCTCAGTAATGCAGGGTGCATCGCTGTGAGCTGAACAGGCACAGCTGTTAAGTAACAGTTTGAAACCTCAGTGTCTTGTAGTAACTTGTAAGTTAATTTGGTCTTGTTTATTTTTCTTCATATGAAAAAGTTTGGACTGTCATGTAATTGTGTGTAACTGAAAGCCATTATTTCCTGAAGTGTGACTCAGCTCTCTCTCACTGTTCCATTCACAGCAGCCCTGTTTCATGTCTCTTTGGAGGCACTACACGTGGTGTAGGAGGGCTGCTGTTAAGTCTGTCCTCAGTTGGGAAGGCTGATGAATGCATTATGTACTCCTATTATGTCAGTTTGTTAACTGTAATATGCCACTGTCAATAAAATTCATAGTGAAGGTCTGCAGCTTTCTTTATTATTTTAGCTTGTTCTCTAATGTTATTTATGCACATGCCCCTAGCAACTAGACCTCTGCAGCAGTGGCTTGCTTTCTGCATGTTAGTGCTGCAGCTGGCTATCCACTGTCAGCAAACTCTCTGTAGGAACCAGCCCTCCATCACTTACCCCGTCATCCCCTCCTTGCATCAGTATCATGATCTTACCTCTTTCACCCTCACAAGTAACACTTTGCTCAGCTGAGTTCTGACACTTATGAAACTGCTGAATTCCTGGATGCACTAGGGAAATTAAGAAATCCTCAAATGGGAAGAACGTTTTCTTCTAGAAGAACCAGCAGGTTGAGCTTCACCCACACAAAAGCCCATCAGTCAAAGCAGTGGTAGTGGGTGCTGGCTGGAAGCAGCACTGGGATGTTAACCACCCCTGGTTTTACCCTTAATATATGCTGAGTGTAGAGTTATTTGAGAACTGAGGTTATGGAGGACCATCTCTCCTGCTTACTACAGTTACTTGGCTTGTTCTTTGGCCCTTGGTACTCTCTGAATCTTGGACCTCTGGACTTCATTGCTGAGGCCCTAGATTCTGATTCTGCCAGAAAAGGGACACCAAAACACCTTTCTGCTTAAAATGAAAGCCAGGTGGTTTGCAACCACCTGGCTTGGGAGCTACTTTCAGCTTAAGGGTAGATAAATCCTTAACCCCCATCTGTGAAATGTCAGTGCTTTTCTTCCTCATGGGATCCCTGTCCCCAGGAAGCCCCGTGCTCATGGATGAGAAGGAAGTGTTTGCAGGGAGGAACTAGCTTGTGCCACCCGTGATGCCCCCTCCTCACCCTGGCACGGCTCTCCTTCCCTGATGTGGGTTTGAATGGCTCTGCAGCACTCTGGTCACACACAGCATTAGAAATTAAAAATAGTGGCAGCAACTCTTCAAGGGCAAACAACCCTCCCACATTCAGGCAGCTGCCAGGGATGGCCCCATGCGGTTACACTTTCACCATTCGGCAAACATGCCCTCCTGGGCACTGATCCCCAAATATCCTCTCCCAGCAACAGCAGCCACGACCTGCACCCTGCCAGCCTGGCACACACACACGTCCTCCCGTCGTCACATTCCCATTCACTTTTTAATTAGGATTTTCATATCATCAGAGCAAGAGAATAAACTGCAGGAGGCAGAGAAATGCAGTGCCTGAAAACAGTTAAAGAGGAGCTGGCACCATTTCAGCGTTCCCATCCCCTCCGCCCTTCCCCTTCAGCTGCAGTTAGATCTCAAGGCAAAGGAAGCCGACATGTTAGAAAATACTTTCTGCTTCATGTCTGGGGAAAACAGAGCTGGGGCTGTCTTGGGAGAAGCTCGGGCCCGGGGACGTGGAGAATTTGCCATCGATAACTCGCAGCCACTTGCTCCATTCAGCATTGTTACACAGAGCGAAGCCACTGTCACCGGCAAAACAGATCGTTTTCAAAATTGCTCTTGACTTAAATAATCTAAATGAGCTCATTCGACAGACAAGGGAAAACAGTCTCCTTGTCAACGTGGTGGCTCTGTGTTCCTCTGCGAGGAGGCTCCTTTCTTTTTCATTGTAGACTCTTTATTTAAGGATTTAAAAATAGCCCAGGCGATGGTAAGAGGCAGCAATATAAAGGTACTGAGCAGGCAGCCTTCGACTGTTGATAAAACAACCCCTGCCCCAGAGCCCGTCAGTGCAGTCAGCTGGGCTGTGTGGTAGAGAGGGATATTTGGGCCTCTAAGGGTCCTTAATTAGGAGAAAAACCCACAAATGACATAACTGGAAGTTGATAGCAGAAAAGCCTTGGGCTTGCCTTCTGATCAGCCATGAAAGCAGCTGGAAACAGACCTGGAAAGGAACGAACACTATCCCGTTCTGAGGCTCGGGGTTACACAGCCAGTTTCATTTCACAGGCTGCAGCAGCAAACAGCCGTCAGATCTGTGCTGGAGAGAACATTCCCTGCCTTTCCTCCGGGCTCCAGCGCCTTGGCAGCACTCTCAGAGTGAACAGAGTAGGGTAGAGCAGGCACTTGGGGTTATTAAATGAGGATTTAATCCTACCCTTTAAATCAGCAGAAAAATTATCAAAGATAAAGGATTTCCCTGTGTTTTAAAGCCAGTCCAACTTGCATTCCCTGATCTGTGTTTGGGAAGGCTGCCAACTGCAAAATGGAATCGCTGAGCCTGGATTTCACTCTGCATCCAGCCAATTACAGCGCCTCGCATCCCTGCACTTGCAAGTGGTGCAGTGCAAGAGACTGACAAGATCCAATCTTTATTTGTTTACCGGGGCTGCATTGCACTTCCAAAGGGAATCACAGTGCTGGGCTCACTGCAGGTCCCCTGCTCCACACAGCTCAGGCGTTAGTGAATATGGCCCAGCCCAAACCCCTCGTTGGGGCTGGCAGGGGGTGTCCACCAGCTCCAAAGTTTCCTCTTGAGGTGCTGTCACAGCAGCAGGTCCAGCCATCCTGGGCATCACCTGCCCTGTGGGCTGCTCAGCCGATTTGCCCACATGAAATCTGCTGGGTCTGCACATGCTGTGCACCCTTCCACAGCCATGGCTCTTTCTAGTTTGTTTCTAGGTTTTTGCTAACCAAAAATAACTCCAAAAAGTAGTGGGGCATTTTTTGGAGAGCCCACAGGGCTACAAAACAGCAGCAAGAAGGTACAGATCACGAGTGCAGGGGAAAAGTGCTTCCCCTCCTGTTTCTGCCCTCCAGTGTCAGTTATTTGTGATGGCCTCATGCAAACACTGATGTTCTCAGAGGGAACAGATTCCCCTGCCATCAGTCCAGCTACACCCACAGCAGAGCTCACCCATCCTCCAGGATTAATCTCAACTGCTGAATTGGTGAGAGGGATGTGAGCCTCTTCTCCAGAGAAAATGGTGGAGCCCCGGGAGAGGAACGGGAACGCCTGGAGCCTGGGAGTGGTCGGTTCTGCGGGGCTGGAGCAGGGTCTGCAACGGAGCAGCCCTCACCTGCACACCCTGCTCCTGTGCTCTGCCCTCCATCGTGTCTAACAGCACTGAGCCCTTCCTAATCGATGCTCATTAATCACCCCCCTCACACCTGCCCTTTTTCAGCACAGCCAGATTAATAGATTTCACCCGTTTCCTTTGCACTACTCACTTAACTGGCACAAACAATTCCTGCTCGGTCACAGACCAATTCTTTCTGTGCCGGCAATGTGCTCTGGTTTGGGCTGCAGAGAGCAACTCGTCTGCTCAGTTTCCTAATTATGGAGAGTAAAATGGGGCTAGGACACACTTTATTGAGCAGCACCACAGACCACAGCAAGAGTGCTGGCACTTTTTCCCTCCTGGGACTGTCTCCAGGTGGGGAAGTGTCCTCATGCAAAGTCACATTAGTGCTGCCAGGGTGGCTCTTCCAGATGCTGTCGTGCCTGAGCCACAGCTGGCACCTGCTGTGGTCTTTCCGAGGGACCCTGAACTCCTGTGCTCCTGATTCTCCCAGTGGTCCCAGTGAAGGCACTGTAGTGCTGAGGGGTTACATCTCACCATAACAACCCGGTGAATTACCTGGGAGAGTGTCTGAGGCTTAGCACTGTGAAAGGTCCCTCCAGTGGGACCCTCCAGACCACCTCCTCGTGCCCAGTCCCTTCTGCAGCCCTGCTTGGCACAGTCAGGCTCTGAGTGGTGTGGCCCAAGAAGGAGTTCCAGTCCCACCTGCTCCCCATGGCAGCAGGATAGGACAAACTGCTGGAGAAACTCACCTCAGCTGCTGCCCCGGCTCCTGCTGCCTTCTCAGACACCTCTTTTAGAGGACAGGTTCTCCTGGAGACATTTTCTTTCTGGGCAAGGCTGGCACTCAGCTGCTGCTTCTGCTCTTAACAAAGTATTCACTGTTCTCCTATTACCCTCTCATTTCCCTCCTGCCTCGCCCCATGCTCTAACGGTTGCAGGGACGCCCTGGGGAGCACCAGGACCTCAACAATGACACTTCACAGCCCCCTTTTGTGTCCCTTCCTGGCTCCCTCTCTGTGCCCTGGGGGAGGTCCACAGGGACCGGAGTGCCTGGAAACCAGAGTTCCCACAAACACCAAATAATACACCTGTGGAGGCATGCACATACTTTTGCATCTATCTTTGCACACTTGAGCAGATGTGTAACATCATCCTTTTTTCTAAGCCCTGAGCTCCCTGGAAGCAGGGACAGATACTGCAATTAATGGTTTGCAGTGTCCAGCAAGCTGGCTTAGCCCTGCCTCTGGCAGAGCTGGCAGTCACAGAGGGGCAGGATCCCAGCTCTGGGCTTCGAGTTCACTCCAAGCACTTTTTTCCTCTGCCAGGGAATCTTAACGACTATCTCAGGTGGGCAGATCTGGCTGCACCCAACCCTAGAGGACAGGGCTGTGCTGAAAATGACACATCTGACATTTCTGCAAGGAAATGTCAGCTGTGCCGGGGGACGGGGAGAGGAGGAAAAAGCCTGCCCCCACTTGCTGCTGACCGTCTGCTGCGTGGCCGCTGGCACAGCCCCGTCCTGCTGCCCTCTGCCAGGCCGTGCGGTCACACCAGCTCCCCGAGCCACGGCAGCTCGGCTGCGGGAAGGAGAGCGAGGAAACGCAGTGTTCTCACCCTGATTGAATCCCATGGATTTCTGAGCAGCTACTGAGCCGATAAAACAAAGGCTGCTTTGAAATGGATGCCTGGCCTGGCCGGCTGCCAGCGCCAGGCGGGAGACAAAGGCTGCGAGCACAAATGCAGCTCTGGAAGTGGCGAGCCAAGGATGCTCTGCGGCAGGGAGAGCGCGTCGCCATGGAGACACGGTGGCCAAACCGGGGAGGAAAGGACCCGCACGGGGATGGACTGGGAGCCCTCGGAGCCCTCGGAGCCACCGGAGCTGAGAGACACAGGCACTGCAGGGGCAAGGGCACTGAACCCTGCAGAGAGGCTGGGCATGGTGCTGGCTCTTTGTCACCCAGGCCCGGGACCTGGCCTGACAGCTGGCAGGAGTGGCAGCTGTCAAGCAGTGACAATTAGGGGGGAGTCCATGGAGGAATTCTCTTTCCCCCTCCTTTAATCGATGCAAAAGCTGTCTAGGGGGGCACATATTGCTTTCATGAGTTCATGCAGAGGCACAGACCCCTGAACTGGCCTGGACAATGACACAGACAGAGCAAACCATTCCACACATCCCAGAGCTCTCAGATCACCTGCAGAAGGATGTAACAGTCACTGTGCAGAATTATGTCACAAAAAGCTGGTGGTGATGAACACAATTTATGTGCCTGATAGTGGTGCAGGGTCATTTATCACTTAGAGACTTAGAGAGCAGGGACTGCTCCTGGGTCCTGTCCAAATGGCTGAAGAGTCAGCTTGGCTGGCTCTCGTGTCCTGTCAGGACACAGGCTGAGGCAGTGGCCAGGCAGGGAACACCTGGGGTTCCCATTTCGGGCTGGAAGACCACCTTGCCCTCTCTTTCTGCCTGCCCACGGCCCACATCAGGCAGGAGCTAATGCTAGGGGAGTCTGGTGAGATGTGGGGTGTGCCAGGGCCACCCTGAGCTCACAGCTCCAGGACAGCAGCCAACACCAGAGCACCTGTGACAGCAGTGTCCCGGGCAATGGGTGAGCCCAGCACATCACCACACCCTGTGCTGATCCTGAGGAGGACCCTCCAGCACTGGCATCTTGGAAGGGAATGGGAAAATCTGTCCCATACGCTTTCCATAAAGCCCAAAGCCCTTGCGGCTTTGCAGAGCAGAAGAAGTGGGAAGCAAACCATCATTTTTTAAGCCATGGGAGACACTGAGGTGCCACCACAGTGGGGGCTGTGTAAACAGCCAGAAAGACAGATTAGGCACATCAGAGCTCACTGTCGGCACACGACAAATAATCAACGGAGGATAAGAATCCCCAAGGAGGCACTTTTCTAATAAATGACGTTTTGATCTACAGCTTTAACAACTCGTCCCAAGCCATCACATTCTGAATTAGGAAAAGGGAACCTGTAACCTGCCCTGTCAGTCCTGAAGGGGGTCAGGGAGGCAGAAATACAGCTGTGAGGAAGGTGATGGGGCCATGTTCTCCACTTGCAGATTGACTGCCAGAATTCCTTGTTGGCTTTACCACTGATAAAATCACCAGTGAGTTTCCTATTTTCATTACTGAATTGCTAATGCTCCCACAACCAGCCCCACGCTCTGTCTGATCCTGCCCCATGGGCTCTGCAGCACAGGGAGGAACAGGAACAAAAACCAGCGAAGTGCCTGCACGGCTGAGCTCTACTGAGAGCCTCCTGGCAGGATAACCTCACCAGGCGGGGTTTATCCATGAGAGTTTAACCCAGGCTTCCTCTGCAAAGTGCTGGGGGTCCCCACCCATTGCAGGGGGTGGCTGTGCGTGCTCTGGCTCTGACAGCCACAGAGCCCTGTCCCCACCGAACCAATTAACAAACACCTGCTCCTCCCCTCAGCAACAGCCTGTGATCGGCCATCCCTGGGTCTCACTTGTTCTTGTGAGCAACTAAAACTTAATTTATCTTATTTTAATTACAGCTAGAAAAACTCAGTAGCCTTTGATTTCTCTCTTTGCTTTGCAGGAGGGAAAAAAAAGCCAGAAGGATAAAGGGACAGGCAGGAGAGAAAAGGCTTTGAGACAAACACACCCCGGTTCTGTTGGCTTTTACTTCACGTGTAGCCCTTTTCTTTAAAGAAATAATTATGTTTCGAAACCTCCTCTCCCTGTTCTGAGCACTGCCTCTCCACATTAATGCTGTTTGCATGCGCCGTCTCCTCCCACCCTTCAATAATTTAAACCCTCATTTTTTATTCACTCAGTTGTCAGATTCATTTACATATCATATATCTATATTTAACACTGACTTTGTTCGCCTGCTTTTTTTAAAAAAAGGAAATAGATTTCCTTTCTAATTTAACCACGTCTGGGGCAGGGCTGGCTTGGGGGGTCAGCAGAGGTGCAGTGGGGTTGGAGGGGTGCTGAGGTCTCCTTTGGTGGGTGCAGCAGTGCTGGAGGGGGGTCAGCAGCCCCGTGGCCAAGCCCCCACCTCCATCAGCTCCAGGGAGCTCCAAGTGTGGCCTTCTCCCATGGCCTCCTCTCCTCATCCTCCTCCCACATAGGTGGAGAGAGCTCAGCCTGGTTCCCTGCCAGGGGACTGCATTGGCAGGGGATGACTCCAGGCTTCCCTCCAGTCCTTGCAGTGATTTGACAGCTCTGCCTTTATTAACAGTGCCAGGCAAAGGGTGAGAAGGCTGTGGGCACGGGGTGTGACTGAGGGGCTGCCAGCAGGGTGGCACTGCAGCCCCACCGGGGCAGGAGCGCTGTGTCCTGTGCACGGGTGTCCTTCAGCTGCCTCCAAATCTGCTCAGAAAACCAGGGGAAATCACCACGTGAGGGTTCAGCTGACGTTAGAGCCTCTCCACACAACAGCATCTGGCACCTCCTGGCATTTATGGCAGTGCCAGACCCAGGATCAGCCCCTCCTGACACTTTGGAGCCTGCCAGCCACCCACCACAGCCCTGCAGATCCAGAGACACAACAGGGGACACAAACCTGCTGCTGCAGGAGACCAGGAGCAGAACAAACACAGATGGCAGTGCCTGGCACATCAAAAGCCCCTAAAAACCATCCCTGCAGTGCCAGGCTGGACAGACTTGTGCCAGTGTCTGCTCTGTCCCACATGGGAGCGAAGGGTTACCTACGTTCCACATAGGTTGGCTTAAGGCCCACGAAAAATAAATAGTATTAAAGGCAATTTGAAGGAGAGAACATGAATAAGAAAGGGGTAAATCACAGATGCAGTCCTGGGGAGAGGCTCAGATCCCCCTCCCTCATTTTCCACATTACTAGAAAAAACAGTGAACTGATCTCAGACAAATGAGCCCTCTGGACCCAATTTTTCAAGTTAATGAGCTCCTCTTGCAGCACTTTCCCTGCACGGAGACTCCCAGCACCTACTCTGTGCCACAGCCTCTAATGAGCAGAGCCACCATCATGCATCTCAGTGTGCACTGAGGAGGGGCTGACACCTGGCAGGAGCTGGGGCAGCGATGCCCCCAGAGCCACCTGGGCAGGCAGAGAGCCTGGAGCCCTGGCCCTGCCCCCAGGGACCTGCAGCAGCCTCGGACAGAGCCACCGTGCTCTCCCCTAATCCAGGGGAGGGGTCTGCCACGAATGGTGGAGCTCTGCCAGGGACGCTCCAGGGCCCGGTGCCTGCTGATGGTTTAAAAGCCCTGAGGGTTTGGTGGCAGCTGCCTCCGGGGTGAGCTCATCAGGCCAGCCCGGCGCATCCCCAGCAAGCCCAGCACAACCTGCCTCTCCCAGCCTTCCAGCACCGACCTCCAGCTGAACTGGAGTTTGCCAGGTTCAAAATATACTCTTGTTCCAGGGGGAAATTGCTTTCCTTGCTCCCAGAAACACCTTGGCAGTCCTGGAGGGAAGATTTCGGAAGGATTTTAGTGTATTATTAGAAACGTCCCTCACACTTGCCCTTCCCCAGGTGGGAGGGGGGAGCGGGGCCAAGGACGCGGCACTGGCACGGGCAGCACTCCCCTCTATTATGCTTAAATTAACAGGGAAGTTTTTGTAAATTGAAGACTAATTTTCTCTTGGGAATAGATCATTAAATTACAGAATACTAATGAAAATTTACAGCATCTGCAGAGAGGGTGGAGGGAGGGGCAGGGGGAGCAGTTTGTTGGTATTTTTCCTTTTTTTTCCTGGCTGCAGCCAGAAGCAGGAGCTGCCTCGTCCCAGCCCTGGAGCTCAGAGAGGAGAGAACAAATCCACAGGGGTTTGAAGGATGGGACCAAGGGGGGAAGGCGCAGTGAGGCCAGAGTTGCCCTCCTGCAGCCCCCGAGACCCTGAGAGAGGCAGCAGAGGGGATGAGACCCCTCCATCCCCCTGTGCCAGCGCTGGGCTCCTCCATCCTCCCCTGCGGAGCTCGGCTTCCCGGGCACTGCTGGGGACTCGGGCAGTGTGGGGGTCGGTCCCCACGCCGTGCCCATCACCCCTCCCTGCCCAGGGCTGGTGGCAGCAGTGCCCATCGCCCTGGCAAGGTGCTGGCAGATCCGGGAGGGAGCAGCAGCCGCCCTTGGCAGCCGTGTTTTTCCAGTAGAACTCGATTTCTTCAGAGCAATGAGGCTCAATAGTTCTGGGAGAGCAGAGGCAGGAGCTGCCTGCTGAGGAGGGGACACCCGGGAGAGTTGTGTCTAGGGTCTCCGAGTGAGGAAATGCAGATTTTTTTTTATTGCTTTGATCATACATAATTTAAATATTCAAACGACTCTGGAATTCATTGAATTATACATGAATTTCACAGGCAGCATTTTTGTAAGTCTTGAAAGGCAGTAATGTCTTTTTTCCACTCCCTTCAAAACCTTGGCTAACCTTAAATTTATTTATTTTAAAATTTTTAAAAATCCAGATCAATCTCATCTGAAGTCACCTTGAGAACATCACCTGCACTGCTGGGTGATTCCGTCGTGTTAGGGAGGGACACTTGGTGATGTCAGTTTGCTCTTGGCTGTGACATAACCTGTTTTACGACAGTGTTTGGGTCAGCCAGGCAGGATGAGAGATCTCTGAGCTCCCTCCCATGGGCACTTCCCAACCCTATAAAGCTCTCTGGGGAGCAAGCAAGAGGCTGGAAGAGAAGCAGGGACCTGTGCAGCCCTGTCTGCAACCTCTCTCTATTTAGTTCATTCCTCATTATCCTTCCCTACCCTTTTAATTTCTCTCTAAACTCAACCAGCTATTGCTGTTCAAACTGAAATAATTAATTGGAACAAAATTGCCACTGTAGGAGAAAAGAATGATTAAACCCATCCAGTGGACAATGGGGCAATCACAGCCTAAGCAGCTAATTACAGGGATGCAGGATAATAACAGAGCCCTGGGCAAACTGTGGGGCTGGATGCATCGGGAGGAGGGTCTGGGCTTGGTTTAGCTCCAGGTTCAGTGCCTGATTCCTGGAGTAAAGACAGAAATATAAGAGTGAAAGGTCATTAGGGAGGGAACAGCCACCCAGGCCCGCAGCACTGGGACAGGGGAATGGAATTGTTTTACTGGGACTGACACGGGCTCACAGAGCAGCAACAGAGCCCTGGAACGCCTGCAGCATCACATGGGTGATGGGGTATACACCTGAGCCTGTGCCCTTCCTGAAATCCCGGTGTTTGACAGCTCTGCACTGGGCCCAGCACGGCGGCTGTGGAACAGGGTCACCTCCCCCCACACTCATGGAAATGTGGGGCAATGGCAAGGTCAGCTCTGGCCCGAAGTGAGTGCCACCAGCCTTCTCCAATGGTCACAGCAGCGGGAAAACCAAGGGGCAATCCCTGCTTGGGAGGTGCTGTGCCTTGCCAGACTCCCAGGGGAGCCGTGGCTCCCTCCCTGCCCTCCCTGCACACATTAAAGCAACATTTAGCTCCCAATCAGGGGCCTGAGACTTTCCTTAATAAAGACATTTTTCATCTCCCCAACCTCAGTGAGAGCGAGTTCAAAGTGGTGTGAAATTGGAAGTGGTCACGGTGTGCTCGGCAGAGCTTCCCCAGGTACAGCACAGGCAGCTCCTGCTGCCTGGGGCACATAAATCCCCGTCAGCTCCAAGTCTCTGCAGTAATAGCTCATTTCCTGAGGGATTTTTGACTGTGACTGGAGCTTCTAACAGCCCAAAGGAGTGCTGGATGGACTCAGAGGGGTTCTGGTGCCCAGGGAAGCCAGGACTGCCCCACACCCCATGTTCTGCTCTTCCTGCTGCAGGGATAACTAGGTGATGGGGAAATTGCAGCTCAAGGTCTGTGGGAGGACAGGGCACTTCCCACCACCAGCACAGTGGTTTGTGTGACTGCCAGGCCTCAGTGGCGTGGAACACACAAACCATGGAAATCACACTCGTGAGGAGGGGAAAATGGCCAGAACAAACTCAGTGTACATGCACCACAGAGCAACCATTCAGGAGAGTGAGCAGCTGCCTTACTGTTCCCAGTCTTCTGGCACTGGAGGGTGGGAGACCTGGTCGTGGTACTTACAGGGTGACAGCTCTTCTCTGACCTTTATGGAGACAAAAGACAGAGAGGATTCAGCTGCACTGCAGGGCAGGAGCAGCGCTGAGGGCCAGGGCAAGGCACAGGATCATCTCCCCATGGGGAACCCAGCAGAGCTGAGCTCTGGTGACAGCACCACATCTGCCAGGCTTTGGGGATGCTGGGCTGGGGACCACACCCTGCCCAGGCCCTGCTGCTGGCTGGGGCACAGTGAGGACACAGGTAAGGGCTGCCAGGGAGGCTGAGGCCCTGATGCTGAGCAAACACACCTGGCAAGTTGAGGAGGCTTCTGTCAAAAAAATGGTTTTCTATGAACATTTTCACACTGTGGCTAAGCTGCAAACCCTGTGTTCTGCCTCCACCCTGCAGACTGGTAGCAGTTATCAGGATATCACCTGGGATGGGATCCAGCCCTCCCGGAAGCTCCCTGTGGGTGTGGTACCCTGGGTGTGGGACCACACTCAGCACAGCACAGACTCTGCACTGTGAACTTGTACAAGAAAATAAAATTAGTTAAAGGAACAATTTCATGAATCCACTTTTCGGAAGTTCGGTGAGAACAGACGAGTCCCTGTGATTTAAGTGTAATCCACCCCTGCAGTTCTAAACACGAGGCCACGTGGTGCTGGGTGGCACCTTGTGGTGCCTCTGGCATTGCCCATTCCCCTGGCCCAGCTGCCCAGCCAGGGGCAGCTCCTGCAGCCCTGTGGCTCCCTGGCATGCAAAATGCAATGCCAGGAATTGTATCTCCCCCTGAATGCTCTGGAAGAGAAGGACTGAGCCTGATTGCAGATTTTGCTGCCTGCTCCCCATTGCGGCCACCTCCACCCAAGAACAAACAGGCACAGCACAGCCCTGTGCTCATGCCATACACAGCCTAATTAATCACACTGCTCAGGAAAATATATTGGCATAATTAATAACACAAGGCATCTCTATTGGCCTCTGTGGCACAGCAAATTATGAGGCAGTAACACTTGGATGTGTTGACCTGGATTTCATATGTAATCCATCAAACCATCCCTGCCCGGTTGGGTCTCGGGAGACACGAATGATACAAAAAAGATAATTAAACAAAAGCAAGATGGACAGCACTGGTGCCCCATTAATCACTCCCAATATTCTGGGAATGGGAACCCCAAATTTTGCCCTTTTCTCTGCATAGGTTTTGGTATGTTATGGGCCTGGAAGGGGACCTTCTTCAGACAGGTCCCCAGACACATTCCATAGATCCCCAGAGAAATTCCATTGACTTTCTATTTCATTACTGTTATCAGCTGGTGAGAGACTGATGTGTGTTCAGTGGGAACCCTTCAAGGGGCAGGATCAGGTGAGGGATGAGGATGCAGCTGGCTATTAACTGAATCTGGATTTGGCATCCCATTAGGGAGATTGTATTTGCAGCAGCAAGGAAAAGGTTTGCTGAAAGAGACAAAAATATTTTCCATAGAGAAAGGGAATCCTCTGGTCAAAACAAAACAAAACAAATGAGTTTGTTTTACTCAGCTGTGAGGGCAAAGAGGCTGTGAGTGAGCTCGAGGAGCTCCTGCTGGGCCCCAAGGCTGTACCTGGGCTTCAGGGCTTCCATCGAAGCTTCACCTACTAAATTAGTTTAATCATGTCTGTCATTAGTCATCTTTGTTGAGTCCTCATTTGGAGGCCATTTAAAGGGGATTAGAGGAAATCTCTGCTCTTTATTCCCCTACAATAGTGATTAACTCTCTGGACTCACTCAGCATTTTCATATTGATGGAAAGAAGCAAAACGAACTCATAACCACAAAATCCAATGCCTCCACTATGGAGCAGGACTCAGAGCCAGTGCTGGGGAGGAATTGCTGGGATGGCACCTGGGGTGCTCATTTATCCTCAGGGGAGCCACCAGTGCAGGGCTGAGGATGAGAGGCCCAGAGGAGGACAGGGCAGCTCAGCGCTCTAAATGCTGATGGGCAAGATCTGGCACACTGGGAGGGCAACCACCAAGTTCCTGGAAAAATTTTAGTTCAGCATGGACCTGACTGCAGGTAGTCCAAAATCATCAAACACAGAGGAAATACACAGAGGAAAGCCTTTGGCTGGAGATGCAATTGGTGGTGTTCCAACAAGTGGGAAGTCCTGCAGAGGAATCGTCTCCCTGAGGAGCGGCTCGGCTCCCCAGAGGCCCCCACCGGCAGCCAGGGCACTGAACAAACATTTCCTAATCCAAACCAGTTCAAAACCACCTGTTGGGCTGTGCCAGCAGCTGGCAGCTCCCCACGGCGCTCCCGCTCTGCTCACTGCCAGCACCACCCATCCCTGCCTCTCAAAGCCAGCGCGGCTCTCCCTGCACCTGAGCGACCCCAGAGCACCGAGAGCCCTGACCTGAGCCTGCCGCATCCCGCCCGCCTCCTCCCGTTATCCAGAGAAACACCGCTGACACAAACAGCCTTTAACATTATTTACAGAATCGCTGTCGTGAAGTGCCTTGGCCCTTCTGCCCCTCGCCACGAGGCCCTCAGGGCTCGCCAGCCCCCGCTGAGCTGTGCCGGCCTCTCCTTCACGGCATCCCCGGCCGCAGCGGCAATCCCTCCCTCCAGCACGGAGGAATGTGTAGCGCTGCAACAGCCCGGCGCACAGAGAGGAACCTTGTTCCGAAAGCTCATTAATCTTTAACAGAGCGTTTGGGTTAATTTGAAAGGTTACTCACCCGTCAGCGTGAAGGGACCCCGACGGGAACGCTCCTCCTGCGCACGGCACAGCCTTCGTGGGGAGGAGAGAGGAGAAATGAAACCTCTGCGGGAGCTCAGCGCGCTCGCATCCTCTGCCCGGGGCTGGGTAGCGGCCGGCGGCGTGCCCGGCACAGCGGCCACGGGAACATCCCTCTGCCCGCAGCCAGACCCCTCGGAGAGAGCCCCCCGGCCTGTCCCCCCTGTCCCGGGGCTGGACACTGACCTGGCCTGGGCTCCGCTCCAGCGGGAGGCGAGTGCGGGGCCGCGGGCGCGGCGCGGGGCGCGGGGCGCATGGCGGGNCCCGGCAGCTCCGCGGCTCCCCGAGCTGCCGGCAGCGGCTGTGCCGCCGCTCCGCCCGCTCTCGCCCTCGCCATCGCCGACCCGGCGCTGCGGCCGCTCACTGAACGAATCCTAAATCAAAACGACGCTGGAACCGCTTCCCTGGCTTGGGTACGGCTTCGGATTTGGATTTAGCATCTACTGAGCCAAGTCCTCGGTGCATTCTGTGTTAAATAACTAAGGTTAATTTGATTTGATGCACCGCTTCATTACCATAAACAGCTCACAGTGTGTCAGTCCTCTGTAATTATGGTTCCTTACAGCCGGCATCTTGTTCATTTTCCATCAGTGCTGGAGCTTCCCTGTGATCCCCTCCCAGCCAAGCCCTCCTGCCTGAACTCCCCCCAACAGTAATTAGGTGTCATTTATTCTGCAACTGACAGTTACACTCATTTGCAAAAATAGGGGCAAGGATATAAAATTTACTTTTCATTGCAGCCACAGTTGCCTCGGGTGGCTGGGATGAAGCTGTGAGTGCAGGGGCCGGCGGGGAGAAGGAATGCCTGAGGGAGAGGTGCTTTGGCGAGGGAATGCCGTGGCAAGGAGCCTCGGGGAGCCCCAGCAGCGATGGATCAGGCTCAGCAGCGCCCACAGAGAGGCAGAGGGCAAGACGTGGTGCCAGTTCCTGCCCAGGTGGGATTTCTGCCCCTGCTCCTGCTGCCAGGGAGGGAGCTGCTCTGCCACCACCACCAGCACGAGAGTGGGCACAGATCACAGAGCAAACTGAACACACAAAGCCACCACCAACACAACACCTGTCTCCACCTTGGCCCCTTTTGGGCACCAGTGCCTTTGCCAAGGTGAGCACTGCTGCCCTCCTCCTCCTCCTCCTCAGCTGCATGGCAGTGCAGGAACAGCTGGGAGCCAGGGATGAGGGTGGGCACTGCAGGCTGTCCCTGTGCTGCTGGAGCCGGGAATGGGGCTGCCCACGCTGATCTGTCCTCCAAAACTCTTTCCTCATTGTCTCCCATTTAGTTCCATCCTTGTGCTGGAGGTGCCATGCTGGAGACATTTGCCACCTGTTTTGCTTGACAAAGGCTCCAGTGTTTGGAATTTCCCTTATTCGCAGCTACAGAAACAGAACCATGCTGCCCTATCCCACAGCAAAGCAGTTGGTGGGACAAATTGCCCAGCTCCACATGTTCAGAACACACCAGCCTGCTGGAACCCAGGAAAAATGTGGGAACTGACCTACGAGCAGCACAGAGAAATCTAAAAGCATCACACTGTGGCTGTGGGTAGAGCTGCAGATGCCGTGACCGGCCTGACACACCGTGGCAGGGCTCAGGAACCCAGAGAATGCAGCAGCAGCTCTGTCCTGTGCTGAGTAACGCTGCTCCCAGTGCCAGCACTGCAGAGTGGGACACAGCGTAGGATGAGGACATCTAGGATAGGAGAGGAATACCCAGTATAGAACGAGAACACCTGGTAAATGACAGGAACACCCAGTGTGCCCCGGGAACACCCAAAATCTAAGCAGAATACCCAGTACACAGGAGGAAAACTCAGTTCACAGATGAATCCACTGGGAGAGCCCAGTCTGCAGGCTGGGCTCCATCTGCTCCTGCTGCCCACAAGAGCTGGTGGTGGCTGTGGACCCATCCCTGGTGGGTTCCTGTGAAGCCCCCCAGGCTGGTCACCCCCCAGTGCTCCCCGGAGCTGGGCACTGCTGGGGTTCCATCCCTCCCCACCCAGCCCAGCTCCCAGAGGGATGTTCCACAGGAAGCCCCTGCTCCCCACAGAGCTCAGACCTGAGCCATGACCGTCACACTCAGTGATCATTCCTGGGGTTTTTAACTGGAGCATCCCCGGAGCTGAAGCCGTGGTGTTTGCACAGACGGCGGCACTAGCACGGCACTGGGCTCTGACAATATAAAATAGATATTGTTAAAAGCCACTTAAGCCTTCCCATGGGAGGATTGTGGACCCCTGGAGCAGAGCCCAGGGGACGGCCCTTTATTGCCATTGTGACCAGGTCAGTTTCTCCAGAACCCAGCAAATTATTTATGAGGTGGTTGGCCTGTTAAAACATTAACACATCCATCACCCTGCTGCTGATCCTGTCCTGCCTTCACAGCACTGTGCTGGGCTTGGGAATTTACTGGCAGTTGATTTGCTCCAAAGCTGCATTTGGAAGAAAATCCCCATGCCCAGCTCTCACTGTGACAGAGTTACAGCAGGACCTGCCGGCTTCTTCAAAACCCCTGAGACTATTTTCCCTTCTGGTTCTGTTTTCACTCCTGCTGCTTTGTTGTACGCTCTAAACAAAGGCACGAATTGGGTCTTTAATTTGCAGAGATACCTTAGAGCGGTAAAAATCAAATTTAGCCATTACCATTGGAATCTCGACCTGCCCTTTAAGCACAAGTGCTGGGGGTGGGAGCGGGGATGAGCCAGCCCAACCTCCCCTCTGGAACTGATAGAGCATCATATCTGGAGGATAAATGAGCTGTTAACGGCTGTGGGCACCCCATGGTGACAATACAGCAGGGAGAGACAGATAGTGCTTCCCGGGAAGTGGGGGCATTTATTTCTGTCTGTCAAAACACAGGAAAGATGGAGAACATACAAGAAATGGGAATTAGTGTCTTAATCTACTGCGTTTACTCTCGTCCCTTTTTTTCAATGCCTTTGGCTACTCATTTTCCTGCATCTGATATTTTATTATCACGTCTTTTATGACATTTCCAGTTGCTTATTAAATCAAGAGGGAGAGCTCAGTTTTGTGTGCTGATGGTTTGATGGGGATCCCGGAGAGCCGGTGGAGTGGCTGGGGATGCCTGGAGAGGGGTGTTGGGACCCAGCTGTCCCCTGGCTGCTGAGGGGGGAGTGGGTGCCCCAGCCCTGCTCATTCAGGTGACAGAAGCAGGAGGAGGAATAAAACCACAGCCCAAGGAGTGCTGGGTAGACCCTGGCAGCTCTCCCGACTCCTCTTGCCACAGCCCCTCTGGCTGGGGGCCCATCCATCCCTGTCCCACGTGGGGTCAAAGGCCACATGAAGTGTCCCCAGAACTGGCTGCTGTCCCCTCTGGGGTGGACAAAGAGCTGCTGCAAAGGGGGAAGGAAGAAGCTGCTCTCGGTGCCTGCTGTGCACAGGTGAGGAAACAGCTGGTGTGGATCCCTGTGAGGACACTCAGCTTTAGCAGAATGGGCTGTGCCAAACCTGGAACTCCCCCGTGGTCCATCTTCCTGAGGCAGGGGTCAGGGTGAGGCTGTGTCCTGCGGGCTCCTTCCGCTGTTGCCAACAGCCCAAAGATGCCCTGCACATCAGCCACAGTGGAATGCACCTGGCAGGGACAGCCTGCTCACCCCAACCCTGTCCCCTCTGGCCTCCCTGGGCTGCATGCAGCAAACTTGGTATTTCCTGGGGGTCTTAATTGCCGACCATTTTTCCCCAGCCTCTGATGAACTCGTTCTTAATTCTCTGAGCTGTCCGGGGGGGCTCTCCTGTGATTCCTTGGCTCTGGGTTTAGCGAGGGCTGGTAAACTCAGGGTGCTGGGCAGGCCTGTCAGCAGAGTCCTGGTGTCCTGTAGAGTTCAGCTCTCATGTTGAAGGTTTAGTGCTGGCAGCACAGGCAGCTCTGGAACAAACTCAGAAGCAGAAAGGGCTATGGGAGCCACACAAGGTCCATGTGGATGGAGCACCCAGGAGAACTGCAGTGGGACAGTCAAGAAGATCCCTTGGGAAGATGTAGAGGGAAGGTCTGGTTCCTGGTCTTGGAGGAAGGTCCTGGTGGAAGATCCCCGGAGCTGGAGGGAGGTCCTGGTGGAACATCCCTGGTGGTGGCACGCAGCTGGCTGCTGCAGAGTGGCTGCTCCCTCTCTTTGCATCAGGTATCTTCCCCTCTCTGCAGCTGCCAGTCCCTTAGGAGAGATCAGTGCATGAACTGCACTGGAAGCAGCAATAGAGGCTGGGAGAGAAGCACCTGAGGGCAGCCTTGGAGCTTGAGATCCACGGGGAGCAATGGAAACAGAGCACAGAGTGCCAGGGCTGGGCCCAGTGCTGTCAGCCCCAGAGCTGGGAAGGAAGCAATGGCAGTGAGGAGGAGTAGAGGGGAGGAAGAAATCTCCCTGCATGGGGTGACTCTGGCTCTGTGACTGGAGGAGCAGTGAGATTTGACTGTCCCATTCCCCAGGCAGCACAGCTGGTGCACAGCTGGAGGTCTGCACCCAAGAGTGGCCCTGAGCCCTGAGAGATGACATCGACATCCTGGCACCTGCCAGGAGCTGTGCCCAGAGCTACAGGTGATACCCCGTGGGCTGGATGTGTGACACCGGGGCTGCACAGCACGGGGGGTGCCAAGCTGCCACCGGGGCTTCCACCACATCCTGTCCCTCATACTCATCTCACCTCTACCACAGGGCAACATTCACAGGAACAGAATTCCTGCCATGAAACTATTACAGAGCCAATTAAACCAAATAAAAATCCAGAACGTGAGCAGAGTGCTGCGGGAGAGCAGAGGAGCGAGCGGGGCCGGTTGGTGTGCTCAGGGACAGCCGCCTGCCAGGCAGAGACAATCTGTGCGAGCAGCAGGGAAAAATCATCCTCCAGCAGCGCCACCGCGGTCCCTCCGATGGAATTGAACGGGAGCCGGACTCAGGAGCGGCAGCAAACGTGAGAACGGGGCAGGGCGGACGCTGGTGCCAATTAAAAGCCTGTGGAGCTCATTGCCCCAGACGGCAAATCCCGACTCCAAACACGAGCCCGTGTTTCCCGAAGCAGCAGCACATTCCAGGCGTCCGGCCGGGACTCCGGGTGATTGGCAGCCGCATTCAGCAGCACTCAGAAATTCCTTTCTCTGCTGCTCCACCAAGATCCTCAGAGATGCCTCTGCAACATATGGCTCCCTTCAGTGGGACAAAGGGCTCGCAGTGGCCCAGGAATGCCCCGAGTGTTAAATATGGGAGCACAGCACCGCACTGGAACGGCAGCTCCTATCGGTGTCAGCCCCAAAGAGCTTGTGTGAATAATTAGTTCAAGGACAGAAAATATGAAATTGCTGCTGGCGGTTCAGCCTGCGGCTGGTGCGGGCTCTGCCCGCCGTGCCCTGGGCGCTGTCCCCTCTCCCCCGTGCCTGTGCTGACAGTGGGGTGACAAAGGCCGAGCACAGGGCAGTAATTTATTCCCAGCCCGGCACGCAGCTGCCCTCTCCCAGCACGGCTGCAGCCGCCCCAGACGCGATTCACCCGGCCTCTGTTCCCATGGTCTCCAGGGAGATGGCGATGGACCTGCATCCTAATGATGGGCGGCCGGCAGCGCTCGCAGCGGCTCCCTCCCGCCCCTTCCCGGCCCCGGCGCTCCCGGCATTGCGGATTCAGCCCCAGCTCCCGCACAGCAGCCATCGGGGGAGAGTGGGTGGCCCCACTCCAGCAGGGGCATCAGCAGGGCATAGCTAAGGAGCGGCCAGGCATCGGCAGAGCACTAAAATAAAACCTGCATTGTCTGAGAGCTGCAGCTTCGGGACTGGCAACCTGGCATCATCGGCGAGCAACCGGCATCAACCGCGCCTGGATGCAGAGCAAGAGGAATCAGCGCCCTGAATCCACCCACGCAGGACAGGGCACGGTTTAAACCCTGGCACGGGAGCAGCAAAGCCGGCGGAACGCCCTGGCCCCCCGCCCGAGGAGCCCTTTGTGGAGCATGGGGACACTGGCAGGACGGACACTCGGACACTCCCCGGAGAAGCCGCCCCTCCCTCACGCCTGGCCCCTGCCCGAGCTCCGGGGCAGCCACGGGGCCGGGGCCGGGGCCGGGGCCGCTCCCGTGGTGCGAGGCCGCAGGCGGCGGAGCCCACGCGTGTCCCGCATGATAATGAAGCACGCGGCAGTGCCAATTAATTGCTGGAAGTGTCTGTTCACTCACCGAATGGGGAGCCGTGGTGCCGGCGCGGAGGGCAGGGCTTGGCAGCGCCGCGGTGGAACCGAGCGGGTGCGGCTCCGCCAAGCCGGGCAGGTGAAGGCAGGAGACAAACCTGTTGATATTGTATTTGAATTTTATTTTTTTTGAGCTCACGTAGCATTTGGGGTCACATGCTGCCGCGAGCATCGGTGGCACCATCACGTGCTGGGGTCAGGGCTCACGTGATGAGCAAACCTGATGAAGTGCCACCACGACCCATTTCCATCGACCCTAAAAATCTTAGTTGTGAAAACCTAATTTGTAAAGGGGTTAATGAAATAATTAATTTTCGAAGTAGGCTTCTAACGTTTAGGACCACATAATTTCGAGGGGAGCGGGCGAGAGAGCAAGAGACAGGAATGAAGTGCCAAGATTTTGATGAATATTTAATACACCCTCCACTCTCCTCAGCAGCTCCCGCACTTGGAGCGGCGCCAGCACCGCCTGAATCCGTCCTTTGTTAATAACCAAATCCACGCTGCTGTTGTGGGTTGGTGTTGGTGCCTCGATCAAGCTGGAATCTGTCACAGCGGATCGGGAGGGACCTGGGGCTCAGTGAGCACCCGCCCCTCCCCACTGCTGGACAAGGCACCGGGCTGGGCCCCACCCTGCCGCCCCTATAGGACCCTAATATATCTACATGCACACATCTACATTGAAAAATGTCTGTGTATGTCCTATTTTTCCCAGCCAGAAATAGCAGAGGACACTTCCAAAGGCTCGTTCCTGCCGTATCAAGAGCAGAATTTTGCATTGTTCTAAATTTTTTTTTCGTTTCAAGCAGAAAATAGCAAGGCACGTATATTTCTGCCATTCCACAAACAAATACCTCCCCCCTCCCCACCTGACCGAGCTTCCCTCGGTGGGACCGCAGGGGTGCTCACACTATCGGCAACAACGGGATTGTCATGACATCCCAAGTGCAGGCAGGCAGGGCACGGGGTGTGAGATTCAGTACAAGGACAGGGTTACAAACCAGTCACGGCCCTGCTGGGCATCAATAGGCTGGAATTCCAGCCCAGTGCTGCCTGCACACTGATGTACAGATCAGAGAAATAAATAGGAAAGTCTTCTCTCTGGAAATCCAGCAGAGCAGCAAAATCGGAAGCCCCAGCTCTGTGGAGAGGGTCGAGGCCCGGCCCTGGCGCGAGTCGGTGGAGATGCTGTGGGGAC
The DNA here is from genome assembly GCA_013400775.1 of Chaetops frenatus. Taxonomy (NCBI): domain Eukaryota; kingdom Metazoa; phylum Chordata; class Aves; order Passeriformes; family Picathartidae; genus Chaetops; species Chaetops frenatus. The sequence goes on along the minus strand of VZTR01007710.1, from coordinate 39,184 downwards.
CTGCCAGCCCTCCTGGCTCACAATTAGTTTAACTAATTGGACAACAGCTCCAGCGTAACTCCCTGGATTCCTGCACCCACGGGCTGCTCTGCATTCCGGCTGGATGCGTGCTGCAGTGTGCGTGCTGAGCCGGGGCTTCATCGGCATTCCTGGCACACGGAGCCGCGGGAGCGGGCTGGCTGCAGCTACTGCAACTGCGGAGAGGGAGCACCCCGCTGGCCACATGCCAGGGAAAGGGGGAAGAGAGAGACACAAACCCAATTTTCGTCTCGTGTTCCATCAGCTCGTGCGTGGCGGGGAGCAGGGGTTTGGCACAGGGTGCTGGGCAGCTCCCGGCACCAGCAGCGCTGGCGCAGGGTTTGGTAGAGCAGTGGGGGCCGTGCCAGTGCCTTGCTGCGCACGAGGGGTCAGTGCTGGTGCCTCCCACCCTTCGTGGGGGCCCTGGGTTAATTTGGGAGGTGCTGCTGCCAAAATGTGCTCGCAGCTCCCGCAGCATCACGAGGGCTCTGGTGCCCAGTGGGGAGGAGGGACCAATGCCAGCAGCATCCTGCTCTGGGCAGCCAAAAGGGGTGGAAAATCACTGGGATCAGGCAACCTGCAGCTCTGGGTGCTCATGGGCCGTGGTGCCAGCTTGGCCGACTGCCCAGCCCCAAGGATGGGGGGGCACAGCAGCTGCCCCACACCCCAGGGCACCTCTGTTCCCCCAAACACAGTCACACACCTGCAAAGCACAGGGGCACAGAGAGCCATCTCGTTCCTGGAGGCAGAACGGAGCAGCCGGCAGAATTCCCAGCATTTCCAGGAACATTTCTTCCCTTTTGGCAGAAAGGAAGGAGTGCTCTGGCTTCATCTGTCACTCCAGTGCTGCTGCACAGAGCTGTCAGTGCTGGGTTATGTCCTTGAGACACAGATCGGTGCCATCCAGTCAAAATGCCACGAGATCCCTGAAGACCAGGGAGTTCTGCACCAGATCCAGAGCCTTACAGAGCATCCAGAGCCTCAGAGAGCACACCATGATCAACAGCCAGTAACTGCTTTGTGGCTGGGGCAGAGTATGGGGCAGGGGGTGCACAGGGGGGCTGGCAGGGAGCAGGGCTGGCACTGTTAACCCCACACTTGGGAGTCCCTCTGCAGTGGCATGAGGGTCCAGCACGGGGGTTCCCATGGGAGTGATCCCAGTCCCTGTAACTCCTGACTGACCTGGGCCTGAAACTGAAATTGCTCCATTTCTTGTGCCCCAGCTACCTTCATGTGGGACCAAGACTGCCTTTAAAATCAGGCTTCAAGCACCTCTTACCTGTTCCTCTCTGCTCCCAGGATCCCCGGTTACATTTTCCTGGGCATGATTTGCCAGCTCTTCCATTACCTACACGGAAACACAGCACAGGTGCACTTGGCTGGAGCGGGGTGGGTCCCTCCCTGCTCTGCAGCCAGCAGGGCCGAAGGGGCTCACAGGGGTGCAGAGTGCCCAGCCCCAGTGGCTGCCCCCAGGCTCGGACACATGGACCCCCCTGCCCCTGGGGTCCAAGGCCAGGCTGGATGAGGCTGGGGCCATCCTGTTCTGGTAGAAGGTGTGCCCATGGCAGGGAAGTGGAACTGGATGGTCTGGAAGGTTTCTTCCAACCCCAACCAGTTTGTGATTCTCTGATCCTCTGCCAGGCCCTACAAGAATTAGCAGTGCTGATGGGATGGGTTTCACTGAATCTCCCTAAATTAGGAAGGTTCAGAAGCCAAGCAGTTTCGCACTTACCCTCGAGAGCAGCTCTGATGTAGAGGTTCCTTTTTCCTTGCTTGGCACTTTACATGCCAGAGTCATGTGCTAAGACAGAAGAAGTGACACAGTTGAGATCCCTGTGGAGGGACAGGGACATGCCCTGCCCAGAGCCAGGGCCCGGCAGCACCAGCAGAGGGTGGCACGGGGCCCCTCTCCTGCCCTCCCAGCAAAGGCTGCACACAGCATTCGTTTGTCTCCCCAGGACCCCCATTCCCACTGCCCCACATCTCCCCAGGGTCAATCACTGGAGATGACTGACCCTGGTTAATTACTGATAATCATGTGTTTTCCTCTCTGGTCCAGGCTTCAGCAAACCTATGCTGAGGGCAGCAAAGCAAAATGCTTTGTTTCCAGTAGTTTTTAAAAATGAAAAACCTCAATTTGTCTTAACATGACACCAACAGGCAGCACAGCATTCCTGGGCTCCAGCGTGTGCTCCCCAGCCATCCCTGCAGTCACAGAGCAGGAGATTCAATTATCTGGCAGAATATGTCCCAGAGGCACCCAGATAATTGCAAACATAAGTACAAAATCTGCCACTAATTATTAAAGAAACACCAAATAAGGAAACCAAGTGATGGAAATGTTGCTGCTGGTGCAGAGACCACCTCCACATGCTGAAAGGGCAGCATGTCCCAAGGGTGCCCCTGTCCTGGAGGGACCCTCAGACCCTGCTGGGCTGGGGGAGAGGCACTGCCACAGCCCTGAGCCCATCATGGGCCCCCTGCTTCCACAGAAAGGCTGTTCCATAACACAGTACCACAGGCTGAACACCCCCAGCTCTCCCAAACTGTCTCCATAGAATTCAACTGTGATTTAAAAAATAAAAAAAAGAAGAAAATAAATGAGCAAGAATCAACCCCAGAGGTGGATTTGAAATGAGGCTTCAGAACTGTTGGCTGTTGCTGCCAACATTCACCAACTGCTTCTGTCCCTGGAGTTCAGCTCTCTTCTCTCCCCAGTTTTCCAAGCTCAGCCACTCATCCTGCCCATGATTCAGATGCTCTTTGGATCCCTTCTCCCTCTGCCTCACAAACTCCTCAAGGAGCTGGGCTCTGCCTGGCTGCAGGACGGTCCCAGCCGAGCCCTTCAACCCAGCCAGGCCGCCGCAGGTGATGCTGGAGATGTATTTGGAAACACCCCCACAGCTCCCGTGTCCCTCCCAGTGGCCGAGGGCCATCCCTTGGCACGGGGCGGGGCAGGAGGAGGCTCCACACTGCCGTGTGAGGGCTTGGAAGGCAGCTCACATCTGAGGGCTCCTGAAGGGAAAGCAGCTTCTCCCTGACAGCGTTCTAGCAAAAACTGTTATTTAAACACAACAGTTTATTCAGACAAAGTAAATAATAATTAAATAAACCAAATTAAAATCAGGAATGCTCCACAATATTCTCAGAAGCGTCTGAGCACTTTACTCAGCTCCTCGTGGGAGGAGAATGGGCTCATTTCAGGGCTGGAGGGCTTGGTGGGCTGGGAATGTGGCCAGTGACCACCGGGATGGGATGGGATGGGATGGAATGGGATGGAGGTGCCTCTACATCCTTCTCACCTTGGGCTGCTGGTGTCATCCCAGTTCAGCTTCTCAGTGTAATTTGCTCCTGGTCCTGAGGGCCAAGGACACAAAGCCAGCAGCCAAACAGCCCCAGGGCCACAGCCCAGCCCTGGCTCCCGGCTTTTGGGCTACCCCATGCCCATGGGGCAGAGCAGAGCTGTGCTTGTCCCCCACCCCTACCCCGAGGCCTGGGTTAGAAATAGCTGAAACAGATGTATAGGACTTGGCCAAATATCCAGGGATGGATCCCCAAATCCTCTGATTCCAGACCCAAGCACACCCAGTCCCGCCGGGCTGTGGGGACAGGGGACACACGAGAGCATCCCAGCCCCGAGGCACAGTTCACCAGCAGGATGTGTGTCAAACAGCACTTAATTATCTCTGCACGGTGACTTTCCCCCCATGTCCTCATTTCCCTGCATCCTTAAAACAACGTGGAGCGTCTCCATCTGCGGGGCAGAGCTCAGGCCTCTTGTGCTGGGCAAGGCTCTCTCCTTCCATCAGCACAATCACAACAATGACAAAACCAATGCAAACACACTCTTTTTGAGAGCATCCTCAGGAAGCCCGGGATTCTGGAGAGTTGCCAGCTGCCCTCGGGGCAGGGCTGCGGGCAGGAAGTTCCCACCTCCTCTCAGCTTCGGTTGGCAGCTGCCAGAGCATTGCTGAAGGCCTCTGGCTGGCGAACCACAAATGTCACCCACGTTTGCACACATCTTTTTCTGTTTTCCTGCGAAACATCACGATATGTCTGTGCTGCTGGCAACGCTCAAAACAAAACAAGGCAAAACAAAGCAAAACAAACAAAACAAAGCAAAGCATCCCCTCTCTGGCAGATCCCAGCTCAAGTTGCTAGGGGCGATGCCAAGGATGCCGAGGCAGGGCTGACCTGCGTGGTCCCTTGGGGAGCACTGAGGGCCCGGGCTGAGCCCCGGCAGCCCCCGGGGGCCGCTGCCTCTCTCACCCTCGGCCGCGGTGCCGCTGTGCACGGCCAGATCATTCAGCCGTCGCTGGCCTCCTGTCACCAACCCAGCGCCAGCGAGCCCGACAAATAACTGTTTGCAGCTGTCATTAGCTGAAAACAAGGCGAATCTGCATATGCTTAGTCTTAATTAGGCAGCTTGGCAAGGAGCCGTCGCTCGCTGCTACCAAACAGCCATTTCGCTCACAAAAGGGTGACAGCAGCCCCGGCGTGTGCACACGCAGACACACAGACACACACAGGGGATGGACAAACGCCGGCGAAGCCTCGTCCTGTCCCGGCCCCACGGAGGGTGATGGGGCAGAGTGCGCCCGGCCGGAGCTGCCCCAGCCACATCCCCAGCCCGGGGCGCACGGCGGCCATAGCGGAGCTGATGGAAACGAAACCCTAAGAATTTCGCCCCTCAACGCCCCGTTGCTAATTCCTCAACTCTTATTTACCTCTCAAAGGCACGGGCGTTGGCGGAGCTCGAGGGAGCATTTCCATGGAGCACGAGGAGGAGGAGAGCCCGTTTGGAGGGACCCGCCGGGGCGGGCTCTGGCAGCAGCCCGGCGCGGAGCGGCGCTGGATTAGAGCTGGGAACTGGCGAGTGAAGCCCTCGCTCCGTGGGAAGGGAAAGCGGGTCACGGGCTCGGCAGCTACGCGCTGTCCCCTCGTGTCCGGCGCTGACGCCAGCCCGGGGAGCGGGACAGCCCCGTGCCAGGCCTGCCCGGGCTCCGCACCTTCATCACCATCCTCCTCCTCCTCCAGAACCCTGCCGGTGCCGCCGCTGCCCGGAGCAGCCCGGCACGGCCCAGCGGGCGCTGCTCCACTGCCGTGTGCACCGGTACAGCCGTGACGGGCCCGCCAAGGTGCCACCACTCGCCGGTGGCACCCACACGGAGCCAGGGCTGTCCCCAGGGACATCGCGGGTCACTCGGCACCCGCACTGCCGGCAGGCCGGGCCACCGGGGCCCGTCTAACCCCGGGGTGGGCTGCAAGTAAATGCTTGGAGAGTCACCAAATCTTCAAGGAAAGCACCCCCAAAGGCAGATTTTGGACAAAGCCACTCTGTTATTCCTAACCTGATGCCCCTCCGGCCATGGCAGTGCCAAGTGCCTGTGCTGCCTTTGTGGTGCTCGGTTCCAAGCTTTATCAATTTACAGCATATTCTGCGCAGAAGGAAATTAAAATAAGGCTAGGAATCATCAAAACCTTTCGCTTTTAATTGAACTTGAATCCGAGATGATACAACAGGGAGGCCAAATGAAAGACACTGACACCCAAGAAAACCACTCTTCCTGCCAGCTTGAGGCAAACACCAGCGCAGGGCTCTGGGTTGTGGCACAGCACAGTGATGCCACAAAACTTCTTAGGTCACCTCAACAGGCTGAACTGTGCATTAGGACAGACTTCAACGACAGCTTTCTAACACAGGGTTATATAAAAAACATATTACTGGGTTTATGGAGCTATTCCATAAAAAAAGTTCAGAATTTGATTTCAGTGCAAGTTTACTCATTAACTTGAATCTCAATAATAAAGCACATAACACATGCCAGCTCAAGAATCTCATTTCCCTGATTCCTGAATTTTCAGTTTCATTAGGCCAAAGCACACACAGAAGTCCAAAATCAGCCATTTTCCAGCCTCATCCTCACAAGCACAGACTATGCCAAGGGAGACTCTGAGGATGCTTTTCCTGTGCTCCCACCCTGCCCCACACACAGCAAACCCCTGCCAGGCACCTGCAAAACCATCACCCACCTGTGCTATTTCATGCTGGAAAGCAAAAATGGGAGCAGATGAACTGGAAACCTGCTTTTCCCTGGGCAGGAAACACCTGGAATTCACCAGAAAGGCCTGACATTAAAAGGCACAAAGTCCTGGAGTGAAATCCAACAGTGATCCTGGGGTACTCTTGTTTTACCTCTCAGGATGCTCCATCTGATGCAGGATGTTGCAGGTGCTGGCTCACACCCAGGAGAACCAGGATGAATGCTCCTATTTTACCATTTCTGTGCTGCTCAGCCCTCAGGATGGCACCTCTGCATGGTGACACTTTCTGCCAGCAGGAACACCAAACTGGGCAAATCCCATGGCCAAGGGCTGTCACTGCTCAATCCTGTGGTCACGGGGATATCGTGCCCTTAGTGATACCCATTCCAACCTAAGCTGGCTTTGACAGCTGAGCAACGCCCCCACTGCCACCACCAATTTGTTAAAGTTACATCTGAAAATTATCCAGCTAATAATTTCCATTTTCCATCTCCTGTCACTGCTCAGAGCAAGGTCTGGCCTTTCCAGGCTTCCCTGTCCTGCTCCTTCTGAGCCCCACATATCACAGAGGGCTCAGGGCTGTCAGGTGTCCCCCCACATCCAACACTGACCCACCAGTTCTGTTTAACACCTGGTGAGCAGCACTGGGAGACAAAATGCAAATTACAGGGAGTTTAACCCTGGGTGCAAATGTGTGCTGGCAAATTCCAGACAGGTTTTGGCTGGAAGGGACCTCAGTGACCACAGAGTTCCAACCCCAGTGGTCAAGAGCTTTCCAAACAAAACAGAGCGAAGCAGCCACATGGTGGCTTCATGTGTAATGTCACCTGAAGCAGTCAGTGCCAGCTCTGAGGGGGTCTGCAGCTTTGGGGCCACATCCCACATTCCACCCTACAAGCCCCCAGCTCCTCAGCACACACCACCCCCACGACCTCCTCGCCTTCCACCAGGGCAGGTCCTTCTAGTTCTTCCAAAATTAAACCCCTTTGTAAGTTATTTTTCCCACACAATAGTTCCCAGCAAGCTTTTTCTCTGGCACTACTGTTAAGATCCTGGAATAGTTTGGGTTGGAAGGACCTTAAAGCCCACCCAGTCCCACCCCTCTGCCCCAGGCAGGGAAACCTTCCACTAGACCAGGCTGCTCCAAGCCCTGCCCAACCTGGCCTTGGACACTTCCAGGGATGGAAAGGGTTGGGATGCTCCTGGCTTATGTGTAACTCCCACTGGAAATCTCACATTGGGTCATTTACTGAAAACTTTTTTATTGTAATCAAAAGGTGACATAACAGGGCTGTAATGTATTCTGCATTTAATCCGCTGGTGTTTAGTAACTGGTACCAGCTGCTTCTGCCAGGCAATTAAAAAAAACCCAAATGTGAAAATCTTCACAGTACAGTAAACTCCACCCAAAATAATTAACGGTGGTTAAAAAGAAGATGCCCCAGCAAAACCTTTCATGTTACATGGTCACAACTCACAATTCTGTACAAAATGTTCACTTTTATAAAGCTCTGATGTAAAAATCAAATAATCAAGCAGCAATATTTTAAGTGCAGCACAGGGTCTTTCATGTCATTATTTACAACGCTTGAAGTCGTTTACATTTTAACAAAATTCATACAGATGACTTAGTAATTAAGTCATTTTTTCATTATCTGTCGGTTTATGTCGTGACAGATTTCACTTTTTGGTCGTCTTTCTCTTTATCTTTGCTCTTCTTCGATTTTTTCTTCTTGTGTTTGTGTTTTTGGCTCTTTTCCAATTCTGTTTCATTTCCCACATGTTTCTTATGCTTCTTGTGTTTCTTGTGCTTCTTGTGCTTCTTCTTCTCTTTCTTCTTTTTCTTTTTCTTGCTGTCCTGACTCTCCCCTGAGCTGGCACTGCTGCTGTGGCTCCGTGTCTGGCTCTCGGAGGGGCTGTGGCTGCGGCTGCGGCTGATGCTGGGGCTGCTCTGGCTCTGGCTCCTCCCTGCCTCCGGCTGCTCGGTGGGAGCTGGGGCTGCCGCCTCCTCTTTCACCTTATCCACAGCCTTTTCCATGGCTTCTTTGGGCATTTTCCCTGCAGCCTCCTCATCTTTTGCAGACACATTGCTCTCACTGTCACTCTCGTTGTAGTCTGGCACAAAGGCAGCCTCGTCGGTCTCGCGGGTGAGGTCGGACGAGAGGCGTGCGGCGCTGCTCACTGGCGGCTTCGGCTTCACCGCGCCTTTGTCGCTCTGACCTGCCACATTCTCCTTCTCCACTTTAACTTCTGGCGAGTCCTGTTTCACTGGTGGTTTATTCCCACCTGGCTCTTTCTCCTTATTGCTCTTGACTTCTGGTACGTGTTTCTCCTTCTCTTTCTCCTTCTCCTTCCCTGGGTTTTTATCCGGTGGTTTATGTTCCTCAGTGGGACGCTTGGGGTCGTGCACAGCTTTGTGCTCCGTGGGCTTGCGCTCCCTTGGAGGGCTGTAGCTGCTCCTCTTGGCCTCCGCAGGGCTCTTTTTGGGCAGCTCCACACGCTCCTCTCTCGGTTTGCTCTTCTGCACTGCTGTGGGGTCTCTGATCCGGGATGGGGAGTCTTTCCTCCGTGCTGATTCACTCTTCTCATCCCTGCGCTTGGAACTCGAATGCTCCCTGCTGCCATCGTGGTCAGACTTTTTGTCTCGGTTGGGAGTGAAGTCCTTCGCAGCAGAGCCACGGCCACTATCATGCTTCTCTGAAGACCTGACATCTTTGGAAGATTGAGATGTAGTTTTTCCATTTCCTTGCTCAGCTGCACGTTCTGAGTGCTCTTTTTCTGGCTGAACACTGCTCTTCCTCTTCTCAGAACTGTCCTTGTCCGACAAAGCATGATCCCGGTCTTTGGTTTTGCCTTTTTCACTCGACACAGAACTTTTTAAACTCTTGGCATCGTGTTGGGTGCTTTCATAACTCACCTCTTTTGCAGCTTTCTGTGTTTTCTCCAGAGGCTCTGTCTCCTTTTCAGTGTGTTTGAGGGGGTTTGGTGCCTTTGCACTCACAGGTTTGATAATACTGGAGGGTTTTCCTACAGTTGGGGGTACCGGGGTGGTGGATTTGATATCTTCCTCCTCAGACTCAAAGTCATCTTTATCCCACTTGGACTGAGGGACCTGGATCATGATAATGACATCCTCAGCAGGGGCTGTTATGTCATTGTTATACTCCTCCAGGGTTTTAATGACAGTTCGTTTGGTGTCTGGCTTCTCCTCAGGCTTCCTGACAGGGCTTCCCCCAGTGGAACTCGTGCTGGGAGGAAAAACATGGACATTAATAACGGGATGCACACACAGCCAGCTCTGGGAACATTTTATAAACTGGCTTGTGTTTCAATTCTAAATTCTCAGCATTTTTCTCAAGGATGTTCAATTAAGGGAACAGACAAGAGAAAGGCTGAGTCCACTGGCTGAGACTATGAGCAATCAATTAATTTAGTATCTCGCTACTATACATTTAATTAACAAAGACACAAGATTATCAGATTGGGGACTGTCTGATCTGGTAATTCCTTCATGTCCTATTTCTCACAATGGCAGATAAACCAGATATCCATTCTTCTTTCAACATGAAAGCAAACAATTATGGAGAGGTACAGAAGTCAAAGTTTTATCCTCATGCTCCAGTTCTTCCTTAGAAAAACTGACATTTTACAAGCTTTTTAAATTACCAAGACACTATTTTAAGTCTCCAACAAATGTCTTAAATGTTTTGAATTTGCATCACCAATGAATTAACCCTACCAGTCTCCTGTGCAGTACAAACTGCTTTTTTCCTTAACAACATCTGAGTTTGACCCAAGTATAGTTTCACAAAGAAGATCATGGATTATTCCTTTGTTTAGCACAAAGTGAGCTGTTCCTTTCATCAGGCCCCATAAAGAACTGGAGGGAGAGAGGAGGAAAGAAAGAAAGAAAGGGAAAAGAACTGCTGAGGTACCTGGTGTAATCCACAAGAGTCGAGCTAGCACCATCAGCTGCCGTCACTTTCCTCCTTGCTTTTCCCTTTGCCTTTTCTGCTTTAACTTTGCTGCTGCTGGGCTCAGGTTTCTCCACAGTTTCTTTTCCAGGTGGCATGTTTTCTCCGCTCACAATCTTTTTTCCAGTTTCTCGGTTAAGTTTAATCTTTTTGGACGGGTTGTTAAGAAAAGCAGCTTTATCCTTTTCTGGTGTCCGCTCTCCTTTCTCTCCTTCAGGCTCAGCCTTCCCCTTGGGTGATGTTTTCAATTCTGCAGTTTCGGGTTTAGAGGCCTTTGCAGAAGTGGCTTCATGTTCTTTATCAGCCTTTTCCTCTGCTTTTCTTTTCCTTTTCTCAAGTTTGGCATCAGAAAGTTTGTTTTTCTCAGCAGGTTTTTTCGACTTATCCTCCTTGCTGGACGGCTTCTCTGCCTTGGCTTCTTTAGGATGTTCTTTCTTTGCCTTCTCCTCCTTGGCTGGTCTGGTTTCTGGGTGATCCTTTGTCACTTTGGGATGAGCCTTCCGTGGTGTACCAAGAGCCTTCTCATCCTTCTGAGAGGAAGAGGTTTTAACACTGTCTGTCTTTGGCAGCTCTTCCTTGACTTTTTTCACAGGAGGTTCCGTTCGAGGAGATTTTTCGCGGTCAGGGTCCACCTTTTCCTGGGAAGCTTTAGCTGGTTTTGCTATGTTGTCTTTCTTTGGAGCAGCTGCCACCTCTACTTTCCGCTTTGTTTTCTCAATCTTTGCTTTTGGCTTATCCTTCTCTTTTTTCTCCTTTTCAGACACTGGTTTGAAAGCAATGGAATCTGCTTCCATGGGCTCATCCCTTACAGGAGTGGCATCATCCCTGCTTGGCAGCATGAACAGAGAGTCTGTCTTAGCATCTTCTGTTGTAGCTGGCTCTCTTGGTTTTCTTGCCCCTTCTAAGAGCTCAGCATTGGGAAATCCTTCATTCTCATCCCCTTTTCTTCTCTTCCGGTGCTTTTTATGTTTATTGCCTTTGCCATCTCCCAGTGGATTTTCCACCTCCTTCTCTTTTGATTTTGTAGGATCTTTGATGCCATGGCTCTCTCTCCCAGGCTTTTCAGGGTAGTTTCCAGCTATATTACGATTCCTGTGGCTCTGCCCAGCGGGATACTCCTCCCTCCGTCCACGAGCATAGGGTGAATTCTCCCGTCTGGTCCCAGGTGGGCCAAACCTTTCTGGAGAGAAATTCTCTCTGTTCACTGGAGGCCGCGGCTGAGCGCCCACAGCATAGCCCTTGTAAAACTTCTCGTACCACTCTCTGTAGTTCCTCTCCCACTCTCTGTATCTCTCCTTCTCAAAGGGGTCTCTGAAGTCCACCGAGCGGCCATAGTAAGCCTTCATGTCGTACGGGGGGACCTCTCTGTAGCGGTTGAAGTACTCGCGCTCGGCCTCGCCCTGCGGGACCGTCCGTTTGGTGGGGGACTGGCCCCTGAACACCGGAGACCTGGAGCGGGAGTGGTAGCGTCGGTACGGGGGCGAGCGGGAGCGGGAGCGGTGGTAGCCATGGGACCGGGAGCGGGAGCGGTAGTTCCGACTCTTGCCTTTGCCTCGTCTCTGGTATGGCGGCGACCGCGAGTAGGAGCGGGAATGGGAGCGGCTAAAGGAGCGTGAGTAGGAGCGGGAGCGCGACGAACCTGAGCGTGACTTGGAGTACGTGTACGAGCTTCTAGAGTAGGATGAAGCACTATAGGGAGACTTGGACCTTAAAAAAACAGAACACAAAAAAAATAGATGAAGTTAATTCCAAACAGTCATTCTCCTCAAATCTTTTCCTCCCACATTTATTTTTTCTTTCCTCTCCATATGCTTATGTCAAAGCTTCTTTCAGCTGCTGACATAAAGCTACTGCAAATTGAAGAACTTGATAACACGCAAAAGTTTCTGCTCACAAGACAGAACAGCTGCTGCTTTGTTAGTGTCAGAACACACAGAAGGGTCAGTCTACTTCCACTCACTCTATCACATGAGCTACCAGAGCTACAGACAGATTTCAGGTGGTTACACTGGCCTCTACTGGTACAGGAACACGCACATTTGTCACTACTTGGCAACCACATGCAGTGCAAATCATTTTTGTTGCAGTAAGATGCAAAAAGAGCAATTCTGAGTGGCTACGGTGCAGAATCAGACATCGAGAAGACACCACTTAGCCTGATGACAGCAAAGCCCAATGTTAAAATGCCAACTCGGTCTAGTTAACTTCACCCTTTTTTGGGAATTGGACAGGATGCACAATCCTAATACTGCAAAGGACCTACAGACAGGCCTGTGGAATCCACACTGCCAGGCAGGTGTCCCAACAATGTCCTGCACATCCCTCCAGCTCTAATCAAGGCAAGTGACTGCATTGCAAGAATATTCCCATCTAAAAGCTTCTAACCTCAGTCTCTAGTCACATGCCCCAGTGCCATGACTGTGGGAAAGCTCCTGACAGCACCGCTAACAATTACGCCTGCCCAAGGGATTTCTGGGGACAGAAAACAGCAGCTACCCTCAGGTATGTCTCCTACTGTTTTTATAATTAATCATTTCACACAATTAATATATTTACTAGCATCATTCCTCCTCTCCAAGTCCCTCACCAATCTCACATTTCCTTACAAATAAGTCTGAGCTTTTAATTACCAAGCAAAATTTAACAATGTCACCAAACAAGACACCCAGTCTGCAGTCCAGGTTCAAACATCTCACGTATCCACACGAGACGGACAAAAGCAGAAATGAGGACGATTTCTCTCACCTATCTCCTCTAAACTGCTTGGACTGCTTGGTTACAATCAGAATAGCAAGATGCTGAAAATCCAGCCCTTACAGCTATTCTGATCCTGAGCTCCTCAGGGCTGTCAGGCAGTGAAGGACAACACTGCAGAGACACCTTAGCAAGACAGACCCTTAGCGCTCCTTAGTGCCTGCTGCCCAATGCTAATTCAGTCACCTGCAATCTCTGCCACACTGGAGCCAATAACCTGTTGTATGACACTCCTGTCACTGCTCATCCCTCAATCATCCAATCCATCTAACGACAGGGAGGTGGAGTGGAACTCCTCCTGATTCCTCTAGACAATCTGCTTCTCCATTACGGACATGTAAAGCAGTTACCTGGAAAACGAACGCCTACGCTCCTTTTGAATCTTTTTATATTCCATCAATTCCTTAGCAAAATCATTTGTAAACTCATCAAGTTTGGACTTTTTCTTTTCCCTGTTAAAATAAGTTTGACCTTTATTACAATTATAGTTCGACCTTTATTACAAAAGACATCAAGAAACAAAACATGGCCAATATGAGAAAATGTTTACTGCATGCAATGCAAAAGGTGAACATCCTATTTAAGCAAAAACAGTTCCTACAAGTTTTAGGAAACGTTCTAGAATTACATTTGTCTTGGTTTAGCTTTGCATATTTACCATCTGCAATGAAAAGGTATATTGGAAGAAACACTATGTCACTTTTGCTAGGTCAGATGCACTTTAGTGTAACTGCAGTCCAATACACTCCCCCGATACAGACATGAAAATAAGGCAACGTTAGTGAGCCAAATACTTACTCCTCTTTAAGCCTCCGTTGCTCTCTGTAAAACTCCTCCCTAGAGAGAGGAGGTGCTTGTGTCGTTGGGATGGTGTTTGAATGAGCCGCTGGCACTGCTGTTGGGACCCAAGCTGATGACATGTTTGCAGGAGCTGGGGGATATCCGGGAGGGGGGACAGTGTACCCAGCAGATGGAGGCTGCCCAGGTGGAAACTGAGGAGGAAACTGTGGTGGTGGTACCCCCGGAGGAAGAGGAAGTGCATGGGGTGGTGGAGGATACAAGGGAGGTGGAGGCACAGGCACAAAGACTGGTGCTGATGCTGGCAGTGATGGGGCCTGAGTCCTTTGGGCACGGTCACTGTGCGGGCGTCCTCGATTTGAACTTTAAAGAAACCCAAAAACACGTGTCACTGTTTGTCACAGCCTGCCCTGAGCGTACAGAGGAAAGCGAAGCGGCAGCACGGCGGGAGCACTCCTGGTTCTCACTGGTCTCCGGCTTTCTGTTCACTCGAGACTACACTCAGTCCTGGAGCCTCGTACTTGCCTTGCACATCCTCGCCCCAGCAGCTCCCTCAGCCTTCTCTCCTTACACTCAGCTTTGGGACTCGGGGTGAGGCTGCCATGTGACCCTCGTCTCCTACAAGCCAAGCACCCTCTGCTCCTCTGCCCTTCATGGACACACTTTGAGCTCCGCACTCCTGAGATTCCAAGCACTGCATAGGAATTAACTCACCTCTCAGACCTCTCCTAGCCTCTCCCACATTTGTTTCCTGAGCTCCTGCCTCACGTGTATTTGGCCTGTTCTTGTCCCTGAATTGTTTTTTTCTTGTTTACTGGATTTAAGATTTTAGATAATCTGGGGGCTGGATCCTGGATTTTGTTTTACCTTTCAGACTTTATAAAAACAATGATCCTTACAACCTGGCTGTAACAAATCTCCAACAAATGAAGGACTAATTTGACATGGCAATAACAGATGAACAGGCTCCTCTCTCCAATGAGAAAAAGCCGTTTGGCACTTTGAGATGACTAAACTGCAGCAATACAAAACTGTCATAAAAATAACAGCCTCTAATTTTTCAGTAATTTGCTCAATCAGTATCAACTAAGTTGTTAAAGAAAGAATGTTGGAGGGTGATTTCTACTGGGAAATAAATTTCTTCAGCCCTATTCAGTCAGTAATCAAAAGGGTGCTTTTCCATCTGATCTTTTAATTACATTTAATTTTTATATGTAATTTAGGTTTCCCAAAACGTGTTCATTATTCAGAATCTTCTTTTTAATTATGTACCTGAGTTTTATTTTTGAATAATCTTACTGTAAGCACAGGTCTCCTTTGTTAAAGCTAATTTAAATTAAGCTACTTGAAAATTAATTACCACTTGTATTCTCCACAACTATTATTTCATTATAAATCAGCTGTTGTCTAAGTGATGTGTTTCACACTAATTTAACCAGTTACAACTAGCAATACATCGAATTTCTTTTGAATACTTACAGTTCCCAGCCTGGCCTGCGAAGTGCACCAGCTCTCATTGGATGACCTGTTGCAGCAGGCACAGAAAAAAAATATTCCCAGTAAGTTTATCTGAAGACAGCTTTTTAGAAGAAACTCTAAAGTTGTAGTTTCTTACCAGTTGTGGGTATTGATTGTCCTTGGGGGCCCAGAAGACTTGGTATCGCTGGTTGTCTCAGGACAGGAACTTGATAGCCCTTGGGAATAAATGCAAACAGTCACAAAATAAGCTCTACTAGAACATAAGAATCGTTGCATGTGTTGAAATAAAACTTACCTTCTCTTCCAACAAACTGCTGATTGACAAAGGGGAAGATTTGGAAAGCTCAGCAGCAGTCATCAGAGCAGGAGGCAAAACAGCATCAGCGTCGCTACAAAAACAACACATTTTTATTTCTGAAACGCTGTTTTGAAGTGAAACATGATATATATTTTGAAATATAAAGTCCAAGGTGAGAAAAGGCTGATTTTACTAAATGAAAAAAATATTTTAAAATAATCTTCACTAGATTTGCACCTGTGAAGTTGGCAGACTCCAGAGGAAGCACTGCTGAGGAGTCTGTTTGGATACTGGCATTTAGAGAGAAAGCTCTGGAAAAATATTTGATTAAGCAGCACTTGAAAGGATGAGAATCCACACAACCCATGCACTGAACCTCAGCTTTGAAGATGCAAGAACTGAAATTCTATTAGAAAATGTTTCTGTGCTCCTCTGAATCATGATCCTTGTATTGATGGAACAGCTGAGCCTGGCAGCCCTCTGGACACAGTGGCTCTGTGCATCCAAGGCAGCAGGGTTAAAGGATATAACCCTAAACACTGATACAGATTTTTGCAGGAAAGTATTATTTCCTCAGTATTAAAGAGAAATTAATGAGATACTAAGGTCTGATGGAACTAAACGGCTACTCTGAATGGCTGGCCACTTCAAATCAAAACCAGTTCCTTCTTCAGGGCAAACCTGTGCTGAATGACTGGTAAGGGAACCAAACAGAAACACTGCCAAGAAAATTCTTGCACGAGGTACATGTTCTACTTACCAAAGTGCCCTCATTCAAAGTAAAAACAAAACCACAACTTGCAGTGAGCTGCAGCTCTAATGGTACATAGGGCGCTAGCTGGGAAGCTCAAGAAAAATCTAACTTAAGCACTTTGATTTCTTTTATATTCCTATTGATCTCCAGGTTTCCTTACCGAAAAGGTCCATCTGGCTTTTCCCCACGGAGAGAGAGGGACACTGCTGGAGGGAGATCAGAGACAACCACAGAAGACGGATTCACTGGCAGCCCAGCTGTCATGGATGGCCCAGGGCCCAGGGAGGAGAGGGCAGAGCGGGAAGCCAGGGAGGCCAGCGGGAGCATGAGCGGGTCCTGCTGCCGGGCCATGGCCGGCCGCATCAGCGGCTGCAGGTTGCGCGTTATCGTTTGCCGCATCAGGGGGGGTGGTGGTGGTGGCGGTGGCGGCGGTGGCAGCTGCTGTTGCTGTTGCTGCTGCTGTTGCTGAATCTTACGGAGCCTTTTTGTGTAGCCGGTTTCATTTTTGAAGTTGTTGACAGCCTAAAGGTAGGGAAACATGTTTGAAAAGGTGATAATAAACTTCAGTAGAAATATGAACAGAAGCATCCCTAGAGAAAAATCACTGTGTGTTCCTGTAAGTGCTGTTAGTCCTAAACCAACCAACATACAACTGTGAACACATCCCATGAAACTCTGGTATACAATGACTGGTACTTCAGAGTCCAAGGATTAAAAGTATTTTGCTGTTAACACCCAATTTGAAAGTGAGCACATCCCATTAAACACAAGTGTGTCATGAATTTGCCAGATTGTCTCTAATGTAAAAATAGATAATGTATTTGAAAAGTAAACTTTGTCTTGTTTAGTTCAGCCTTGCTCAAGATCTAAACGAATATTTTCGTCCCTTTCAGCTCTTTACAAATGGATTTTTCTCACAAAGAATTCAGGCTAAAATCACCACATTACCTGGCGCAGAAACTTGTTGGCGATTAAAGCATCAGGAGAAACATCTGTCTGATGGCAGGTAGGGCATGTGTGTTCCTCGGACTCCAGCAGTGCTGTTCTAATACCTGGGAATAATTAGAATATCAAAGTAGTTTTTAGCCAAACTAAGTAAACATTTTTTCACCATCTACACAAGAAGAGTTTTATCCTGTTCAGGACACACTGAATTATTCAACAGAACTAACACAGCAATCTCCTTATCTCCTATTTCTGCTCTCAGAAGATCAAATTTCATGTTTGGAATTAACAAACCTGGCAGTAACACTTACATTCATCACAGTAACTGTTTCCACAGCAGGGAATAACAACCGCATCTGTCATTATATCCTTACAAATGAGACACAACAGCTCATCTGGAATAGGATCATCTTCTTCTGAGGAGGAGGACGGCTCCTCAGGTAGGAAGGGAGGCTTCTCCTTCTTTCCTATAGCATAAGCTTCCCTGGAAGTAGGGTGGGGAAAGCAAAAGAAAGAAGTTAAAGGCAAAACTCTTCCAAGCTTTGAATTTTATCAAAGGAAGATAATCTGTGGAATTCTTCTCCCTCTCCATTGGCCTTCCTAAACGCAGTTGTTTAGTTTGAATTACTTTTCTATAGCCCTAACACAAGACAAGGGAAGGCGGAATTCTCCTGCAGAACTACCCCATTCATTGAAACAACTAAGAAATCAGTTCAGACTAGAAAAATATTTGACAGCTCATATCAGGTGAAATGAATCCCAGCTCTCCTTTGCTAGAGGCTAAATGTAAATTGGAGGCTCAGGATATAGCTGGTCTCTCAAGTACTTATATTTTCTAACTGAAAGAAGTCTTTGTTACAGCTTCCAAAAAAGGACATCCAGGAGAGGGAATCAGAAGGGCTACCAAGTGTATTTTAGAACAGCCACTGCACTCAGCAGAGTCAAGTGTTTTCCTAGTTCACAGCAACAGGAAAACTTGAGCCTGCTTCACATCTGAGGGAGGGAGTCACAGTCCAACAGCTGCTTTATTATGTTTTACATGAAACCTTTGAAAGACAAACTAGAAGCAAAATGAGCTCCCAGGGAGAACAATCCCAGTTACAAATGCTGTTGAAATGCTCTGCAGAAACAGTCTCAGCATACCCCACGTTTAACCAGCTTCCAGGGGCGTGAGCAGCAGGACCCCCATTTTAATGTTAGGCAGCAGCATGGACCTTGAAGTTGAGATACAGTGCCAGTGCTTCCTCCCTGCAATTCCAGATGCTAGCCAATGTGGCTGCACTGCCACTCGTGTATTTCTGCCTGGTTTCTCTCATTCCCTTTTGGGATCAGTCCGACCAATCCCATACTTACGCATCTATGGTTGGAATTGCATATTTCCCAGTGTTGGTCAGCATGGCACCCTTTGTGTTGGGGTCCTTCACCTCCATCATAAAACTTCTTGGAATCCCTGTACTTTTTTTAATTCTGGGAACAGACTCGAAATTTTTGTCCTGTTAAGAAATGGAGACATATCTCAAAGCCTAACTGAAAATGAGATTTCAATGATTATTTTAAGCACAAAAGCCTTTAACCCTCTCCTCTCACCTAGCTTAAGGGTTGTTGGACTAAAATACTCTTTTCCTTAAACAAATGCAGCCAGGGTGTTCCAGAGGCTGGAGCAACGTTTTGAACTCACTGAAATTCTTTGGCTTAACTACAGGTTCCTTAAGGGTGATATCCCCCAAACCTGCTCCTCCTCCAAAGCGCAGTTCAGAGGGAGCTGGATTCAGGGCTTGGAGAAACATTTTTTTTGAGATATATCAAGCTATACACAGGGGTTCACAGAGAAAGATCTATGGGAATATTTAGTGCCTCTGACCTAGCGAAAAGAAAATTTTACAATTCCAGGTTTTTCTTTACTCCAAAGGGTTTTGCAACACTGCCATGTAACCTCTGTATTTCACACCAAAAGGCATAACTCTTACTGTGAGTGTTCACGTTTGTTATGTAACTCTCCAAGTAAAAATTGAAAACTGAGCAGCCCCCAAAGTCCCCCAAGTCTTACCCCATTTGTTGGACAGTTCTTTATGTAGTGCCCAGGTTTGCCACAGCGAAAACAGGTGTACGAGGGTGGAGGTGGCCCCACAGGCTTCTTCATGTAACTACAAGTTTTTGGGGAAAGAAAGGAAAAGAGATTAATGTATCTCTTGTTTAAAACAAACCATCTCTACAATTTTTACATCAACTTCAAAGAACAAGTTTCACATTAGCAACACTTACTTGACTGGATCATATTCATGGCCAGACTGTGTCATCATAGCTTTTATTTTATCCTCCTCGGAAGCATTGGCTTCAGCCAGATTGGCAGTCTGTGCAACAGGTAATTATTTGACACACACATTAGAAACACATTTAAGCCCAAGCAGCCCAAGACAACACCACTCATCCAATCCTGTAAAGAGCAGCACTGCACTAGCTGAGCTTGCATGAGAGCAGCTGCTTATACCAAACAGATTTGTGCTGAAGATGGTCTGGGGAGTCCTTATGCCATGACATGATGTTTATGTGCCTGAGAACCTCCTAGAAAAGAGCACTCTTGGGCACTCAAACCTTAGGCTCTGTTTGTACCTTAAAGCAAGACTTGTGCAACCAGTGCAATTTCCTTCAGAGGACTGAAGCTATGTGTAGATAAACCACAATATCCAGTATTTTTAAGCTGATTTTTAAGCTCCAGACTATATGCAGGAGAAGCTCTCCACTGGACAAGGAGTTAAGATGGATACAAGCAGCATTATTTACATTTTGCAGTATTAAAAGGACACAGAACTGCAGAGATGGGGCAGTTAGGTTTGCTTGCTGAAACTCAGCTTCAAACTCAGCTTCAGACTCATAAGTATTAAAAGGACTAAAGGCTTTTACAATCCCTCAGCAAGGCAAAATTCTTTTCAGCAGAAATTTGCCCATCAGGAGCCGCAGGCAGTCCAAACTGCATGTTTCCCCCTCCTAACTTCTTCCTGAGAAGTGATTTAACTACAGTGAACACAACCTGCAGGTTTTTTTCCAGTTGAACTATGTCCTTTTAACACACAAATTGTAATATAAACTTTCTGCACAGCTAAATCTTCAAATTACTGAAGCCAGCTGATTTTTAAGTCATATTTGTTCAAATGTTATTACACACTAGTCCAGATACAAGCAGGGTCTAAGGGAGTGACTGTTAATGACTTGAACCTTCAAGCACCTATCACTCAGCTCAAGCACTCATGGTTTGGTTTTGTATGCATTCATTCACAAAAGCAACCAACTAGTTTCAACATTTTATTAAATGGTTGTTTCATATACACAGTGTTTCTCCACAGTAACAGAATCCAGATCGCCAGCTATGAAATCATTTCCATTAACAGTTACAGAAAGCTTTACAGATAATATTTGACTAATTTGTTTGAACCCAAACGGTTTACAAAACACATCCAAAAGCCACAAAACATTAGTAGGAATAGACCAAAATTCAAATATGGCATTTCATACATAGTAATAATCACCAGAGAACTGTTAACACATTGCCTCCGTGCTGAACTGGGCTGCACTAGAGTGGTTAGAGGGAGTAACAGTGCTGAGCCACTTGGTGTCACCTTCCTGCATTTTTCTGCAATACTTAAATTTCCTCAGAAGCTTAAAGGTGCACCCCCACCCCTTGGACTTCGCACATTTTAGAGTAAAACTTCGCATGAGGTTGCAGACCCAAGGACACATTTAGAGACAGCACCAATGGGGACCAATTCTTTTGGAGGCTACTTTTAAAACTAGAGATATTTATATATATAATGGGAGTTTTTTTGCCAAATGTATACAATTTAATTTTCATAGTGAAGAGGGGAAAAAAGTTACCAGTGGGAAGAGATTCCTTTTTATTAGAAATGAACTCTAGCCTTTATCTTGAGGGCAAAGAACTAGCTGCTCTGCCTCAGGCCCTCACTACTCTACTGCCTGTAGCTTAGGGAGCGGGGGTTGAGCACTTGCCTGTCCACACAGTGCAGTCACTAGTGCTTTCCCAGACAAATTACACATTGGTGAGCAAAAATGCAAGCAGTTCCCGAGCAAAACATGGCATTACAACAGTTTCAGAAGGTCACAGCTGCTCAGATGCCACACATATACATTGGTATATTCCTATAAACAATGAGGTACATTTACAGAATTTACACAGTCTGCGTTCAAACAAATTAGATCGGGTTGTCCACTGTATAGATCCCACAATTTATGGAATTGTGCAGCATTCAGAGAATGGGTCTGTAACTATGACTAGGGATTCAAAAATAGCCATGCAATTGTCCATGGTACAGAACCGCTTCTCTTGTGGCTGGTCACACCCCCCTGGAATGTCCATAATTTACAGCCAATTAAATTCTTCTGTACAAACTGGGTTAGTTTCCAACGCAAAATTAATGAAACGTATAAAAAACGGTAAAACAGCTTCTGAAGAGCTTCTTCTTTGTGTCTTGAGGATGAGTAATACTGCAACATTATGCTGAGGCTGATAAGGTACTCCCCTTCTATCTTCCCAAACTGGGAACTACTCTTTACAGGATAGTATCAAAATAAACACACATTTTAAAGTTAAAATAAATACTTTAAATTAATAAAAATTAAAGGAGGCTTTCCAATTACAACAGTTATCCACCTATAGATCACAGTATCAATTTAAAAATAGGAAGCAAACACTTTTTAAAGTATTTGACAAGAATATATATATACCTTAGTAAGCTGGGCCAGAGAAATAGATGCAGAAGAGTCATCAATCTGTTCACAAAAAATTAAACACATATTCAAGTTCTACAGTCAAAACACAGCAATAGTTAACCTCTACTATAATCTGAATGTCTGCACTACATCCCCCTGAGTGTTAACCAAAGGAAATCCCAACACAGTGTAATTTGTATTTATTTCAAACAAAGTCCAAACCTATGATGGCTTAAGAGTATCTACGTGCTGATGAGAAGAAATTAAAATAACCAGCCCCACTGGAGATCTACTTATTGCTCAGAATTATCTCAGAGAGGGACCTCTTTCAAAATAGTAATGAAGTGGTCAATTTTCAGCTAAAAAGGATTTTAAAATATTTAAGTTTAATTGAGGAAGAAGTATCACTCCAGATAACTTAATATTAGTGTAGTTTGTAAACAAATCACTGAATGTCTCACCATTTCTAAATGCACAAAGTGATGATTTTGTGAACTCACATCTGCCTCTCAGAAAGGCCATCCCCAGCAGCCCCAAAACACACACTCTGCCCCTCCTGTTAGTACCCAAATAAACCAAATAAAAGCCAATCTAGAAGAGCAAACCTGCCACTTTGTCTGGAAAAAAAAAACAACTGCTTAAATCATTTACATAAAGGTGTTTATAACGACAGAGCGGACTATAAAGATTGAGAAAACTGATTTCTTGTATGTTACTAGATGACAGGCCCTACCACTCAAATCAGTTTGGAAAGTGTGAGAATTTAGATGATTCCTTGCAATCAGACCAAACCTGATCTTTAACAGCAGCCCAGTGCTGAATGAACAAAGGAAAGTGCAAAGCATACTCTTGATCATAAAAACATGGATTCAGAGCACAAGCCTGGAATTTTTGTCTCCATTTTTCTCCTCCCAGCTGCCTAGGGAATAACTCTCAGGAATGAAGTCTTCAGGCTAGAAACCAGAGAACTAGTGCTGAAGAGCAGTTTTGCCACAAGTAAAAAGGTTAACTCAATCTAGTTGCTTCTGCAGTATATTGAATTCTATCTTGCCAGCACTTGAGCTAGCACAACAGTACCAGAAAGATACTTGAATCACTGCTTCTTACATCTATATTGCTCAAAAATATAGAATGGAAGTTCACAGTGTGAACTGAACAGGTCTCCAAGAAGTCACTAAACAGGTAAGCAGAGAGATTAAAACCTTTCCTTAAAAAAGGCCTTGTCCTTTACTACCTAACGTAGTGGAGAATTCGAGGGAACAGTTTTAGCAGACTGGGAAAAATATCTCCATGCACAAGATGATTCCTCACACCAGTGAGTTGTTCCTCTTCTGTGTTTTCAGGAAAGCACTTACAGCATTCCTGTATTACTGACTAAAGAGCTCTTGAAAATGTGTCTTTCGAGAAGAACACAGAGATCTAGTCAAAAAGACCTTTATTCCACTGCAAGTCTTACCACAAGATTCACCTCTCCTTCTTTCCAGAATGCTTTGTACCTAGTTCTGCTCCAAAAGAGGTCTGCACAAGCATCTGAAGCTTCATGCTCCATATGCCACTCTTTTACACGTGAAAAAGCAGGCACAGCTATAATTTTGGGTTTTTTCAGAAACAAACAAGAAATTAGGAAAGCTCTAGTGCTAAATAGTTTACTACTGACCAGGAACTGAAACACAACAGTTAATAAACTATTAATTCTTTCCTCTATTTTTTTAGGAAGCTGTTATTATACAGCCTGCAAGCAACAGTCTAATTTCTTAAAGGAGGTGATACTGAAGAGTTACCAAAAGCAGCAAACAGAAAATGAATGTACTCTTCAGTGCATTTGCCCATGGCCATCTTTCAACGGTTCCTACATTTTTTCCTATTCTTTCCTTTTAAATTTCTACTGAAGTATTTCCTGGCAGTCCATCAAAATGGTCAAGTAGAAACAACATCTCCATGAACTGGTAGGCAACCCTAAGAACACTGCAGAATTATGGTAAAAAACAACCCAAGAAACAACGCAGAAAACATAACCCCCAAACCCTAAACTCAACAGCCAATGTTTTAACTCCCATGTCATGCAGTAGACTGAACAGAAACTAACACGAAACCAAGTGGGCAAGGGGACAGAATCGGGGAAAAAGGCTGATGTCACTGCTGGAGTGCAACACTGAAATTACAGGGTCTTCCCTAAACCTGGAGCTTGGCTACACTGGAATTTCAGCCAGGGAGGCTCCTGGCTGTGCTAAACCAACAATGGTGCTAAACTACTGAGCACAGCTTGGCCCTCCCACAGCCTCCAAGAAGCCCAAAGGCACTGAGACACCGACCCTAAAGCAGAAAGGCCCCATGTCCTGGCTTTGGTTGTACCAAGGGTGAGATGGCAGCTGGCAGGCAGAAGACTATAACAATGAAGAAATACTAAGAAGAATAAGCTTTTGTGCATCGTTTAAAAAAAGAAATCTTAACTGATTTTAAATTTGCAGCCTTACTCTCTATCAATAACTGACAAGATTCCTAGTGATTTACTCAACTACACAAGACCCAGCCACTGCTCTGAAATACATGCAGAAATATGTGTGTTTAAAAATAAAAAAAAGGCAAATAATCCCCCCACACCAAGACCTGAGCTAGCTTTAAGAAAAAACTATGTGTGTCTTTAGCCCCAGAAGCTGCTGAGGCTGCAGGGCTTTTCCAGTGAGAGAGGGCCTGTACAGAGGGATGCAAGGCTTCCACCCTCCCAGATCAGGAACAGTTGGAACACACCAGGGAATGGCTTTGCTTTGCTTTTCCTTTCCTGCTGTTAGTTCTCACTCACTCTAAGTCTTCCCTCCCACTCTGGGATTTTTCCTGTTTTCTTTTTGACACATCTATGTTAGCTTATGGTAAGATGCTGCAATGTAATACAGACATGCCAGGGAACACACGAGGCTAAAAGAATGTTAACTTTATTTATGAACATGTGATTTGTGTTTATACACATGCTAGTAAACAAAAAGAAAAAGAACTGTTTTCAAGAAATAAAAACCCATCTGAATTAGATCAAATACTATAAACGTGGTTTACATAAATGCATTACATTAACTGCTAGGGTCACTGGGCCAGTTCAACTAACTCCAACTCACAATGAGAGGCATTCATCTCCAAAAGGGATTTCAGTCAATCAGCAATAGAATTATGGATGTTACATTTAGTGGTTTTAGACCTACACACAGCAAGTTTTCAATTTGAGGTTGATTGTTTCCATAAGAACCAGACACTGTATTCTTCTCAGAACACAGCCCCAGAGTTCAGGAATTTCTAGATTAAGTTATCCTAATAGCTGATGAAGTGATCAGAACCAATGATCCAGGGTTAGTGTAATGCCTCACACCAATCTAGTGAAGGAGAAGCAGTTATACTTAAAATAAAGATGAAAAATAAACCCCACCAAATAGTACTTTGATACTCTAAGGACTATTGGAAAAGCACAGTTGCACACAGTACTGACCCCAGTGGCACACCAAGATCTAGCCCATCCCAGGCACAGATTTCCATGTGGGATTGTATGTTAGCAGCAATACAAGTGTTTGCAAACCTCAAGGAAAATGCTGCCCCTTTTCCAAATGTGAATTCCAAGTGGTGGTATACTAAAGAAAGGCTTAACCTTTGGGAATTACAGCAGCAGCCAGCCCTGGAGTCACCCAGATCCAAAAATGTGCTGCAGGCAGAAGAAAAGTGACAGGGTTTTTTCCCCAAATGCCCCAGGCTCTAACTTGGTGCCAAAATTTGTGTTATATATTGTCATTTGCAGACAAACTGTTGAACTAAACTGCTTCACCATTTAAAGGGGAGAGATCAAATGCAGAACTTTAGAATACCACTCTGTGTAGCAGAGATATTGAAATTCACGTCAGGCTATTAAAGACATTTCTGTACTCGGGGGGGGCGGGCCCAAACAATATCACTTCGATTATACAGTTTTAGGAACAAACACCCAAATATTTAAGGACACAAGAAGGAATTATTCAGTTGCACAAAACTGTCCTGAAAACATCTGGGATATGTTGGGTTTGGTATTCGTTTGAACCCCCAAGTTAAAAGTAAGCAACAGCACCAAGTTTCACAATAATGATTTCTCAGTGGTTTTTGATAACATTTTCAAAAACCATTAGGCAAAAAAAAGGTATTTAAAAACAAAAGCTAAGTGATACAATGTGAAAATGGCAAAAAATACACTCCAAACAGTTTTTATTGCAAGAAACAAAAAGCACACAACAACCTATACAAACATACATATCACTAGCTATAGACAGACAGATGTAGAACATGGCACCATGTTCAGTGTGCAAACCTCAAGCCTACACGATCTGGAAACGATCATACATTATCTGTACAACACAGAGTCATACAGGAGAGATTCTGGCATATTCAATATGAAATACAATGCATTACTAGGCACAAATACCAATATTCACATTAGAACTCTGCAAATGATGGCATTACCCAGTTTTTACTATGCTGAATCAAATACAATGTATTCACAATGTACACTAGGTTTTACTGGAAAATATATTAAGTTAACGTTTGGCAGATTAATAAAAGGTTGCATTGTTTAGAACTAAGTGCAGTGTGTAGGAAATAAAGTGTGAGATTGTGTTTTTACATACTGCTTTTGATGTTCCACTCACTGGCTCACTTCGACTTCTAGAAGAAGAAATAAAGGTGATCAGAATTTAAAACAAATCACTTGTACCCAACACAAAGATTCCAGAAACTGTACATCACAACATTATGCTCCAATACTCTAGTAAATGCAGACATTTATTTGTAACATAAATTGTTCTCTCTTGGTACATTGAGTGCAACTAAAAACCCCCCCAAACCACGTTTCTACATTGCAACAAATTACTCAAGGCTTACAGATCTAGAACACAACAGTGCAAGAGGAAGTTCTCAGATATTTTGTCTCTGCTATCAAACCCATGAAGTCTGTACTAGAGTTCTGTGTTCTCAAGTAAACAATCACCGAAGCATGGGGCAGCTTTGGCCAACATGTACATCCCTGGTATCACACACAGGTACCAGGTACAGGGCTTCAGTTTCTATGAAAGAACAGTGGTAGTCTACAAGTGCAAGTTTGCTCAAGTGAAAAACACAGTCACATGACAAAGGGGCAACATAACAGTGTCAGCAGCACAGTCTCTAGAACAATGTTTCTTTGTGGAAGCCCAAGCACTGTGTTCAGAGATCTATTATATTTAGCCATCAAAGTGCCAAAATATTAAACATGTTACATATGCTATATTGACTAAAAGTAGTAGTAGAAATGTCACCTGAAAGTAGTTTCTAGGATTTTGTGCGATTTAGGAGTCCTGTGAC
This sequence comes from Chaetops frenatus, assembly GCA_013400775.1. Classification (NCBI taxonomy): domain Eukaryota; kingdom Metazoa; phylum Chordata; class Aves; order Passeriformes; family Picathartidae; genus Chaetops; species Chaetops frenatus. The sequence goes on along the minus strand of VZTR01007710.1, from coordinate 12,054 downwards.
AAAAAAAAAGGTCTTAATTGCCAGAATTTGCTATAAGATAATCTTGAATATGTTACAATACTTTAGGAAATATGTATTACATTTGAAAACTTGCTGAGATTCCACATACTCGTTGGTCTGGACCTGCATGCTCCTCATAATGAACCACACATGCAGCCACTGAGAGAGTTAACAAACAATCCATGCATCATCCAAAGAGTCCCATGAGCAGAGGCAATGCAAAGGCTGCTGGGGAATTCACATGCCAATGGAGAGGCTCAGCTTCCTGCCACTGCTAAAGCCCCCCAGGCTCCCAATTATACCTCCTGAAGGTGAGGAAGTATATGGAAATACTTTGGATTACCAAACAATAGTTGCTTTGGCCATTTACTGCAAGGTGAGTACTGCCTTTCTGAAGGCCTCTCCACCATTCCAGCAGACATTCCCCATCCCCAAACATTAACCACCCTACCAGTGGTTTCTGCAGCATTTCCAGCTGAGGAACAGAAAGCTCATCTGCCTGGTTAATTTTCAACTTTACCACAGCAGTGCTGTTCTTTCCTGATGCCCCTACACCAGTACTGACAAAATCTTTGACGCCAGCTTTGATTCTTTGGAGGGCTTTACAACACCAGGCAAGGTGCTCCGGCAGGACAGCACACAGCACATACTGAAATGAACCCCAAGCAAGATTGTGTTTACAGGCACAATGCCGTGGGTACAGAATCCCAAGTGAGAACCTGGAAGCACTGCACCATCTCCTGCAGTAACATGCCCCCAAGGTTACATGCAGAGCCATATCCATTCGGGGTTTTTTTGCTTGCAAATGGTTCATGGGTACCAGGATGTTGCTGTATTGTTTGTTCAAGACACACTGTAACTCCTCAGGGTACTTTACTGAGAACCACCATTAGAAAGACACGGCAAAACCAGAAGCTAATAGTATCTCCTGCTGGTGGTGAAGAGGCATGGCTTTAAGGAGGCTGAAAAACATGCCCATTCCAACAGAGCTGGTGTGGCTATTATAGACTCAGACTGTATTAAAACATCAATGCAACAATAATCCTGTAGTCAGGATCACATTTGAGTATCTGTGATTTTAATCAATACTTAGGACAGAGAATCAGGTGTAAACCTTAGAAATACAGAATTAAAACCTGGAGCACAGATCCCAGCTTGGTACAGACAGACTCAGAAAGGTAACCAGTACATTTGGCAATGTGCTAAACTGTTTCTGAGATTTGAGTTTGGACAGGATTAACTATTCCTTCATGGCACTTGCACAAAAGCCAGCACCCTTTAGGGTATGGCTCTTTTTCTCTTGCCTCAAACAGACAGTGTCTTTAGGAAACACTCAGGAATCACTTAGGAATGAAACTTCTTGTTTGCATGGTTCACCAGCTGACAACCTTTGGTCTTTCCTCTACAACTACTACACAACTCCCTCAGATCTGAGGCAGAAAAATATCCCGCCCCACCTCCCCCAAACACAGGCAACAGTTAAACACCCAGAATCAAACTCTTCTGGGATGGGAACAGATGCTAAGTTTACACCACAATGTGTACCTTTGTTAAAAAGGCAGACACATATAGTAAGGAATCTCCCCATGTAGAGGAAACAGGATCTGCACTTGAGTATCAGAAAAATAAACCCCAAACCAAATTCAATAGAATCATCCCAAAAGTCATCATTGTTGGTGTCTGAACACCAAAATCTAAATCTCCTTTGGGACAGAGACATTAAATCTACCCCATGACAACAAACACCAGCAGCAGCTTTAACAAGCAAGTTACAACCCAAATGCCTCTGCAAGTGCTGTCAATAATAAGGTGGGCGCACTGACCCCTCCCAAAGAAGAGAATGTTTGCAGTACTTACATAACGTATGTTTTGCTGGTAGCTTTAACTCCTCCAATGGGGATTCTCCTCACTATCACCGATGAGTTCTTGGGAATCAGGGCACTATCATCAGTGTATTCTGGAAACAACACCAAAACAGAAAAAAACATTAGTCAACTTGTAAGAATGGATTTAATATGTAATTACAGAGCACTTTTGAGAATCCCTTTACAGCTCTAAAAGCAAAATTTTATACATAGCATCAGCCTTTCATCCTCTCAACACACCAACAGCAACTGTCAAGGAATCTTCAGGTTTGATAATCAAACACAAGCAGCAAAATAATTTTCAATTTTTAAAGTTAGTTTGAATGACAAGAGCAAAATGATTTCAAATGACACTACAGCAAGGAGTCAGATAATGCATGAGGTTTTTCCCTGATCTGTTTTAGGCTGGTTTTACTTCTGTCTGGCTCTGGAGAAAACAAACCACAGCCAATCTTCACCTGCATATTCTAAAGTCTGTGACTGCTTGTCCTGAACAAACCAGGCACCGGCTAAAGCAGGGAAACTCTGCACCAGTGTTTTCAGCACGTTAAGTACATCTGACTCCCCCGTGCTACCCTGCTCAGGCCTGGCAGAACAGCAGAGCCTCCAGTTGCGTGCCTGGAGCTGCACCATCCCCAGCTAGGCTGGGTACCTGCTCAGGGCCTGACAGAGAAATGCAACTGAAAATGGCAGCACTGGAGTCTGGAGCACAGAAACTTGGGGGTTTCTGAGCTTGCCTTCACAAGTAGGACAGAAGTGGCTCAAACTCAAGTGGTACCTCTCCCCTTAAGTTCACCATCCAGTCTGAATTAACCAAAGGGATACAAATTCTTTCCATTCACTTTCTGTAGAGAAGAGAGACTCAAATGAAATGACCTCCGAAGGCAGCATTGAAAAGCTTTCGGAAAACAGCATCTGCCTGGAGCCACCCCTGCTTGCCTTGGCCTGTACTGTACTGACCAAAGAGAAGAAAAGCCTCCTGACCTTTTACATAAGGCCCAAACAAAAATCCAACTCTCAGATACACTGTGAGTAAAGCTTAAAATGCAAAGCCCTCTCCATAAGAATGGTTTTTATATGGAAATTATACAGGCTGGATAAGACTAAATATTGTAAAGTACCACAAGCAATCCTTCCCTGTGACGTGCCTGCAGTGTTAGTTATTCCAAACCTTTACCTTTGCAGACAATCAGAACGCTGGTCTGAAACCAGAGTTGTTGTGTATCTAGTCAGGCTCTGTCAGAATGAGTTTGCTCAGTGATCACACACAAAATACGAGTACCTCACAATTTATGCTCCATTTTTCAGTATATTATTCCTACAGGCAGGAACCTCCCTTAGACCAAAACATACCTAGCAGAAGACATCACTTCAACCATGAAATTAAAATTTTACTTCTGTTTCCAACTAACAGAACATTTCTTCAGAAAACTGAGAAATCATTTAGCTGAAACTAATTCCTGATCTTCCCCTCAGGGAACCAAGCAGTGAGATTCCTCTGGACTGCAAAGTAGTTTAAAACTGTGGGTAAAAGGACTAGCAATGACAGAAACAGCAGCTCTTACGGAAGTCACATCCTGACACAAGCCCTAGAGCTCTGCTCCTCACACAGCCACCTGTCAAGAGAGACTATTCTGGGACTTTCTGATTGAGAAGGAGCTCAAGCAGTGCTGAAGCCAACACAAACACCTGGAAGATGGTGCCAGCTGCAATTCTAGAAGCTCAAAGCAACTGTTTCTACTTGTGGAACAGAGTCAAACATCTGACAGCACTGCTCAAGCAGATATGAGCATTCTGTGAGGTTTTTCATCCAGGTGAAGTACAGAACTCAGCAAGAGTCCTTGGAATGCAAGTCTAGGGTGTGGCCAGGGCAGGGAAAAGCCTTGCTAAGCAGCTGCTGGGGGAATGATGTGCAGGTAAGAGCTGGTATGCCTGCCAACATGCCAGGCCGTCCCCACCAGAACACAGGGAATTCCCTAGAACACATTTTCTCCCTAGGTAGGATTTGTTAACTCTGTTCCCATCACCACCACTTGCTCACTTTGGGACAAGCCATCACTGTAGATGGCTACGAAAGAGCCTTGAAAATTCCTGAGTAACAGACTGGGCCAGTCCTGTTGGATGTTCTGCTTCCCCCAGAACAGGCATGCCTCATCTCATCTACAGCAGGCAGATCATCACTTCTGGAACAAGCTGGCTCAGGTGGCCAAACAGCCCAGGGAATCTCCATGGCACTGTTACCACACAGCACTGTGCACCACAAGAGCCCCTGCACTGCTCTGAAGGGATGAGCCAATCAAATCCACCCTACTTCCAATCATTAATTGGATTACACCACCTGCCCCCTGCCTTAAGGTCCTCTTGGCTCTGCTGTGATTGTCAGCATGGGGCTGAAGTGGCTGAGCACTTTTCTGCCTTAAAACAACTCAGCCATCCCACACCAGATCAGAGGCACAGGTTTGGGCTTATTTTCTTTGTGTTTTGCCCTGTAAGTATGGCACATTTTCCGAGTGTTCTGTTTCAGAATGTCACAGGGCAGGAGAGAATACTCAAGAAACCTCAGTTGGGGAGCCTGCAGTTCTTCCACAATATTCTGGGAACACCTACCGTAGAAGACAGGTAAAAAAATTCCAGATCCAATGAAATGGAGCTGGAAAGTTTAAAAGCACCATTCCCGAACACAGGCTTCAGAGAACATGCCTTGATAGCAAGCATGGAAGAGGAACCCCCTACATAAAACACGTCCCACCCACTCCCTCTGCACTCCCAGAATCTTACATAGTCCATTAGATCCTTTTTTCCCACTGATACTTAAAATTCTGTGTACTTTTAGCTTATATCAGCAGTTCTTCTATTACTAGCTTTCCATTAGGAAAAGTAGTAACTCCTGAACTGTAAAAGCTTCCAGAATCTTGCAACAATCTGAACACACAGCACATCTCCACTCACGGCTCACTTTGTTCTTTCCAAGATCATTTTAACATTTACCCAGGATTCCTGAACAGTCAAAGTTATGAAAACCCTATACTTAGGCCCACACTTAAGAATTCCTAACAGCCCATTTAGGCAGAATATCCCAGTCTAGTTGTTACTTTAATTTCTGCAGGTTAATTTAAGCATCTACATCCGATTAATAAAAACTGAAATTCACATTTGTGTTTATAAACCAAAAATGTGACAGACATGAATTTTTGAAATATATTCTCCAGCTATGCTGTGCAAACCACAGGGGCATTTTTGCCTTTTCCCATGGAAAACACCCTTAGGAAAGCTTCAATAAACATCTGTGTCACTAATACCGAATTTAAAATTATGTATTTTACACAGTTATGTATTTATAATTTAATACTAATTATGTAGAGATTAAAGTGCAATACAACCTGCCCAAAGGACCCAGGATAATCTTTTTTTAACTTCACCTCGAGGCAACACCACACTTAACAGCTTGTAGTGAGGCAAACACCTTTCCTTCCCTAGACTCTGGTTACATATGAAAACAAAGTAACACCCCGGCAGATCTGGTACCACGGATGCTGCAGTAATACTCCATGAGGTGACATTTACCAGCATCTTTTTTCTCCTAACAACTCTGCTTTCTGTTCACCAGCTACAACAAACTGCACGTGTTTGGCCAGTTTCAAAGCCGTTGTTGTGGTGCCCACAGCGAGGTTCCCGCAGAGCTCCCTGGCAGCCAAGGCTGTTCCCACAGCCCCGGGCTGACGCCAGCCCCTCCTTCGGGGAGCCCAGAGAGCCCCAGAACTGCGGACACAGCGCGGGGACCGTCACAGCAAACCCAACTCCGTGTTCAACAGCTTCCCACAGCTTTAATCCACTGTTAGAAAAATCCAAGGCTTCTGAGCTGCGTCTCTACCTACATTTATCACGCAACACAACAGCACCCCAGCACCCCTAATGCTGCGCCGGAAAATCTCTTCACACTCTCCTGGATATGATTTAAATATCTGTAGATAAACAGATGCTTTAACTCCAACCCCTTTGAAGGTCGGGGCTGAAGTTGTAGAGCATTCTGTTTAAACTTCAAGATATAACACTGAAAGAGAAAAAAACCCACCAGTGCACATTTTAAAGAAAAGAACTATTGAGGCACAGAACCACAGAGGGAAAAAAAAAGTTTTAACGTTAAAGGAGTGAAAAAACAATTCTTTTTATTTCTGAAAAGTCACACTCTGAAGTCTTTAATCACATTCAAACTTATCAGGATGGCAGATTACCAAATTGAAGCATCACAGCAACAAAAGCCCATATTCACATCGCAGAATCAATTACATTTTATTAAATTTAAGAGAATTTATGACTACCCGAAGAACATTTCTTACATATATTCACTTGTAAATGTTCTGCCATAAAACCTCAGGATTGCCCTGATACAGCAAACACTAAGTGCCAGGAAGAAAAAAAATAAATTAGACAAGAATGATGAAATGATGCTCAGCAGTATCCAAATTATGGTGTAATTTGTTTGGAAAACTTATATTAACCAGGAATTCCCAAGAGTAATTTTGATTGGGCAAGAGGCTTAAAAGATCTGCAGAAATTGTAACTCACTGATACACTCGATACAAATTGTTGCTTCGACGCAATTACCGCAACGGGCACATGCATTCAATGAAAGGCGAGTGAAAAAAAAAAAAAGCTGCAAAGAACCTTCCAATGAAGGGGGGCAAAAAGAAGTTGAAGAAAAAGTTCAATCATCAAAGACACTTTTTTTCCCTCCCTATTCAAATTAGCCATATGCTATATTCCCATCACCTTCACATCTGTTTGCCAGATTTCAAAGAAATCTGGCAGGTTTGTTATGGTAAGATATCCTCCCCCCCAATTTTACCTACAATGCCAGGAAACTTTTGTAGCACTGTGGCACCCGAACCCGTGCTCTGCACGTAGAGCTGTTCGGACGGTACTGTGAGAACAGCAGCTACAAAGAAACAGCTCTAGGCCCACAGCGGCCACCGCTCCATCACCACTGCCCCCGAACCCCACGCACCTTCTTTGGTCTGCGCGTTGGTGATCTGGAGGTCGCAGTCGGCCGCCTTCAGCTTCTCCCGGCCCATGATCTGGCGCTTGAGGTCGCTCAGGGAGATGTGGAGCCCGTCGAAGGTGACCGTGTCATAGTTGAGCTTGGAGGAGAACTTGTAATGCACGCACGACATGGCGGGGCGCGGGCGTCGCCCGCTCTGGCGCGGCGGGGCCGCGGGGGTCGGGCAGGGCCGGCGGGGGCC
>VZTR01007707.1:18989-46493 GCA_013400775.1 Chaetops frenatus | reverse complement strand
TTTTTTTTTTTAATGTTCTTTTTAGGGGCAGACGTAGCAGAACTCATGATGGACTTTGTTGAATGGCTGACTAATCAAGAGTTTGGTCGCCAGTGTATTCTCAGTGTGAGAGATGTCTTGGCCTGGGTTAATTTTATGAATGTCATGGCAGAGGATGAACCGAGTTCTGCCAAGGGATGCAGCTGCCTGAACATCTCTCCAGTGATGTCTTTTATCCATGCTGCATGTTTGGTGTATATTGATGGAATAGGATCAGGTAAGTCTTGAGTGCTCATTTGGTAGCAGAAAATATGAAACTGTGTATTTGTATTAATATTTTTTAGTCAAATGCAAACAAAATGCTTTGGGGCAGCATGGGACACTTCTGGGGGGAGTTTTCAGTTGCATTTAACAACCTCCTATACGTCATGTAGCAAGAGTTTGAGTAATACAGCAAGCTGAAGTAAATTAGAGGGATTAACAATACTACAAAGGCTAGCACACAAATTAAGAAAACCTGTGTTTTTTATTGAGTCTTCTGAGCTGATACAGTACTTAAGCATATGAGCACATATTATTCTCTCTATCCCCCTCTCCACATGTCAGCATCTGTCTGTGCTGGCCTGTACCATGCACATAGCTGAGAATGCATCTTTTTGCGTTTGGCTGCTGGCCCAGCTGAAAAATAGTAGATAAAGGGAGAGGAGGAAAAATGAAAGGCATGAAAAATGCCAGAAAAGAAAGCCCAGGGGGCCCTATGGCAAGGGATCAGGGTGATGGTGATGGTAGAAGAAAGGAAATACAGTGTCCTTAGTTCTGTTGCTGACAGAACAATCTGTCCCTGGTCAGTAGTACTGGAAGCACCGTCAAGCAAAAACATTAAAACAAAATATAAACCTGTGTGGACATGAAGGGATTGAGTTTCTTGTCCTAAGATGAATGTGCCTAGTTATGTTTTGAAGCACACTTAAAATTTCTAATTACAGGTACAACATCCTGCTCAGCTGATACGGCTTTATTAGCTCGTGAGAAATGCCTGACATTCTTACGTGAGAAAATGAGTCAATTCTTTGAGCTGACTGATTATCAGAAGAATGAACTAAAGATTTATGACAGAACAAAGGAAAAAGAGTTTATATGGATGGACAACTTAATGGGAATTCACCCATTTTTTATTCCAAGAGGCAAGAGACTGTGGGAGTGGGTGGACATTTATTCTGTGATTTATATTTCCAGTAGTTTTGTTATTCACTAAATCTAAGTAGGATACCTGAACCATCACAGAACAATTTATTGGTTCTTAAACTTTGGAAAAATGCCTTTTCTGCCTCCAAGTGTCTAGATTGCAACACAGTCACATTTATTAAGACACATCTATTCATTCCCCTTTTTCAGTACTTCTTGATGGTTAATGGCCGAGTTTTCATAGGCTATTTTTGGTGTAACATAGCTTTTTTAAAATTTTGAGTTGTGATTTTCTGTCACTTTTGCAGACTCAGAATACCTGTTAACTTCCACTAACTGAAGCTGCATCTCATCCTGGCCCTTGTGCAAAGCATGGAAAGCAGGGGTCCTGAGTACAAAGCTAAACAGAATGGAGTTTAATGCCCTGCCTTGCTCTAAGCTCTCAGAGATTTGCTGCAATTTTGGCAAAATTATTTAGTCTCTGCATATCAGTTCCTATGGGACAAAAAAATGCAAATAGAACTAGCAAAACACTGCTTTTTACCCTTAAAATATCAAAACAGGACTAAAAGTTGATGACTGTGAGCTTTCTAACTCAGCTGGTTAGTTTTTAGCACATGGACCTAGTGTTCCTAATGCTGTATTTTTGTTCATAGTTGAACTTCTTGGCATTCGTGGATTGTGTCAGTCACACATAAAATTGTACAAAGTAATGCTTTTTGGTAAATTCCTTAGTTTCTCTCTGCTGATTAGATCACAAAAGGAATCTCTTTGGATCCCTTTCATACTAAACAGGCATCAATATGTGTAGGATGCATTGGTGATCACTATCTTGTATACCTGAGCAATGCTTTATTACACATTTGGGAGGTTGATGTCCAGGGAGCTGTACTGGCTGGAATTAGGTAGACAAGCTCTGTGCTCTCTCTCCACTATTATGCCATAATAACGGTAAAGGAGAAGCAAACTTTTAATTAAAGGGTTGTTCCTTCACAGAACTGGCAGTGTATGGAACAGATTAGCATGTTATTCTGGAGCATGACTGGATTGTATCCCTCAGTGTCAGTTTTTGAAGAGCTGCTTTTGAGTTTTAGATCGACATGACTGAAGTGCACAAGTAGATTTGTGTTTTTTCGGAGATAGATCTCTAGTTAAGTCATGAACCAGGAGGCATTGAAGTTTCATGGAAAATAAATCATATATCCCTGTGCTTTTTCTGTAAAATTCAGTGTAAATATGTGGAGATGGGTTGAGAGATATCTGTGGGTCAAACAGAAAGTGTATGTGCCTCATCTCCAAGAGTGGCATACAAGCTGGATCTGCATCGCTTGCTGTACTGAGATCAGCAGTTTACAGATGGAGTGAGCTCATTCAGGGGCACACTGTCAGCACCCCCAGCATAAACATTCTTAAATTGTTTAATTGTTTTCTGGTTTATCTTTCCTTTGTTTTAGGCCCTGTCCTCCAGAGGAACAACATGACAGATTATGCTTTGAATGCTGGGACTACAGCACTGAATGCACAAAGACTGTTAAGAGCCCTACAGCTTAACAAACCTATTTTGTTGGAGGGCTCACCAGGAGTGGGCAAGACCAGCCTAGTTGCTGCCCTGGCAAAAGCCTCAGGAAACTGTCTTGTTCGAATCAACCTGTCTGAGCAAACGGTAGAATAAAATATTATCTTCATTACTCGGTGTTTTTGGCAGGGTAAAAGCCTTGTGTAACTTTTAAAGTGCAGTTCTCTTCAACTTCAGCACTGTGTCTGAAATGTCAGTTTTTCCTTATTGGTCTCAAAATGAAACTGAATGGGAGGGGGAGCCAGACGGAGCAGTAAGCTTCTGTGAGTGAATTCCAATTCCCAGATATTTCTGTTCTTTTCAGATGAAGTCATGCATATCTTTGTCTACTGGGGTTTTTTTAGCTTCTGCAACATAACTTGCAAACAGCTTTAAGGCTTTTTAGCTTTTTTTTTCCTATATAAATTTTTGTTGTTAAATATAGTAGCTGGTTACTGGAGTCTTATAATGGAAAAGCTTTTAGCATTTTGCAATTACTGAAAAAATTTAAATAGACCTAAAGTGTAGGTATTAAAAGAGAAGGGAAAAAATGTTAAATAAAGTTAACCAATGCTGTTTATGAACTTCTGTTAAGTTTTGTTATTCCTCAATTCCCCCATTCTGTTCTTTACTCCCAAAGGATGTGACAGATTTATTTGGGACAGACTTGCCTGTTGAAGGTGGGAAGGGAGGAGAATTTGCCTGGCGTGATGGACCACTGTTAGCAGCATTAAAGGCTGGACACTGGATTGTATTAGATGAGGTAAATTCAGGTTTGGGGGACAAATAAAATGGACTGTTCTAGAAGAGCAAATTTGGTTATTTGGCTTGCCAAATAAATACCTTTGAGTGCTGATGACCTCCCTTCAATGGAGGCAGGTGATGATGAGATTTCTTTGAGACGAGAGAACAAGGGTTGAACTCCACATTAAATTACTGTAGAAAACCAAGGATAGCTTTGATTTACATTTGAAAGTTTTTAGAGAAGAGTGTGGACACAAGTTTTGATACAAGTCTTCTTATGTGGATACAGTTTCACTGAAATAGAAGGTGTTTTTCTGGAACTAATATACTGTGTTGGTTACTGATTTAATTGAGATGGAGAAGAGTTCCATCTTGCTCTTGTTTGGAGCTGTCCTGCCACTGCAGGTTTATTCATGTACCATGTAGCAAATGCTTTCAAGCATGTGTGTGCACAGATCTGCCTTCTTGGCAATATGCATTCTAATTACTACAGAGTGCAAAATCTTCAATTCTTTAGCCCCTTGGATACCTCCTTTTCCACCCCTATTGTGAACAATGCTACTTTAAACAATCATTATAATTAAATAGCTAACACTGCCTTGATTTAAAAAACCAACCAAACAAAATGCTGAGCGCCACAAGTGTATGAACGTAAATTACAATGGAAAATTGTTTTCTTATCACAGTGAAAAAACACTGTACAAATAACAAGTGAACATAAGGAAGTGTTAGTTGCTCCAGAGTCATAACAGTCTAGCTGGAGGTAATAGTTCTAGAACAGCAATGAAATGGAATTTTACCTTCTGTATATCCCAGACTATTAGACTAGAAGTTATGCAAAAATGTTTTGTGGAGCATTAATATTGTGTCCTTATTTCTCTCCTCAGTTGAATCTGGCTTCTCAGTCTGTGCTAGAGGGGCTAAACGCGTGCTTTGACCACAGAGCTGAGATTTATGTTCCAGAATTGGGAATGAATTTTCATGTACAGCACAAGACGACTAAGATTTTTGGATGCCAGAATCCGTACAGACAAGGAGGTGGAAGGAAGGGTCTTCCCAAGTCCTTTCTTAATAGATTTACACAGGCAAGCTTATTTGTTTGGTTTAAACTACATCATGATCCTGTCTTGCAGGTTTCTGACAGTATAAACACTCTGAATTCCCTTGATTTCGTAGGTGTATGTTGATCCACTGTCAGTAGAAGATATGAAGTTTATTGGGAATACATTGTTTCCTGCTATTGATAAAACTGTTATTGCTAAAATGGTTGCTTTCAATAACAAGGTAAATATATTTAAATTTCTTTTCTGTAGAAGTAGGCAGAATGCAGTAAGACTAGAAAAAAATTAAGTCTAATGTTGTATTTCCAAGCATTTTTTATAGATAAGTGTGTGGGTAAAAAAAGAGAGGTGGAAGCATATGCAGAAGAAAGTAAAAAACACCACTAAACCTGGTACCTGAATTCTTGCACCATGTCAATCAGATGCTTGGTTGATAACTGACTCACTGTTTTTCACAGAAGATAAAAAATACATACACAGGAGCAAGTAGTATTCTGTGACCTTAGTTAAAATCTCTTGTGTCAGCATCATACTGCATATTCATTTATAAGAGTGCAAGAGTAAATTGCAAAATTGAGCTGAGTGTTAGAGATATAGTAGCAAAGAGACAAACTAAATGAAGCTTTAGTTCCTAACATATCTTCAGCAAAGTAAATTCAACTTGCTCTTTCAGTTGTCTGTGTCTTGTAAGCAGTGCCAAAGGCAGAAGTTTAGTCGAGATTTTAAAAAAATATTTCAAGACCAGCTTGTGGGTGGAATAAAAGATTATTTTTAAAATTGCTACTTTTTTTCTTTTTTCAGATTGAAAAAGAAGTAATGGCTGAAAAAAAGTGGGGACAGAAAGGGGGGCCCTGGGAGTTCAACTTACGTGATCTTTTCCGGTGGTGCCAGCTTATGCTTGTTGACCAGTCACCAGGATGTTATGATCCAGGCCAGCACGTGTTTTTGGTATATGGAGAAAGAATGAGAACCAGAGAAGACAAAGAAAAGGTGAGCCATGTGTTCTCCTTCCTTTCTCTTCAGATGGTCAGGAAGTAATAGAAATCCAAGTATACATCACCAATTTGAAGATACCTTGCAATTAATTCATAGAGATTTATCTCCTAAAAATGAAAAATAGGTTTGTTTGGAGTTTTGGAGTTTGATTTAGATACATGCAGACAGCTGATGTAAATGAAGGCAAGTCGAGTAACAAAGGTCTTAAAGTAAAACACAACATATTCTTGTGTGATTCTGTATTAAATAATAATGTTTGTCACCTACTTATCCCTCTCTTGCTTAGAAATCCTGTGCTTTTGTTTAATTTCTCAGCATTTAAATGGTATTAAACTGAAAGTCAGATTGTAAAACTGAAGTTACTGGCTGTATGTGACTGGGTATTTCCTCACGGGTTTACTTTCCCTTCTCTGTAACACTGTTATATTTTTTTGTGTTATCAAAGAGGTTATTTATGAAGTGAATTCTGTCCCAGTACTTCATAAAAGAGAAACATTGTTTACAGTATTTCAAGTCTCAGAGAGCTGTGTTTAATGAAAGGGTTGCTGTGGGCAGCTTACAGTCATATTGCTTGCTGCACTTTGGATTAAATGAACTTGTGATTTACTGTGTGTTACTGTCATACAGCTGTGGAGCTGAGAGAAGAATATATTCAGATGTCAATCTTTGCAACAGTGGGTAACTTGAACTGATAAGTCTCTTTTTTGCTCTTTTAACTGTTCTAGGTTATTTCTGTATATAGAGACATCTTTGGCCAGGAGGCCAATGTGTATACAGGAACCAGGGAGTTTCACATCAATCCATATAATGTTCAGGTAAACTGTTAACAAGGGATTTTGTGATGGGGTAGAGAAGGAAATAACTTGCACAGCTAAACTCCTGTTTACCTCTGTCTGCCATCTCTTTCAGATTGGTTATTCAGTTCTTTCTCGTGGCAGCTATATTCCTCATTCTGGCAGAACTCTGTCACTGCTGCATCATTCACTGCAGTCCCTGGAGTCCATAATGAAGTGTGTGCACATGAGCTGGATGGTGATCCTGGTGGGCCCAGCAGCTGTTGGCAAAACCAGTCTGGTGGAGCTGTTGGCCCATCTCACCGGCCATCGGCTGAAAATCATGGCGATGAACAGCGCGATGGACACAACTGAGCTCCTGGGTGGATTTGAGCAGGTAATATGGCAATATTTCTCCTTCCCACCTAAGAGTGGCCAGTCTGCTGTGAGTTTAGAGTTTGTAAATGGAGCTTTGGCACCACGGTGTTTTGCGTGAGCTAACTCCCTAATGGCCTGTTTGCAGGTTGATATCAACAGGCCATGGCAGCGCCTCTTGGAAAAGGTGGAGAATGCTGTCAGCACGCTCGTCAGGGACAGTCTTCTCCTGGCAGAACTTTGTGCAGATGATGCTGAACTCCTGCTGCGTGCTTGGAGCAATTTCATCCTGAATTACAAGCCCAAATCTCTGGGGGAAGGAGGTGGAAGTGTTACAGCTGAATTAGTGAGCAAACTGGAGGGAATACTTGTACTTACCCAGCGACTAAACAACAAAATAAATTCTTACACAAAGGCAGGTATGTATGGTGGGCAGTTTGAAGCACTGAAATTCTCCTGTACTGACCTACTCAACATATGATGCGCTACAAGCTCTTACCTTGTATTCCTAAGAAAGGGAACTTGGATGTGCTATTCTTGCATTTACTTGGAAGCACTGATCAGCTGAGCTTCATAAATGTCAGCAGAACAATGTATGAGTTGGTTTTCCATCTTTTTTTTTTAATCATTGTTTAAAATAAGGCATTAATACTCATCAACTTTCATCTGATGGGGGAGAAGGGATGCAGAAAAGTACCTATTTAGGGAATAAAGTGTCAATCTGTTTGATATTTCTTTGTGCTTGCAAACCTTTTCTTTTCGCATTGATTTTGCCCATGGGAGGCTGCTGAAGAGCTGGAGCCTCTGCTGTTATGTTCCCCTAAAAAGTAGGAAGCACGTGTGTTTATTAACAAAATAACTACTATTTTTCTTAAATGGAACTGGAAGCACCTTCATTAATGTAAGTCTCAGTGTAAGACGTGTTTCCTTTCAGAGTTTGCTCACCTGATAGAAGAGTTCCGGCGTTTCAAGCTGCAGCAGGCCCAGGCTGCTGACTGCCACAGCCATGGCACTTTTGAGTGGGTGGACGGGATGTTGGTCCAGGCCCTGCAATCTGGAGACTGGCTCTTAATGGACAATGTCAATTTCTGCAAGTAAGAGATTTTAGTGACCTTGTTTCGGTGAATCCTTTGACTTCCCTAATTGACTTTGCCTCTTACTGTGTGGTTCATAACTGAATATTTTGCATTTGATAATACACAGGAGCAATGACTTAGATTTTCTGGAAGAGTATCTTCCTTCTCAAACAGCTTAGTTTGGTAGTTTTCCTGTTAACTCATAAAGTAATTAACCATTTGGCTTTTGCTTAGGATGGGTACCATTTTGATTTCAGATCAGAAAGAGATCAAATTGATATCTTTTCATGACCACATGAATTTTTTTTGAATGTAGCCCTTCTGTGCTGGACCGCTTGAATGCTTTACTTGAACCAGGAGGTGTTCTGACCATGAGTGAGAGAGGTGTCATAGATGGCACAATTCCTACAATAGCTCCTCATCCAAACTTCAGGTACTTTGCATTTCTGCTTTTTTAGTTTTCCTTTTTTCCCCCTTAGCAAATGGCAGGTTTAGAATAAAAATGTCAACAGTGAGCCAGTCTTTTGCTATTTTGAATGCTGTTCAGTTTGGCATGTAGTGTAGTGACACTGTCTAGCAAGGAAGAAAACTGCACTGTGGTGAGCATATAAAAGAGAGCTTAAGAGGCTTTGCTTTATATCCCTGTTGCAACACAAACTATTACACGTGGGAATTCGTAGCAGTGTGCCTCTGGCTTGATTTTGCATTTCTAATTTAGGATCTCAGCACTTCCCTGTCTCTCTGTAATGAAGTTGAGGGTGGGGAAGTCTTGAGATATGCTGGCTATGAAAGCTGGTATATGGGCATAATAATTTTCTTCCCAGCTTTTTCCATCCCATCTATAAATTTGAGTTTCCTGCACTGACAGAATTTTAACCCAAAAAACCACCCAAATAGACAGTCGGTTCTCTCAGACCTGAAGTAGTCTCTGGGAAGATGGGAAGAGAACAAAACAGAGTATTCTGTATAATTCCTTCTATAAATTCACAACAAGGATATTGGAACTGATATGCTCTGGTTCCTCTGAATTGGAAACATTCTTGACTTTTTAGAAACCTGTTTCCACTGCGTTGTATCTCAGAAGTACTTTTTCCTCCTTGCTTTTAAGAGGTGTCTATTAATAGTATTAACTACTTGGATGTTGGATACTTTGGTTTTTAAATAGCGCAGATTTATTTGAAGCTGTTTCTAAGACTTTGAGAAGTCTTTATAGCTCAGAGCCATAGTTTAACTTTTCTTTGTAAGTGGGCAAATGATAGACATAACTCAGGTAATAATGAGTTAAAAGTCATGCAGGATATCTGTGTCTAATTGCAAAGTATAGCTATTCATGCAGATTTCTCATTTAAATTCAGTAGCTGTCTCTGGCTTTCTAGATATTGTATCCCCATTTTTATGAAGATGAATTTACTTTATGGAGAAGCAGATTTGGTAGTTCCAGAGTGATAGTTTAAGGACCTAAGTTACATCTTAAGAATTTAAGGCAGTTGAAATGGATGACTGTTGTAGGTCACTTCCAACTTGAATTATTCTTTTCTAATACCCAACAGGCTCTTCCTTTCTATGGATCCAGTTCATGGGGAAATATCCAGAGCCATGCGGAATCGTGGGATTGAAATTTATGTCCCTGGGGAGAACGATGGAAATATATTGGACAGTCTGGATTTGAAGTTACTCCTGCATGGTTTGGGTTTAGTTGGAGATAGTGTCTGTGATGCACTTCTGGCTGTGCATTCAGAAACCAAGGCAGCAATACCAGGTAAAAAAAGTCTGCTGAGTATATTTTAGTGACATGGGCTCATTACATACATATGGAGGAAGTCTTTATTATTAAGTCCTGGTTATTTTATTGTGTTATGTGCTGATATAAGTAAGCAAATAAAACTATAATCAGGTAGTTTTGGATTGGTGTTTTACATTCCCAGAAAGTAGGCCCAAATCATGAAAAAGTGGTAACTACAGTGCTTTGCTAAGGAGACATCAGACACTGGAATGTGTCGGTTTTCTCTTGCTATCAGGAATGCAATGTATTCTAAGTGAAAATCAGGAAAATAGACGGTTTGCACAAGTTGTTCTTTGTAGCTGAGTTTCATTCATCCCAGCTGTTTGGTGTCTTATTTTGAGCTGGTCACCTGCTATTTACGGTCTTGTCAGGTTTTCTTACCAACCTTGGAAAGAATCCATTCAGCTTTTAGGACAGTAGGATATATTTGTTTTGTATCACGACACCTAAAGTGGTGTTTGTCAGATTAAAGGACTGACAGTTGCTAAGCATTCATATCTCTCTAATTCCTGTGTATCTTTCAGGTTTTGTGTCATCTTTATCACCTTTGCTTCAGGCTGCTGTATTAATTGTGCAGCAAATACAAAGAGGCCTTGGATTAGCAAATTCTTTTTACCGAGCCTGTTGGGAAGTTTATGGCCGCTCACAACAACTGCAGATTAACCAAAAGGTAAAAGTCCTGTATTTGAAAGCTTTTCTTAGATTACCTAGATAAGTGAAAAGTGTAACTTCATGACGTTAGTGTTTGAGATCCTGTTTCCTAAGTGCCTGAGCAAGAGACTGATGAAGATGATGTTCTTGGAGAGACAAACAAAGCAATGTCCTCTTTGGACAACAAGGCTTGTAGTTTGTAACAGTAGCTTCAGCTGAGACTTTTGGATATTCATGCTGATGCATCTATACCCTGTAGCACTTGCACGCTGTCATCTGTAAACACATTCACTTCCTTTCTGAAATGGTAGTGTGCTATTTCACTTCTGGTAGGAATGTTTTGGCACTTTTATTGTGTATGCTGTATAGTGTTTGTAGAGGATTTGGCCTGTAATACTTTCGTAATCAATACGTGTAACTGAAGAGTTTCCTGAGCTATTGTGCCTGAATACATGTTTGAATGTGACTCTAAACCGCTTTTTGGTTGGTTGTTGTAGCTTGTGTTAGAATTGGTCAGGAGGCATGCCTCCTCTCTGGCTTCCCCTGACACTTGGGGTGAGTCCTTGCTAGCAGTGGGATTGTGGCCAGACTCCCTGCCTTCGGGTCTGTTTGCTGCTGAAGACTCCATCCTTTCCACAGTCCGGAGCGATGGACAGGTCCTGATGTATTGTCTGCATAGACTAAACCTCAGAACCTGCAGGTAGGCAGGAAACACTTTTTTTTTTGTCTAGTAAATAAGAAACAGTGTATGTGAACTACTCATGGCATGTCATTGTATATTGCAAAGATCTGTCTTCAGCAAATTGTGCAGATAGAGACTGTGATTGTACTCTGTAACTGTGTTCCTGTTTCCTTTCCATACAACCACTGCAAGTGAAAGTTTAATTATTTACTGCTTTATTCTTAAGTCTTCAAAATACATCCAAAATACTTGACTCTTTAACCTTCACTCATTTTGAGATTTGTTAGGAGTAAGCATTTGGCAGAAAGTGTGAATGCAAACACTGGTATTCATAGGTAGTAAGAGCCCAAAAATCTCTTCCTTCAGTTTCCTTCTAAGCTTTAAAAAACCTGAGCATTGAACTAGTTTCAAGTATACTAATGTTTCTCTGTATTTCCTGTTTTCATGTAATCAATTATTCATCCGTAATTTTAGGTCCTGTAGTTTCAGGTAAAAACACAAATTTCCTTCTTCAGACAGAGCTGTCTGAAAGAAGCAGAGGCCCCTGTGCAGGGGGTGTGTATGAAAGAATATTTTTATGATTTCTTGTGCGATAGAGCTATTAATTTTTACAACACTGGTGCAAAAACTTCCTTTCTGCCTTCTTTGCCTAGTAACCTACTCTGGACAGATACTGTAGCTCGCTTCCGGTGAAAGAACAAGCTGTCAAAATTTGTACTAAGATAAAAAGTTGAAATTGTAAACTCTTAGCAATATGCTGTGTTGTTTGCTATTTTTGTTTAGTTTTGGTGTTTATTTTTTAACCAATGACACTTCTTTTCCTTTCTTTGTCTTTTTTAACTTTCCATATCATTCTGGTGCACAAGTCAGAATTTCTCAGTGAAATTCTGTGCATATTCTCTTGGGGTAGTACATGAATTTTGGTAACAGTAGCTCCTAATAGTAGACACGCCCAATTGATTTGAAGGTTGGAAACTGGTTTTAAAGCTAAATAATAGAGGAAAGATCATTGCATTGCTACACTGATGTCTAAAGATCTGGCAGTTTGAGCCGTTGATGGCTGGACTTTTGTGTTTCAGGACATTACCAGTGACTCTGCAAGATCTTAAGAAAGTCATGCAGTCCACTAATCCCGAGAGTCTCAAGTTCAGTGCTGTTGAGATAGATGCAAACTGGATGGACAACATGGAAGTTCTCCAGGCTTCAGTGAAATTGTTCATAGAAAAGGCGACCAATCAAGATTATAAATTAAGAGTTAAATGGCTTAACTCCTTAGCCAAAAATCTGCCACAAGTGCTTGGTATGCAATCATTTAACTTTGTTTTGTCCAAGGGCTGAGTTGTTATGTTTTCGCATTTTGTAAGTCTTCTCTGAAAACATCCAGACCATTCCAAATTATCTGAGTTATGAAGACACTCAACTATCCACACTAATTCAAGGGCATGGAGGCACCAGAGAGGCACAGAAACAGGTTGTGCATGCTAGGGAAATAGAGACTTTGAGCTAAACATTATCCTTTATTATTCAGATGTGTGTAACTTATGCCACATCTGAATTAGCTATTTTTGGATTGGTTTTGTTCTGTGTAAGAAAACATGCCTCTTAACTATTTTTTTTAGTGATAGTGAAAGCAGTCAAATGCCTTCTGTGTATTTGGTGTTGAAATACAAATGCTTAGAAAGCCAAGAAACTGCAGAACTGAGATTTTCTGTAGCAGTGTTGTCTGAACATTCAGGATAATAGCTTAGATGAGCTATTCACTTAATTACAGTATTAATTGCATTAAACTCATGGAGTATTTAGGCAGGCATTAGTCCAAGTAATTCACACATTTAGCTTTCTTCTGTGGTCTGAAATCTCAGACTATGTTGTCCCTATATTAATGGGATTGCTTCCCCTATATTTTGCTGTCTTATTTAGGCAGGTAGGTCTGTAAAGTAGAAAATACCTGAAATATTACTTTAATGAAAAAGTATGCTCTTTTTTTCCCTATTGTAAAGAAACCCCCTTCCCCCCCCAAAAAAAATAAAGTTTTGAAAGTATAAACTCACAAACCATATTTTCAATAGCATATACGTAGTATCACAAGTTCAACTAGAACTTCTTATTGGATTTATGTCTTCAGCTGTGACGTTCTGGTGCTTTCAAGACTTTTTGGAGCTAATACAAAACATGACCAACCCGCATATCCAGAGTGCATGCACAGATTTGATTCAGTCTGCTTGTGCTGGCTCAGTTGAAGCTATTTTTCTTGATTTGTAGTAAAAGCTGTTTTATGTCCACATTCTCCCCTCTTCACCTTCAGATTCAGTGCGGATTCAGCTGGAAGCAGGTGCTGTAGCCCTTAGTGGTTTTTATGCCAGTCCCCTCTCATCTGGAGTCAGTAACATGATCAAGTTGCTACAGCCAACTATGACAGGTACTCCTGACAAAGATGGATGTAAGACACTGTGTTGTTTATTTGTTCTCTGAACATACTGCAGCCCTTCTTAGGAAATGTATGTAGCAAAACAAAGGCTAAATTCTGAACATAAGTTGCTTTTGTTATAAAAGACAGTACAACAAAGAAATGAAAACGAAGAAAGAGATTACAAAAAATACAAACATTCTTGCTGTCTAGAACAGCAAATATGGCAAATTAATGGATTCACACTATTCAAGTTAGATAATCTGAGTGCTCTGCCCAAGTCCTGTCTGTGTATCTGTGACTCAGATGTATTCCTACAGCTCAGAGTGATGTTCTGAAGAGTAGTTCAAATATTCACTGCCTTTCTGACTTGGCAGTTCATTCATCCTGGTCTTTTTTCCCCAGGATTTTGTTAGCCCATCTGAAACCCATGTTTTGCCCTATAATTTTCCCTTGGTGTTTTATGGGGAGCTCAGGCCTGTGGCTTCCTTTCTAAGCTTGTTAGGTGGATGAAAGCTGCATACAGTGACACTGGACCTTTTATGGGTGATTCTGGGTTTCTTGCCTGGACTGCGAGCTGGACCTGAGTTCCCAAGCTGTGTTCGAGTGCTCTAACCCCTGTTTAATTTATTGTCACTGTTCTGTTTTACAGAACCTGCAGTCAGCTTTAATGCTTTTCTATTTGGATATCTGGAGTGAGAGAATTTGACTGCCTTCCTGCTAGGTTGCTTCTTTCTTTCCCTAATGTTCTTGCATAGGCAAGGGGATCAAGAAGAGTACTTAGTAATGTTTCACTGGTATCCTGTCTTGTCTGCCTTTCCAGATGAACATGTGATGCCTCTGGACCCAAGATGGAATATGCAGTTTTTGGAGATCATTAGAAATTCGATGAACTTTGATACAGAAATAGAACACACAGAACAGCTACTCATGCTTTTGAAGTCTGCAGCAAACCGGTGAGTTACAGACCCTTGTAACGAGTGCCCAGTGCCTGTAATGAGTGCTGGGTAAACCCTTGGGGTGTCTGCCAAGTGTGTTTTTAGGTTTTGATAGATGTGATCTAGAATACCAGGCAGAGGTTTTGTGCAGGTATTTAAATTCCTTGCTTCTGTTTTCTGTAGACCCATACTAAACACAGTCAAAACAAGGAGCAGAGCTCCCAGAATTCTGTATGGGCTGCAGTACTTCAAGGACAAATCAAAACAGGGGGTAAAGTATTTAAGAGACAGAAGCAGCAGTGTGAAATCTCTGACAAAACTTAAATATTGTCCTGCTTTTGGATTTGGACTGTTTTTCTTAATAAGATTAAAAAGTACACAGATTTTGAAGTTGAAGTGTAAGGAAGGAGCTGCTCACATATCCTACAGGCTGTGGTGTTGCACCTCTTTAGTAGCTTACTGGTTTTTCCTTCTTGATGAAGTCAGGCATCTACTCCCTGTGAAGCTTGCTTCTACAGAAACCATATTCAAGCAATTATCTGTGCTGCACATGGTTATTCTTCCATAATACAGTGAATATATTAGGTCATTTTGTAGTTCAAGTGACACGTTGTAGTTCACCATTCTCATAAGGCCAAGGTTTAAAACAGTACTGAATTGGTAACAATTTTATTTTTACTTCAGGGCAGTGTTATTTCTTGGCCGAGAAAAAAGAAGCTGCATTGAGAAGAGTTTGATTGCCAGCAAGAAGCCAAGAAACAGTGTCTTAAGAATGTCTCTAGAGTTCCACAAAAGTGGGTTGATTTTTGCTGTTCCTTTTGGTTCTGTAGTCAATTTGAAATATGGTTAATTTGCATTGACCTGAAATGTGTACTTTAACCATGGTGTGCAAAGGAAGAATATACGAATATAAAGCAGTCAAATGAGAACTAGTGTGGTGTCTAATACATTATTCTTAAATTAGATATACCTTAGGCTGCACTACTTATGTCCTGCCTCTGAGGTAATGAGCAAATACGATTTCTCTTTTAATTGACCAAACTCTAGGGTAACAGTGGAGAGAAACTGGAATAGCATTCTTTCTTTAGCTAATAAGAATAACCAAGTTCTTCAGATATGTTTTTTTATGTAAGTAGGAAGTTTTACTTCTAAAACAAATGGTAAAATTCAGTGATGAGGTTAGTGGGATGCATAGTAACAGTAGATCAAGGAATGCCTAATTACAGGTTATTTTAATGTATGTATAAATTGCATAGAGGTAATAGAGAATTGTGCAAATAATGAAGGACTACTTTTATTACTTCATTTCTTGTATCTTTTCACGTTGTGTTTTTTTTTCTCAATCATAGAGAAGTTCTAGTGATCAGAAGTTGACCCATATGGGTCATATGATGTGGCTGGAATATTCAGTCTCTGCTTTTCTTTTCCTCTTCCCCAAACCTCAGATCCAGGGAGTTACAACTGTCTTCCTCATGGAATCGTGGTCAACCTTGCTGCTTTCTTTGAGCTTTGGGATGCATTTGCACTTCACTGGGTGAAGTCTACTCAGGTGGCCTTAAGTGACAATGACATGCATGATGTGAGTGGACTTTCCATAGTACATTTATGGAAGTTAAGTGAAATGAGATTGAGTGCAGAACACTAGTTTCAGGGACCATGAAATAAACTGCAGTGCTTCTGTTTGTGTTTAGAATATGCCTAACATCAGGCAAATGATCATGTTTGTTTCAGTGGCTGTATCCATGGTCTCTAATACCTGCTTAGGATGCCATGAGCTGTGCTATAGGAGTGGCTGTTTCTCTCCACTGGTGATAAACAGAGTAGCCATTTCTATCTGTGATAAGAATGTCTGAGCTTGGACAACTGAGATGCAGGTCACTTCTCCCTCTCCCTTTTCAGACTATGAATATAATTTTGCTGAAATCTTGACATTGGAGACTTGGTGCAGGGATTGGTTGGTTTGGGGTTGTGTAGTTCCAGCTGCCGGTGTGGTATTTTCAGAGAACCTGCAGTTGAGTCCTGGTTGTGTAGCACGAAATACAAAGCACTGTGGGACTCTGAAGTTAATAGAAGTGATGGTGGTTTTGCTTTCCTCCTGTTTGTAGTAGGAAGTATTGTGTCACCTGCAGCAATGATAACACTGTAACCTCCTTGGCTCGTTCCTAGGTTTTATACTGCTCGCTGTGGCGGGACCGGTTCTGGGCAGTCTCTGACACTGTCACAGTGGATTCGACAGGGTTGTCACTCCTGGCTCTGCACTGGCACTGGGTTATGAAACACCTGATTGACAGAATTCCTCAGATGCTTATTGGATCAGACCAGAACAAGTGAGTGGCTTTGTTTGGTGGCCATTGATTTGTTTCTGTTAAATGATTGTATAAATTACTCTTTTCTTTAGTGTTATAGCTAGTTAGCATTGTTTGGATTAGTGTCCCAAGTTGTGTTCCATTAGTGATGCAGATAACAAAGGATTAAGTAGCTATTAATTTTTAAAATCCATATTTCTTAGTATTGTCCTTCTCCTTGCTGAAGTGGTCATCTAGAATTTTTACCCCTTTACTGAAGGGATGAGATAGAGACTTTCTTATGCATCCTTTTGCCTTGTTTCTCAAACTTCTGTTAACTCTGTGGGCTTTTTTCCCCTGCTCCCCTTTTTTTTCCCCCCTCTACAAGAATTTCCAGGGAAATTCAGTCTGTTTCACAGCAGATTCAGAACTGCTTGGTCAATTCTGATGGTATTTCAGCCAACATGAAGATAGTACAGAAATCTCTGGGAAGACCCCTTCCTTTTAAGGTATCGATATTCTGTTTGCAAAAGATTTGTATTTCCAGCAATGTCCAGATAGGCTTTAATATATTTACAGCACTTACTTTCCAAGATAGCTAAAACATTTATTTTGTGTTTGTTACATTGATTAAAAAGAAAATTCCAGCAAATGTTAATGTACATATATCTTTCAAGAAATATCAGTTACCCAGATAACATTTCTACTGGTAATTATGCTATGTATAGAAAATATTTATTTAATACAGAGGGGTGCCTGAGCATAAAAATATTACTCCTTGTTCTGATTTGGAGACTTGTGAATATCATAATGCCACTTGCTTATTCAGTGAACATGTGTATATGTAGAACAGCCTGTGCAATTCCTTTTATACAGCATAAGGGGGGGCTGCCTTATGACTTCCCAAAACAAGGCCTCTTATGGAGGCCTCTTTTGGAGTTTAATATTAATTATATGTTAAATATAATTATATATTAAATATAATATAATATGTTTTAGACTTTGTTGTAATTAATTTCTTTAAAAAAATCTTACAGTAAATTTTTTAAAGAATACAGATCTCTGTTTAAAAGCAGTGCACAAGTAGTCATGTGCACTTGTGTTGGTGGTTGGTAGTTAGACCTAGGTTTTTATGACCTTATATCTCAAGGATACTCAGCTATCAAAAAATGCACATAGTTACTTTGTGAGACTCTGAAGAACATTCAGTGCTTACTGAGAATTTGGAGAGATCCAAATGTATTTAGGCATCTAAATGTATCTAATGTATCTAAGCATCAAAATGTATTTAGATTGCAAGTGTAAACTGCAATTTCTTGTAAGTGACACTAGCTCCTGGTATTTTTTTATTATTTTGTGTATTTATTGGCCTTGATTTAGGTAATTTGCCATGTTGAAGTACTATTTGTCTGCATGATCTATGTAGTTACTTTATGAAGGGGAAAAAACCCTGACTTGACAAAGAGGAATTGTAGCCCACCTATTTCAATTTCTGTCTTCCTGCTATATTGAGTAGGGCTACTAAAAGATTATTGATAAGCTGTTGTTGCAGGCTGTTTTATATATACTTGTACTTTAGTTGTGTGCATGTGAATTTGAAATCTTAGTTTTGACTGCAGTCACAAATCTTTTTTGTGGTTTTGTTAGTGCTGCTGAAACCCATTGTCCTTTTCGTGTTTCCAGGATAAACTCGGCATGGAATGTTTTTCTCAGTTAAAAGCTCTCAGCAAACCACTGAACATCTTGGAGCTCAGATTGGCCTCTGGAGAAAGTAGATGGCAGGAAAAAATGTGCTGTGTGAACATTGCTGCCAAAGGGGTGAAGATGAAGAAAGCATTGCTGCAAGCTGATGGCCTGATAATAAGAGCCAATCATTTAGAAGATGTTAGTCTGGGTAGGTAACACTTGTGAAGAGCCCAGCAGGATGATTTCTGCCATCTCCATTCTTTCATAAATAGATGGAAAGGATGTTAAATGTTCACTGACTAGAAATGTAGTACATGCATTTATGTCCCTCTTACATTCTGTCTAACAGGTCAACTACAGATATTTTTGAAAGCTGTACATTCACAACTGAAAGCAGAAGGAGTCACGTATAGTTACTCAGAAGAAAGGCTGCCTGAAGACAGCCTCTCCAACCAGTTAGACCCTGCCCTGCTAAACCACCTTTGCAGTCAGGTTCAGCTGTGGCCTGCAATGGAATACATAGGGGTGCTCTGGCAATACAAACTGACAGTAGATTACATGGCCAAGGCTTGTGCAAGAAGGTAAGAAGAAGTTTGGAGAAAAAAAATCCTATATTCCTTTGAGATTCTGAACCACTAGCTAGAAGCTTTGGTGCTTTACATCTGCATATAAATCTGTGTTTACATATTTGTAATTTATATCCACTTGTGTGTATGTGCATATATATCTATGCAGCACACAAATATATGTGTATTAGGAATCAACAGAAGATAGTTATCACCATATTACTGGGGGCTACTGCAGAAAAACTGAATTAGACTTGGAGATGGAGGAAGTAGACTAGTATGCATGCTTCCTTTTGTGTAAACTGTACACACATAGAATCATTGTTTAAATTAACATTATTTAAGAAGTGTTAGTGTTGTTTTAAGGGGACAAGTGTATTTATTTTTAGTCTGGTTTACCTTCCTTAAAAGAATGCTAATAATTTATGGATTTCAGAGCAGGTAATTTTTTATGTAATGAGACTCTTAGACTCACTGGTTCACTCTTGAATTCAGCAAAATTCTGCTTTTCACAAGACCTATAAAGCTAGAAAACTGTTTGCCCCCAAATGTTTTGTGTGCTTTGCTCAACAAGTAGCTTACAGCTACAAGAGATTGCACTTTTCCCCTTTTTCTTGTGTTTAGACTTTGTCAACTTTTAAGGATTCAAGTGTTTGGAATATTTGAGTACTTGTTCTTCTCCAACACTTGAAATGCTGTCATTTTAATCTTTTAGTGGCTTTGCTTGCCATTCTCAGTTTGTTTTACTACCCAAATGATTTCTTTCATGTGCTCTACTTAAGCATTGCTTAGGTTGTATTTTTTTTTATCTGCTACAGGAAGAACTGCAGTCAAGAATTAAGCATGTGTTCAGATCTAGCTCAGTTTATAGCTTTTTCTCTGAAGTTGACACCAGCTGCTTCTCACCAGCTCTCTGGACTGTGGCACTTGTTACACCTTAATGAAGTAAGGAACAAGTTTTATTTTCATTTAATTAAATCTGCTCTTTAGTTTAATTTTGCAAAAGTTTTCAGAGGTTCTTCAAAATACGAATATCACAAAGATTTTTGACATGCAGTTTTTCTGCCTCTGCCTGACAAAAACTGTTCCTTCTTTTAACAAGGAAGGTTATTAACTGAAAGCCTTGAGAAAACATAATTAAAACATCATGATGAAAGATAAAATACAACAAAGTCTTGAATAACATAGTTCTGTATAATTTAGTTTGGTAGTATTGTTCCATATATCCATCTGTGACCTAATAGAAAATGGGAAATCGTTTGGATAGCAGGTATCTATGTATTCAAAGTAATTTTACGCTGAAAAATGCTTCCCTCTGTTCCCGTGCCTCTAAAATTTTTTAGTTCTTTTGCAAATAAAACAGATTGATAAAACTACTTGCTACATTTTCTGTAGAACATTTAATAACTCTGGTTAATATTTCTGATCAGTGGTTGTGTTCCCACAAAGCACAGTAAAACACAAGTTCACTTTAAATGCTTCAGAGCAGAGTATTGGATGGCTTTACCCCTTTCATCCCTCTGCACCCTCATGTATTGTAACAAAAGGTGGCCCAGTCATGGACTAGAGGCTGTATGCTAACAACTTGCTCTATAAATATGCTGCATATTTCACACAGAGGAGACAGTGCTGACCTCAGGAAGTGTGCTTTTTGTTCAGGAGATGCAAGCAAATGCTACGTGAATTTGAAAGGATCTTGGAGAGAATCTTGTACTATCCCTACTGAAAAACAGAGTCACACTTCCTTTGTACGTGTATGTGCTTAATTCTCTTTTGCTCCCTGTGCATTATTCTCACCTCTAGGTTTTTGTTCCTCCTTAGATATCCCCTGAAGAAATGTCTCTTCTGTCATCTCAGCTAGTTAATGCTGTGTTAGCATCTTTTTGGAGCAGTACTTTCACCATGGACCCAGACTACTGGTTGACTTGGAGGCCACTGCCTGCAACTGAGGAAAACAACTTCTCTAAATTCCATGTGAACCGTTCTATGAAGGTTTGTCTCTTCTGACCTAATCAAATTCTAGGCTGAATGCTCTTGTTGAACTAATTCAGGATTTCTAAAGCAATATTGTAAGTTGTAGCATAGTCACTACAAGTTGCATCTGAACAATCTAACTCTTAATCTCTTAATTTAGGGCCCAGGCATTTTGACCCGAGCTGTTTTCTCAAAGTGCTTCTTTGAAATCTTAACTAGCAGCAGCAAGACAAGGCAGTGGGATGTGAGTGGGCTTCCTGTCTTGTCATCATCCCATGTAACACTGGGAGAATGGATGGAGAGAGCACAGCAGCTTCACAAAGTCAGCAGAGTGCTGTGGACCAACCTGGCTGTCTCTTCAATAGCAGATTTTAGGTATTAAGACCTCTCTTCCACATGTATGTTACTTAAATTAAGCATGTTACAGCAGGTTTCTTACTGTGTGTAAACTTTTTCTCATTCCTTTTTCTCCAGACACACAGATTCCAGACTGCAAGGAATAATGTTAAGTAGACAGCTCTCTGCCCTGGTAGATCTGATTCCAGTGGATCTTCAAGAAGAGTTTTTGGAGTGCTGTGAGAAGCTCTATGTCAAGGATCCTGTTGCATACAAGTACATTCTCAAGATACTTGAAAGCATCACTGATCAGGATTTACTTCCTAAAGAATTCCTGTTTCTTCTGCTCACTTGCTTGCATCAGTTCTATGGGGAAGGGCTTCAGGAGTTACCAGAGACAGCTTGGCGAGGAAGCCTCTGGGTGAGCATTGGCTTGGTGCAGATCCAGATGTGGCTTCCACAGACCAGGTTTGATCCAGCTATTAAAAGAGAATACAAGCTCAAGTACTCAAAAGAAGAGGTGAGAATGAAGCAAAGTTGGCTTTTACCTTTGTTATGTATAAAATCAATGCAGAGAAGTTTGGCTTGGGGATCCTTGGGCAAATATTTGGTTGTGATTTTTAAACTATATGGTTAGAACTTCTTTTAATGTCCAAGAAGTGGATGTACCTATTTGGTTACTAAAATCAGAACCGCTGTGAATGGTTTATTCTTTCCTTTTCAGTTATACCAGCTGGAATGTGAGTGGAAAACACATGATTTTTCATCCCAACTGCATACAGGAAAGAGTATTGAAGATGAAACAGTCAGCAACCATATTCATCCCCATATCAGGTAACACCCAGGCACCAAACCCATCTCTTTTAGAGTGGACATGTCATCTTTGTGTGCTCAGGCTCTAAAGCTTTTCTCTGAAAGTTTACAGTTCTTCTCTCTGTAAAAACAAGAGTTGCTGTTTTTAAAGTATCAATTTACATATTGAGGTGGTAGAGAAAAATAAAGAAGCTCTGCTCTTTACTTGCAGTAAGGAATTGTTTGTACACTTTGTACTGCTGTAGATATAAAAATTAAAGCAGTGACCATTATATATTCATAAAGTTGAAACAATGCCCAGAAGTAAAAACAGTACCATACATTTAAATTACAGTACTTTTCTTAAAATGTGGCAATATTATCAATCAGTAGAAATGAGATTAATTATTTATCACTGTAGTTTCTCAAAGCCATTATACATGCCACTGCTATTTTGTGAAGCTCTTCAGCTGATATTACTGGGGAGATATCTCCATATGCGTATTTTAGCTGTAGCCTTTACCTGCGTTGCTGTGGATGAGTTAAATTTCTTACCACATGGAATACACTGTTGACATTCAAAATTTGTAGCCACTGTTATTTTGTTTGGGGTTTTTTGTGGTACTTCTTCATCTGAAGGACTTGAGAAGGAATTTGTAAGCAGAGAGAGCTTTCTCCTTTGTACAGCCTTCCAGGTGTGTTCATGTACATGGAGATAAAAACTGTCTATTATTGATGATTTTCCACTTTTATGAGGAATTCTAGATTTAATTATTACACACACAGAGGATATGGTAGTTCCATGCTGCTGCTTCAAGAGAATGATAATCATTGAAAGCAGGTTCTGAATGGTTGAGTTTTACCAGTTGCTTGTGGTAATATTACTTTTTTCTTAATGCTCAAAGAGCTGTGAGGTAGCAAGAAGAAAGCAATTGAAGTTTGTTGAAGAGGTAGGCAGAGAAGAAATCTACACCTGTGTGCTGTAAGGCTGCCCCTTGTTTTTTCCTTATTTGCTGTTTCACACAAAGTAGCAGAGTATTTTCTGATCAATCTTTTTCTGTATCTAACTGCTGTGTTAGATCTATTTAAACAAGTCTGTATGAAACGTATCTCTGTGTCCAAACTGGTCATTGTTATTTCTTAACAGGCTGTTGCATGAAAGAATGGAAAGGTTGAAGGAGAAAATAATCAGTCTTTCTAGAAGGAAGGCCTTCAGGCCTCCAGCTCCACTGTATGATTGCTTATACCAGGAGGCTTACCAGTACATCAACAGCATAGCACGGGTTTCCACAGTCCAAGACCTTGTGGCCCGCCTTCTGCAGTTCCTCTGTGGAGAGAGACCTAAGTCACTGCAGGCTATACAGAACCTGTTAAATGAAGAAGCATCGTGGCAACAATCACACCACCAGTTTAGAAAGCACCTGTCAGAGGAGTATGCTGTGTTCCCTGATGCCATCATTCCGCTCCAGGCTGCCATCCTGCAGCTGCAACACGGCATGCGATTAGTGGCTTCTGAAGTGTCTGCAGTGCTGCAGAGCACTGTGTGCCCAGCTGATCTCACCAACCTCCTCACTTCTTTGTTGGCATTTCCTTCTGTTGGCCCTGCCTTTCCCACTTACCTTGCTCGGGCAGAAATTTTGTGCTCGGTGAATTCAGTTGGGGTTCTTAATGGACTCAAAAAGTTCTCTCTGAAGCACTGTGAAGGAGGATCTGAGGGAGCTGAGCAGCCTTGCCCAACTCTGGAACAGCTCCTGGTGAATGCTTTGTTGCATCTTCGATGCCATGTACTATCCAGAGGTGAAATGGACCAGAAATCTCTGCAGCTTTTCAGACATCTGTGTCGGGTAAGCTCTGGATGCCCATAACTGGGACTCTTGCGCTGAACTTGTCCCCTGTGGAAGACGTGGATTTGTTAAAACAGCTCTAAAGGAGGGGCACAGCAATCATCATGGGGCTGGAACACCCCTCTTGGGAAGAAAGGCTGACAGAGTTGGGGTTGTTCAGCTGGAGGAAGAGATGTCTCTGAAGAGAACTTCTTGTGGCTTTTCAGTATGTAAAAGGGGTTGATAGAAAGGATGGAAGGAGGTCTCCTTTTTTTTTTTTTTTTGACAAGGCATAACAGTTTTAAACTTACAGAGGGTAAATCTAGATTGGATATGAAAAGAGTTGTTTTAAAATGTGGATGGTGAGACACAGAACAGGTTGTCCAGAGAAGTTTCGGATGCTGCAACTCTGAAAGTGTTTGAGAGTGATTGGATGGGGCTTTGGGCAACCTAGTCTACTGGAATGTATCCCTACCCATGCCAGAGGGGTTAGATTAGATGATTTTTAGAGGTCCTTATCTTGATAATTGTTAGTATGATGTTCTTTAAGATTTTCTAATTATTTCCTAATTCATTGTAAAAGATAATCTAAAATACTGGATTAACTTGTTTGGATTTATCAAGGCATAAAATTATAGCCTGTAATGATTACCAAAGATTTTATTTATGTAAGAAAAACCGCAAACAATAAAACCCAAAAGCAGACATGCACACACACACAAAAAAAACCACCAACCCACCCCAAAGCAAACTTTGTAGAGAATTTCTTTATAAAATGTTTAAGAAAGGAGATTAGAACTTGGTCAAGTACTCCGTTGCATATTGTCTTTGCATTTTCCTCATTAGCTTGTTAAGAGGGCAATTCACAAATGTTAGATGGCTTTGATTTCTACTGTTGTAGACCACAGGCAAAATAGATGCTGCCCCATTGACGGAATAGGAGAAGATTTTAAACATTAACTTGTGTAAAAGCACCCTGTTTTGTGTTTCCTTAGGCAATTGTAAACGAATGGGATGAACAGGAACGCCGTGCCCAGGAGCAGGAGGCAATGGAACGCAGCCTGTACAGATACAGAAGTAAAAGCCACGGAAAAGGACGGAGCGAGGAGGAAGAGGAAGAAGAAGAATTTAGGAGGAGATTTCCTTTTCATGAAAAGGTAATAGCTGTAACTCTTTAAAGAAACACAAAAGTTACATCTGAAGTTGCTCCTGAAAATACATCCTATAAATGGCATGAGGAATGAAGCAGTTTTTCCTTCAACCAAAAGCCAGGTGGGGGGTTAGATTTTGATAAGTGTTAAGTTATCTGTTTGTGGTTTATTGTACCTTCTGGTTGAAAAATATTTTTGGGATTAATTTCCAGGCTTGTACTTTACTGTGGTTTGGGTGAATAATCCTAAGTTATACAACTGAATGATAATATAGTTACTTGTAAAAATCTGGAATTTTATTAATTTTTAACAGGTAAGGTTATCTGAGGTTCTGCTACCTGTGCAGAAGGCTGATCTTGATTAAATATAGCAGTTGGAACAGAACAGTTCAGGTCCTCAAGCAACCACACAGTGTTGAGGTGGTTTAGCAGCAGACACAGCTGCTGCTTTTTCTGCAAAGGGGTTTAGTTGGCAGCAGCTCAGGGATCACTGTAGTGCACTCTTGCCTGCTGTAGTTATGCCCTGAAATGTTCTGTACACCTGTATTCTGTTTCAGACTGGCAATCTGTGTGCAGTGATCCAGCTGCAAATCATTAGCATGTTGTTGCAGTGCCAAAAAAAGAAAAAAAAGGAGATGTGGAGAGGAGGCATTTAAAGCAGGAATTAAAATTTACTTTTGATTATTATGTAATTTGCAGGACTTTGAAGATATCACAGCTCAGCCAAGCCTAGAAGAAAAAATGGAAACTGAAAATCCAGTGGAAGACCAACTGGAAGTTGACAGAGCCCTTTTGTCCAAGACCTCTATGCAAACAGTAATGAAGGTTCATCAGCAGTTGTGCTTAAACTTTGCTCAGTCCCTGTGGTATCAACAGAATCTGCCTTCTCATCAAGCCAAGCATTATCTTAGTACATTTATTTCCTGCTATCAGACCGGTGCATGCCTGGTGTCACAATTCTATCCTTTAATTGGTAAGACTGCTAACAGTATTTCAAGATATGCAGGTTTAGATTTGTAATGATTTGTCTCAAAATAATTGCATTACAGGCCATGAAATACACCTGTTATGGGGAAAATGCACAAAACTGAATTTTTTTTTTTCCAAAGAATTTGCCCTGTGTTTTGAATTGTCTTGTGGAATGCTTTGATTTTTATTCTTTTATGCATTTTAAAAATTCCATTTGGTAATACAGAAAACCAGCACAGTTTAAAAATTTATTGAATAGTGACTGAAGTTTTGATCACATGTATCTGCATAGTCCTGTGGAAGATAAAGCACTTGAAGAAATTTCCCAGAAGTAAATTTTGCAATGAAGTTCAGTAAAAAATTGGCTTACATTTAGCTTATGTATATAGTTTAAAAAAAGCATTGTGGTTTTTTTTCCACCCTGAATTTTGGAAAACTTGACAATGTGTGAGAACTCAGAATCATCACTTTTCAAAGCAGAGCTGTATATTTCGTTCTGATCTAATAAATGCATGTGTGCAATTAAGATGAAGCAGATAAGGGCTGCTGTTTCTACAGTACCTTACTGCTATGTTTGCACCTGAGATGTGATGTATGTGGGAGGTTTTTTTGTGTGTTGGATTATTTTCCACAGAGCCTTGCTACTAGTCTTACAGTAATATCTCCTTGATGTGCATTTGTATACAGAGGAACTGTGTTCTTCTGAGGATCACAGCGCATCTTTAGGATGCTGGTTGCACTTTTCTAGAAGAAATTGATAAAACAGAGAATATAAACTAAGTATATCTTGTGTTCCATACTCAGTCTCATTGTTCCAGTGACCATAGTCTTATATCCTTGTAAAAGATAGCATGCTAAGGCTTGGGATACAGTGGGGGAAAAAACCCCAACTGTATCCATTCAACTGATAAAAGAACTAATAGCATGTGTGATGTCTTCTTTACTTGCTTTCCTAGGTGCTGAAATGAATGATAGTCTTTTAGGAAGCCAACTTCTGCTTAGCACTCTTCTTCACAATACCTTTTTTGAGGAAGTAACTTCAGACCTCGCGCTGCAGCAAGATGGCCCATATGACTTTTACCAGCATCCCAATATTCAGCAAGTCCGACAGTGCCAGCCTGTACTTGACAATTTTGCTAAAGAAATAAAAGGGCTACTGCAGGAATGGCCAGAGCATCCTGTACTTGTGCAGGTAAAAACACTTCAACAAATATTTGGAGCATTTATGTGTGAAGAAGTGTACAGGTATGCATAGACATGTGCATGCACATTGATATGCTTGCCTAGACGTTGTCTGTATTACATATGCAGATGTTTTGAAGTCATACCTGTTTATTCATAAGATGTATAGGTATTAGCTGTTCTAATTATGAAATGTTCAGTGGTATTCTGCCAAGTCTGAACTTACAATTTTAAGCAATCTTTGGTCTGCCATATCTCAAAGATCCCTGAAGTCTTGCTGTTTCTACTCTTGGTTTTTTCTGAAGTCCTTTCTTTCATAATGTTTTAGAGTAATTATTTTCAGTTCCTCTTATGGACTATGTTGTCCTCAGGTTACATTTCTTAGAGTAATGTAGAAACTCAGATTCTGTAGGAACTCTCTGCATGAGGTCATTTGTGCTTCCTTCCCTGAGTATGTTTGCCTTAATGAACTCCTAGTGAGCTTATACTAAATTGAGAAAGCAGTTTAAAAATGTAAAAAAAAAAAAAAAAAAAAA
>VZTR01007704.1:12447-56788 GCA_013400775.1 Chaetops frenatus | reverse complement strand
TTTTTTTTTTTTTTTTACCTGTGTTTGCTTGTTTGGCTCTAGTCTTGAAAATCTTTCAGCCATAAGTACATGAAAGCTATAATGTCCCTGGTCTGTTCACTCAGCTCCTGGGATGCCAGAATATCATGCTTCCTTCTTTTTTGCAGCCATATGCAATATGCCTTAGCAGAACTGTGAATACAGTTATTTGATGATCTGTAAAGGTCTGCCTTAGCTCCTGTGTTGCTTCTCTTGTGTTGTCTACTTGGGCTGTACTTCAGGATTTGCTGCATTTAACAGCAGAAGTAGTCTGTGAAGTAATTTATGAAATGGCTTCTCCTACTTCTTCTTCTCACCCCTCTGTAAGATTTCACAATCTCCTTGGCTGTGCTGGCAGTTTTTTTTCTGTCTTCAGTAAAAGTTGAATCACTAGGCTGATCTAAGCTAAAAGATAACCTTCTGAAAAAAAAGCATAGAAAGCAACATATGGGCAGGAATAGGGATGAGATCAAGAAAGATGGGAATTTTTGATCTGTTTCTTTGCCAAGAGTAGCATGTTGAGACTGTATGGTTCCAGTCTAGTCTGCTGTGAACTAAGTCACAAGGAAATCAGATATGCAGAGCCACCAAACCAGAACATACTTTGCAGGTGCCATTTCAGGGCTGGACATCAAGCCACACCTGAACTTCCAGGAGACTTGCTTGATTGTGGAGCACATGTCTGGGCTAATTCTGCTTTCAATTTCTTAATCCACCTGTGTTACTGTGCAAAATTTTCACTTTCAGGCTGGGAGTATTTATACTGAGAAGCAGTAAAGAAATAGGACAGCTTTTCAAAACTGTCATGTATTCTAGCAGGAAAATATATTTCTCCACTTCTCCAATACTAATAAAAACATTCAATGCTGTTTAGGAGAAGATAATCTCTTCCAATACACATTGCAAGCAGGTTTAACATAGCAACCATGATAAAAATAGAGTGTGCAAGTCAGGGTGTGTTACATAACTTAATATTTTTACAAATTCAATTACTTGACAATATTTTATTGAGAAATAAACTCTTATAATAGTCAAATCAGTGCTGCTAATGAATCTAGTGTTAAACAAAAATATAAGTGGCTGTATCAATAAAGTTAAGACATCACATTTCTTAAGTCCTGCGGAGGTATAGATGTGTTTTGTATGAAACGCTTTAATGTGATATGGTCTTCTAAAACAACACAAGTACACAGAATTCTGTCCTTGAAAGAAAAACAGAAGTCTTAGGTTGTTGAGATTTGTAAACATGAAGAATCCCAGGTATAGCATTTCATTAATGCAGTGATTTCATTTATTATGTCAAAGCTAGCTTGTTTGCATGTGGAATGAGTTGCTTTTCTGATTTATGGATGAGATAAATATGATGCAAATCTCTTTTTTTTTCCTATAGATATGAAGCCATCTAAAAATTTTAAATTGAAGATTTTGGTTTTCTAATTAAAAATAGGATTTAAGGCATTTTAAACAGAGAGATTGCATTATGCTAAAAGCCTAAAATTGCTGTGACTGACTAGCATACTGCAGGTAACATAATCACATTGCTCCATGATAAGCAGGTCATGATCAGCAGCAAGAAGAAAGATTGAATTAATAGAAGGGACCTCTAAATACTTAAGTCCAGCAAGGAGGTTAGTAAGAAATCCAAGATATGAAGGTAGGCAGGTGAGATGGATACAAAGTTGTAGCAACTGCTGAAAGGCATATGTTCTGTCAGGCACATGTGCTGTCATTTTCCAGCAAGTTCCAGTATTATTCAGAATTATCCTAAATCTGGTGTTAGGATGCTTCTAAGACAATGCTAAAAGATGAGTCTGATATGTAATAAAATTTTTTCCAGTCTTGTGTGTTCATAGTCTTGCAAACTTCTCTTTTTGTTTTTCAGAAGCACTTTCAACTGATCCTTGTTTTGTCCCTATCTTCAACATTACTATGCCTTTAACAGAACACCAGTGGTACAAGAGTGGCAGGAACTGGAATATCATCCAGATTTTTATTGCATTTCTAGTAAAGTAGCATCTTCAATAGATCATTAGACAAGGTAAGAACTACCATGTAATCTACCGAGACTTGTATAAAGCCTTCTATATAGTCCCACACAGCACTTTGGCTACCAAAACTGAGCGGTGTTTGACAGATGGACTATTAGATGGATAAGGAATTGACTGGAATGTCACATCCAAGGAGTTATAGTCAATGGCTCAATCTCCCAGTGGAAACCATTCAGGTGGTGTCTCTCAGAGATTTATACTGGGACCAACACTACTTAATATCTTCCTCACAGATATGGATGATGGCATTGAGTGCACCATTTCCAGGTTTGCAGATGACATCAGGCAAGTGGTGCAATTAATTCACTGNCTGCTGAAAGGCATATGTTCTGTCAGGCACATGTGCTGTCATTTTCCAGCAAGTTCCAGTATTATTCAGAATTATCCTAAATCTGGTGTTAGGATGCTTCTAAGACAATGCTAAAAGATGAGTCTGATATGTAATAAAATTTTTTCCAGTCTTGTGTGTTCATAGTCTTGCAAACTTCTCTTTTTGTTTTTCAGAAGCACTTTCAACTGATCCTTGTTTTGTCCCTATCTTCAACATTACTATGCCTTTAACAGAACACCAGTGGTACAAGAGTGGCAGGAACTGGAATATCATCCAGATTTTTATTGCATTTCTAGTAAAGTAGCATCTTCAATAGATCATTAGACAAGGTAAGAACTACCATGTAATCTACCGAGACTTGTATAAAGCCTTCTATATAGTCCCACACAGCACTTTGGCTACCAAAACTGAGCGGTGTTTGACAGATGGACTATTAGATGGATAAGGAATTGACTGGAATGTCACATCCAAGGAGTTATAGTCAATGGCTCAATCTCCCAGTGGAAACCATTCAGGTGGTGTCTCTCAGAGATTTATACTGGGACCAACACTACTTAATATCTTCCTCACAGATATGGATGATGGCATTGAGTGCACCATTTCCAGGTTTGCAGATGACATCAGGCAAGTGGTGCAATTAATTCACTGGAAGAAAGGGATGCCATCCAGAGGAACCTTGACAAAATTAAGGTGTGGGCCCATATTAATCTCATAGTTGCATGAATTTCAACAAAACCAAATATAAGGTGCTGCAGCTGGGCTGGGAAAATCCCCAGTATCAGGAAAGGCTGAGGAATCAAGACATTGAGAGTAGTCCTGCAGAAAAGGACTTGGAGATACTGGTGCATGAGAAACTGGACCTGAGCCAGCAATATGTACATTCAGTCCAATTGTATCTGGTGCTCCATTCAAAGCAGTGTGGCCAGCAGGTCGAGGGAGGTGATTCTGCCCCTCTACTTTGCTGTGGTGAGACCCCACCTGGAATGCTGCATCTATCTCAGGGGTCCCAGGTGTGAGAAAGGCATGGACCTGTTAAATGTATTGTTTGAGAAGAACAGCTGAGAGAGCTGGAATCATTCAGCCTGGAGAAGAGAACATTATAGGAACATATTATTACAGCTTTTCAATACTTAAAGGACACTTAAAAGAAAAGGAAGATGGAGAGAGACTTTTTTTTTTAATATATCCAGGGCCTGTAGACAACAAGAAGAAATTTTTTATTATGAAGGTAATGAGACAGTGGTGCAGGTTGCCCAGAGAAGCTGTAGATGCCCCATTTGTCTGTTTTTAACATCAGGCTGGATGGAGCTTTGAGAAACCTAATCCCCGGATGGTGTCCCTGCCTATGGCATGAGAGTTGGAACTGGATGATCTTTAAACATCCCTTCCTACCTAAACCTTTCTGTGAATATGCTATATTACACGAATATTTAGGGTGGCTTTTTCACTCTGAAAATCAGCAATCCATTAGCAGAATCATCTACTCAAAGATAAGGCACCNTGAAACGCTTTAATGTGATATGGTCTTCTAAAACAACACAAGTACACAGAATTCTGTCCTTGAAAGAAAAACAGAAGTCTTAGGTTGTTGAGATTTGTAAACATGAAGAATCCCAGGTATAGCATTTCATTAATGCAGTGATTTCATTTATTATGTCAAAGCTAGCTTGTTTGCATGTGGAATGAGTTGCTTTTCTGATTTATGGATGAGATAAATATGATGCAAATCTCTTTTTTTTTCCTATAGATATGAAGCCATCTAAAAATTTTAAATTGAAGATTTTGGTTTTCTAATTAAAAATAGGATTTAAGGCATTTTAAACAGAGAGATTGCATTATGCTAAAAGCCTAAAATTGCTGTGACTGACTAGCATACTGCAGGTAACATAATCACATTGCTCCATGATAAGCAGGTCATGATCAGCAGCAAGAAGAAAGATTGAATTAATAGAAGGGACCTCTAAATACTTAAGTCCAGCAAGGAGGTTAGTAAGAAATCCAAGATATGAAGGTAGGCAGGTGAGATGGATACAAAGTTGTAGCAACTGCTGAAAGGCATATGTTCTGTCAGGCACATGTGCTGTCATTTTCCAGCAAGTTCCAGTATTATTCAGAATTATCCTAAATCTGGTGTTAGGATGCTTCTAAGACAATGCTAAAAGATGAGTCTGATATGTAATAAAATTTTTTCCAGTCTTGTGTGTTCATAGTCTTGCAAACTTCTCTTTTTGTTTTTCAGAAGCACTTTCAACTGATCCTTGTTTTGTCCCTATCTTCAACATTACTATGCCTTTAACAGAACACCAGTGGTACAAGAGTGGCAGGAACTGGAATATCATCCAGATTTTTATTGCATTTCTAGTAAAGTAGCATCTTCAATAGATCATTAGACAAGGTAAGAACTACCATGTAATCTACCGAGACTTGTATAAAGCCTTCTATATAGTCCCACACAGCACTTTGGCTACCAAAACTGAGCGGTGTTTGACAGATGGACTATTAGATGGATAAGGAATTGACTGGAATGTCACATCCAAGGAGTTATAGTCAATGGCTCAATCTCCCAGTGGAAACCATTCAGGTGGTGTCTCTCAGAGATTTATACTGGGACCAACACTACTTAATATCTTCCTCACAGATATGGATGATGGCATTGAGTGCACCATTTCCAGGTTTGCAGATGACATCAGGCAAGTGGTGCAATTAATTCACTGGAAGAAAGGGATGCCATCCAGAGGAACCTTGACAAAATTAAGGTGTGGGCCCATATTAATCTCATAGTTGCATGAATTTCAACAAAACCAAATATAAGGTGCTGCAGCTGGGCTGGGAAAATCCCCAGTATCAGGAAAGGCTGAGGAATCAAGACATTGAGAGTAGTCCTGCAGAAAAGGACTTGGAGATACTGGTGCATGAGAAACTGGACCTGAGCCAGCAATATGTACATTCAGTCCAATTGTATCTGGGGCTCCATTCAAAGCAGTGTGGCCAGCAGGTCGAGGGAGGTGATTCTGCCCCTCTACTTTGCTGTGGTGAGACCCCACCTGGAATGCTGCATCTATCTCAGGGGTCCCAGGTGTGAGAAAGGCATGGACCTGTTAAATGTATTGTTTGAGAAGAACAGCTGAGAGAGCTGGAATCATTCAGCCTGGAGAAGAGAACATTATAGGAACATATTATTACAGCTTTTCAATACTTAAAGGACACTTAAAAGAAAAGGAAGATGGAGAGAGACTTTTTTTTTTAATATATCCAGGGCCTGTAGACAACAAGAAGAAATTTTTTATTATGAAGGTAATGAGACAGTGGTGCAGGTTGCCCAGAGAAGCTGTAGATGCCCCATTTGTCTGTTTTTAACATCAGGCTGGATGGAGCTTTGAGAAACCTAATCCCCGGATGGTGTCCCTGCCTATGGCATGAGAGTTGGAACTGGATGATCTTTAAACATCCCTTCCTACCTAAACCTTTCTGTGAATATGCTATATTACACGAATATTTAGGGTGGCTTTTTCACTCTGAAAATCAGCAATCCATTAGCAGAATCATCTACTCAAAGATAAGGCACCTTATTTTTAACTTGATGGGTTTTTTACTTGGTACAAATATATAGCATATATCCTTAGAGCAAGCAAGTAGTATTGCAGGAATGGATTTTTATTTTATAAATATCAATTAAAATGGACAGTACTCAATAGGACAGATGTAATTTTTTTTTCTTCAAGTAGCACTGCTATTAGTTTGTGTTCTGACAATATTTTTTCCTTTAGGAAGCCAAATAGGAAATGGCAGTTTCTGAGTCTCAGGAATTAAATGCACTTCTTCCTGGTCTCCCATAAATAGCAAAATGCAGATCAATACAGCAGCAACAAGGGAATTAGACACACATGTGCATTCATCCTGTTCACACTCTGGAAATTCTTTATAAATGAGACTAATTTTGATTATCATAGCTTAGAGAATTTTCCTACGTGTAAATAGATTAGAAACATGTTAGAACAGCTGTCCAGGCACATGCAGGCTAAACTGATTGCTAGTATCAATCCTCTATCTGGCCATTTGTTAGGATACTTAGGAAAAATTTGAGCAGTTTGCTTGGAAGGATGGCTTGTAATTAGTAATGGAACTTAACTCTCCACTTTATTTTCTTTTTTAGATGTCCATATGTTGTGGCTTAGGAATGTTTCTCCTCAAATTAGTGTTGCCACTGAAACCATGTGCTGCTCCCTTGGTCTCCCTCTCCCTTCCCTATGGTGGGCTGGAGAGGAGAACTGGAGACACAAAAGGTAAAAGTCACAGACTGAGATAAGAAGAGTTTACTGGAAACAGCAATAAGATAAGAAAGTGAACAATAATAGCTACAGTATCGATAACAAAATGTCAGTTATTATTGGTACCATGTCATGTAGAGTTTACCCTGAGCCCTCATGCTGAAGATACAATATGTGTGAATTACTCTTTATGCAAAAGTCTGTCAGTCCTCCTGGCATCAGGAAGTCTAGGAAACAAAAACTGGGAATAGGGAAAGTGAATTTTACTAGGAAATGTCCTCACCAGTGTTAGCAATGTTTAGATATAACTGCAAGTATGTTGTCCAGCAGAAAAGCAAATATTCTCTCTGCTGCAGTGGCATTCCTGTTTGATTTTTTTTTTTTTAAATTTTAATATGAGCTCCTACACGACAGATCTGCCCACAAAAATTTGTGGGAATTACACTTGGAAAATTTCTAATACAGCCATCTATAAGACTTTTTTCAATTTATTATTTTTCAGCTTAGAAGATACATACTGTAGTCTGCCTAATGTGACCCAAGGTTACAGTTACCACAGAGTATATGACACAAAAGATGGCATGAAAGTAGCTCTGCAATATAGCCTGATGCCAGCAAAAATCTCTGGAATTCTAAAAAACTTTTTTTGGTTCATCTGAGAAAATAAAAAAAACACCCCATACATTAATTAATATCATGTTTAGAGGCAAGCCAACAGCTCTCCAAACAACTTGCTTTTCATAAAGTAGTCCCATGGTTTTTCAGATAATTAGTGGGGGGAATTGGGGATAAGAAGCGACAAGCAGCTGCACAACAAACATACATCTTTACTAGCTTTATTCTTTTACCATTTGCATGGTGATAAGTTGTTTTCCTTTCCTTAAAGAAAAAGAAAAAAGAAAAAAAATTTACAAATCTACAAAAAACCCTACATCAAACCAACCAACCCGTCAATAAAAAAAACCCCCAAAAACAAAACAACAAAATCCCAACAGAAATTGTAAGCATGAAATTATTTTTATTCAGTAATATATACCTCTTATGGCACAGACATCTTTTTTTTGGTTCAATACCCTTGTTCTTTCACTGTATTTGAGGACCCCCTCATATAGAGAGCCAGAACAACTACAGACATTTGCTGATCATTGTACAGGATGTGATGGGTCTGTCAGTATAAAAAACAGACAAATTAAGAATTTCATAGTATATTTATGAAATCTGCAGTCTAGACTGATTTAGTTCATAAACTAATTCACATTCACATATTTCATGCAGAGCTTGCCTATTTGCTTCTACTTTTTATGAAGGAAAAAAGGCTATTTGATGATTTGCCAAGGGAAACATCAAATTGGTAATGTTTATGAAAGTAATTGCTTGGTCTTGACTGCAAAATTTTGAATTTTTTCTTATTAATATGCTTCTCTGAGGGGAAAAAAGAAGGTATAATTTGTTTTTGCATTTGTGATAGTTATTCAGAAATATTTGTAGAGTAAAGAAAACTAAAACCCACAACTCTGCCTGGTACCTTAAGACTACCTTCTTGTGAGTTCTAACAATCTAATTGTACTGGGGAGTGGATTGATACTTGAGCTTAAATTCCTGCACCCACCTTCACTAGCAGCGTTTTCATCAAATAAAGTGAAAAGAAAAAAAAGTGTCACATGGTAACCACAGAGGCTCTGCTTTTCTATCAGAAATTGAGAAAATGTATAGTAACACATGTATCCAAAAGCAAATGCTTTGGAAACAGTATTAATTTTAACTATGAATAATTTATGGATGGCAATAATCTTTTAAGCTGGAACAATTTAGGAACGTTTTTGTCATTAATTCTGATAAAAATTCATTCAAGACGGGATCTAGCTGAAAAAATTCAGCTATGGCTATATTAAGAGGTTTTTGAAATTGGTTGAAAGTATTTAAAACTCGTT
The DNA here is from genome assembly GCA_013400775.1 of Chaetops frenatus. Classification (NCBI taxonomy): domain Eukaryota; kingdom Metazoa; phylum Chordata; class Aves; order Passeriformes; family Picathartidae; genus Chaetops; species Chaetops frenatus. The sequence goes on along the minus strand of VZTR01007704.1, from coordinate 48,192 downwards.
TGTTTGGTTGGTTTTTATGGTTTTGCTTTGTTTATTTTTTTCTTGAAATTGAAGATATAGATTTTCATTTCCCTTTTCTCTTTCAATAAAATATGTTCTTTAATGGACTATTTCCAAGTCTAACATGTTTCAAGGATCATCTTAGCAAGTAAAGAAAGAAGGATTAATGTACTAACTTGAATATATAACTATACCAGACTGATCTTGGCAACTAATAGGCAAATCTTTATTGATTTTCACAGAGTTTGGTACTGTGTTATTAAATTTTTTATTATGAGCATAGATTTTTATTTCTTTTAGTTGTTGAATAAATTTACTTACCTTAATAATGCATAGAGATTTTGATTTTCTGTTTATTGTATTATAAAGTGCAACCTCTTCTGAGAGAAAATTAGAAAAAAGGTATCTGTGAAACAGAGGAAGTATCTCAGTGTCTTTTATTAAGCTGCCTGAAGAAATGAGGAGAACGACAGTGTTTCTGGGAAACTAAAAAATTTCTTTCAGAACCAGCTATAATGGCAGAAATCTTCCCTCCTTTTTAGGCTTTGAACTGCCACCTAATAATTTCTCTGTAACATCCATCACTGTTTTTCATTATTTTCTCATTACTCTCTCAAGTTTATTTCACTGCACACCTGCTGTGAGTGTGCAGCATAGAACAACTGTGGAATTGTACTGCTGACAGCTGACACTCTTCTGTGTGTGTGTACCCTAGCAGGACACCACCATTCTTTCCTGGTTTATGGATGTCCACAGATGAGACTAATATTTTCTGTACACACTTGAATGAGACATGAATACTGTTTTTCCTGAACTCTTTGGTGCCCTGTAAAGGCTATTTTTGAAAGACTTCTGTAAACCACTTCATATTCTTATGGGAACTCCAATCTTACGATAGTAAAAGATTTTTTTTTTTTTTTTTAGTGGAATGTTCTTTTTCATTCTTTTCTTGATGTTCTTGAGGGATATTACAACGGAACAGCACAAGATACTATCAGGTCAAGTTTTTCTACTGAATACAATTGAGCAGCTGGAGGAGGCAAAGATTAGTAGCTAGTGGTAAATTCATTTTCTGCCTGAGCAGAAACATCTGTTCATTGCTGAGAAGTTCATTTGTCCAACCTTTCAAAAACTTTTGGTTATACAGGCCCACTTCTCAGCATGAAGCTGAATTTCTGTGTTAGAGGGAAAGATTTAAAATGTAGCTGCTTTTATTTATTGAATTTTGTTTGCAACAATGTGAGCTGTATAGAAAGAACATAGCAGATGTGAAAGTACAGGCATGTCAATCTAGTCACATCGTATTTTGCACCCGTCTTGTAACCCTTTATAAGCATTACTTTGCATGTGGTCTATTAAGTGGTGTTAGCTTCTACCTCTGGTTTGACTCTTTTGCCTTCTTTCCTACACAGTACACTTCTGTCTTGTATGTAAGAATGATTAGTATTTTCCCCTTAAATTAAAGTCAGATTTTTCAAAGAAAAACATTTTTATGTATTTCTTAACCAAGCAATAAAAGTGAATCTTCTTTTACTCTTCATATACAGGAGAAAAAAAATAATATGGATACTTGTGAGTGTATTTCTGAAATTCAGTAGTGAGTCTGGAGTAAAAGGGACATTCAAATCGGTATTAAAATATCAGTGAAATAAAGATACCTCAGGAATGTGTTATGCTCAGCACTTAGTATGCAAGTTCGCCTGCTGTAAAGATGCATCGAAGATGAATTCTGAAAATATTCTATAAACATTCACAATTAAGAATTATTTTTAATAAACATTTCAGTTAGTTGCTAATCAAAAATGTAGTATGCTTTTGAGTAATTGAACCGTAGGTAAATGTCTAATTACCTTCTGTAAGGTACCTCTAGAATTTTTTTTGCCAAAATTTTCACTTTTGTTTAGAAAATATGATATAAAACTTCATGTGAAGATATCCTTTTATTTTTTATTCCAATTAATCTTAGGACTGCTGTATAAAAAAACCTGCTTTTGTGAATCACTGTTCATAGATGCTGATTATTCTGTCTTAAAAGTTAACCTTGCTTCCTTTTTTTTTTTTTTTTTTAACTAAAAACTACATTTTATAGAAGTATTGCCTTTGGTATCTGTAGTGGTTTCACATTCACCTGCTCGCCTGCTCACACCAGGCGAGAGTGTAGTGTANTATGTCCTCTTGAGTTTTCTCACAGAAAGAGCACTCTATAAAACACAAGATTGTTGGTATTATACAGCTACAGTTTGGGTAGAAAGAAAGTCGCTACATTTTTAGGCCATTGATCAAATTATATGTTGATTAACAGATTGACAGCCTTCCAAGGAGAGCTACAAATCTTTCTGCATGTGATTCTCTTACAAAACTTCGAGGTGTAAAATAGCTGTGTTAACACATTTTAAAGTAAACATTGTAACTTTCATCCTTACAGTATTAGCTTTCTCAAATGTATTTTATTTTATTATTTTATTTATTTTTTTTTAAATTTTATTTATAGAGGGTTAGTGACAGTCTCTCTCTGTTTTATTCTCTACCTTACTACCCTTGTTAATGCTGACAGAGACTGGGATCCAAGCCTGTGTAAAAATTCTCATTTTTTCCTTTGGAAGGAATTTGTCTTATGTGTATCAGAGGGATTATTGCATGTGTATCTGAAGACAAAATCTGGCATAGAGACTTGAGCTTGTTTGCATCAGGCAGAGCTGCAGAGTGCTGTACAGGGAGTTGCTCATAGCACTAGGCAAATATTGTAATTGCTAGATTATAGACAAGAGCCCTGCAGCAACAGCACTGAACAAGGCAGTCTTGAGCTTTGCATATTTAGATTTTCCTGCTACTGAATTCAGGCTTTGAGGCAATGTGTGGTTGTTTTCTTCTGGGGCTGTAGAAGTTAGAATGCAAGGTCTTAATTATGTGCAAGATGCACCCAATTTAGAATAGTTTACTACTTCTTATTTTGGAAAGGTCTCTTGTCTTATGGAAGCACAACTTCCAGAAGATTTCCTGCCCCAAACATTTTCTCTCCCCATAAAATTTCTGTATGATCATATGAACAGTTTTTTTAAGGTACTGTTGTATTCTGCCTTTGGTTCCCAAGATATGTATGTGCAGCACGCAGAATCACTGTGATAGGACTAGCACAGTATCTTGCTTAATAAATCACTGTATGACACATGAGAAGGCTGTTGGATTTCATAGATGGAGGACAACCCTGGAATCCTAAGAGGGGCATTCTCTGAAAGCTGCACTCAAAGTATACCGAAATGCAGTTTGAATGTCAGTGGACAACACGATACTGGTATTTTTTCATATGTCATGCAGTTAGTTCTCTATGTCAGTCTTATCAAAAGTCTGTTTTGGTTCTCATGTTGAGAAAAACTCTGTCACAAGATTAGAGGAAAACCAGTGAACTAGATCACATACTTAGCCTGATGGGGGATGCTGCAATCTGTTCCAGTGCTTGACATCAGAAGAAATTTTTCCTAATGTCCAATTTAAACTTCCCCTGTGATAACCCGAGGTGATTTCCTCTTGCCCTGTAACTTGTTACTTGGCAGGAGACTGACCACCACTTGGTTACACACTCCTTTCAGGAAGTGGTAGAGGGCAATAAGGTCACCCCTGAGTCTCCTTTTCTTCAGGCTGAATACATCCATCTCCCTCAGCTGCTCCTCATATGATCTGTGCTCCAGACCCTTCAGCAGCTCTGTTGCCCTTCTCTGGACACACTCCAGCACCTCAATGTCCTTCTTGTAGTGAGGGGCCCAGAGCTGGACACGGGATTTGAGGTGCAGCCTGTACTTGTGCTGAGTACGGGGGGATGATCTCTGCCCTAGCACTGCTGGCCACTCTGGTTTTCATCAAGAGAAGACATCTTCATTTATACATTGTTTAAGGTTCCCGTCAAGCTCATGTCTTGTAGCTTGACCACGAAAAACCCAAGCTTACCACTATAAATTTATTTGTTTTTCACAACTTTGTGGAGTTGATTATTGCAATGGGAAGACCATAAGGTAGGAATGTAAGGACAGAGAAGTTGCTTTAAACTTGCAAGTTCTGCCTCCTACATGAAAAGTTTTAAAATCTGGCATTACTTTGGCACTTTTAATATGCTAAGGTTTATTGGCAGATACAGAGAACACAGCATCAAAACTGTTCTCAAGTTTTGTTCTTAAAGAGCATACAGAATGTATTATATATTTAGCAGTAATCAACCCAGTCAATAGCCTTTAGCTGACATGTCTCAGAGGGAGATATCTGTTGGACAGAATTAATTCCTCTAAGGAAATTTATTATTTGAAATGTGATATATTCTAGTATTTACAGTTATGGAATTTTGTAGCAGTCATAGTCAGTCAATCCCTTTCCTTTCAGGAATATATTCAATAAATGATAGCGCTCCAGACACTCTTACTTATTTCCTTACAAGAGAAAAAGAGTATCAACAGTGATGATTTTGTCCAAGAGTCAAACAGAAGAAATATATATGCATATATTTTAAAACAGAAGCCTTGACTCTTCCTGATGCACTGAAGGATCTCTTTGAAATATATTCTGAATAATCCATTAAATCATTGTTGTACATCCTTTGTTGTTCAGTTTACAAGCAAACAGAAGATGAATAAGCTAATAAGTTTATAGGTACATTAAATACAGGGTATAATGAATAAATAAAGATATACATGATTTGTTTATTGTTTGGTGGACTATCCTGTTAGATGAAAGGGGAATTGGAGAAGTAGCAATGCTAGCCTTTTTTTCTAATTTTCTCTGAGGAATGTAAATGATCCTGATGATAATACTCAAACATTAAAAAAAATCCACACTGGTCTTCTTAATCAAACTAAATTCAAAGTTTTACACTCCAAAGAATAAACATAACAAAGACAACGCTTTAATAAAATTTCTCAAACTGATAAAGGGAGAGCAGCTTATTGGAGGCGAAAGCAGAAACAAATCATGTACTTTGCAAGAGTGGAAGAGAGGTTTCCACATTATAAGGAAAATGTTTACACAGCCTTTTTTTCATAAAACCCACAACTTTCGTTGTTATTTTTCAAATGCCCTGCATTAAAAAACAAATCCCAAAATGGACATCACAATTCAGTTATAAACATTAGAATTTTAGGAATTGAAGATATGGGAAATTCCATGAAAGACTAGAAAGAATGGGTTTGGGAAACTGACTTTATGCCTTTTTTTAAAAGTTCCATATTGTGTTTTGCCAGTTTTTAAGCCCTTGACATATTTTCTCAAAAGCAATGTCAAAGTTACCAGTAAAACAATCTCAAGGAGATCAGCTTTATAAAACAGCATTCCCCAGAGTAGGACACTAACAGCTGGTTAATATTCATCACTGCAATTTATAGGCACTAGTTGAGTGCTATGTCAACAAAATCAAGATTTGTTCAGATCAAGGTTTTTGAACCAGTTTAAGTTTCTTTTGTTAACTGGAAAAATATGTTTTTGCACTCTGTAAGTCTGTGCACAGCTGTAGAAATTGCTTCCTTTAAACAAATATCTATATTATCTGTTTAATCAAAATGAAATAGATGAAGTGAAATGATCTCCTGGTCTACAATGATGTTTCCCAAATGTTGGAAAGTTGAATTAAACTTTCGGAAAAAAATGTATGCTTGTCATAGCATAAAATCTGTGCTGCTAGAAGCTTTGTCTTAGGACTTTTAAAAAAAATAATGCTTACTACACAGTGGAAGACAGAAGGCTATCCTGGGCTGGTTTAAGTGGACTTGAATGTAAGTCCAAGTTGAAGAGACATAAGCATTTATAAATTTAAATGTGAATCTATAGAGGAATTTATGTTAAACCATTGCCACTTTTGCAAACTACTTAGAAATTTCTTAGTCTTCTCACTTTTGGTTCCCCTACTCCCTGCATGTGCAGCCCTTTGAGCCATTTTCCTACTGTGATCCCTGTGTTTATCACTTTTTTTTAAGTGCAGTTGATGTTTGTACTTACATGTAAACTATGAAGATGTAGTATGATAGGCAGCAATATCTTCAGGTCTATATATTGAATTGCAGATCTTTACTTATGTCATAACTGTTCCATTCTTATGTATACAGCATCACACTTCATGCAACTGTGTAGGAAAACTCCTGATACTAGAATAACATAGAGTTAAATAGAGGCTGATAAATTAAATCCTCATTCTTTCTGACAGCATTTGTGAAATTATCCTCATCTCATACACAAGTGCCACAGCTTGCTTTTCTCCCAAGTGAATCTTGCCTTAGCAGAGGTGTTAATGTGATGCTGTTATGCAAACTTAATACATTTGCTGTCCATTCACAGGGCCATGTGTGGATGTATCAGGGAATGTGCATATATTTCACTGTACACACCATTTATGCTGTGGTATTTGTAAAAGGAGGCTCTTTATTTACTGGCCATTAGAGGCCCCAGTCAGATACAAGTATTTCATTGGGCTCAGCTTAAGCCAAACAGAATTTGTTGGGTATAAAGCTGCAAAACAGAACTGCTCTGCTCAGCAGATTGTGGATCTTACATGTGCAGAAAACACTTATGACTTTAATTGTGTAATTAAGTTTCACAGAAAGAGCCCTTTACAAGAGTGAAAAACAAACATTTCTGACATCCAGGCTCTCACTGCTGTTAGCAGATTTTCTTGTTTGCATGTTAGTGACAACTTCCAAATGTTGATATTTGTATTCACTGACTTGTCCCTGTTTACCCACTTTCCCACCTTTCTCATCTTTCACATACCAAATATTTCACTTTTGAGTGAAAAGGATATGAAACTATTGCAATACAGAGGTAAGACCATCGCCAAGCACTTTACATACTTGTTTTGTGAATGGAATGTATAATTATTGTGTAGAGGCTCACTATTAATTCTCTGGCTTCCTCCTTGTTAATCTTCTGCTCTGATTGTTGTCCCTGTTACTAGTAGCCATGTCCTCCAGTTTTCTCAGATTCATAGTTATCTCTCCATGCCACTTGAAGCAAACAGTTGTGAGAAGAGAAAATGCAATATGACTTTGTATACTGAGGAGTTGACAGTGCACTTTTTAGACAGACAAGATCACCATAGCACACTGTCCCTTGGCTATCCATGCAAAGCTAGTTTCAATCATTTGGTGGTAGTTCAGAACATTCAAAACACACTGTGACTCCCATGTTTAACCTGAGGTGTTTTGGAAGGGGAATTGAAAACCATCCTCCACGAAGCTGACTACTGAGGGAGAAACACAAGGCCATTTTTGAAATCTGGGATCCTTGTAAATGACTAAGGACAGGCAATTCAAAAGTTTATTTTATTCTGATTTTTGTATATGACACTCTGTGTCTAAGCTGACAATGTGCACCCACATCCTGAAAAGCCACCTGTATCCTGGGCTGCATCAAAAGGAGTGTGACCAACAGTTCAAGGGAAGTGATTCTGCCCCTCTGCTGTGTTCTTAGATCCCATCTGGAATACCACATCCACCTCTGGGGTCTTCAGCATGGGAAAGATATGGATCTGTTTTAGCATGACCAGAGGAGGGCCAAAAAGATGATCAGAAGGTTGGAGCACCTCTCCTGTGAGGACAGGCTGAGATCTGGAGTTGTTCAGACTGGAGAAGAGAAGGGTCAGGGTGGTATTTGAGTACTTAAAGGGGGTTATAAGAAAGATGGAGACAAATTTTTTAATATGGGCTATTGCTGTAAGACAAGGGGTAATGGTTTTAAATTAATAAAGGGTAGATTCAAACTAGATACAAGGAAGAAATATTTTAGAACCAAATTAAACATTGAGATGGGAGTTATATCACAATACTTATATCAGAACTATTCGCATATATTTTATCATTAAGAATTAAAAAACTCTGATGAAGGCAGTATATTGAAGGCTAAATTAAATCCTGACATGGCTATAGTGTCAGTAGATGAGAATTTCCCTACCATCAATGACATTGTATCAGTATTTAATATAACTGATGTCTTAAGCCTACTGTTGCCTCTTCTTGAGGCATCTATAACTTCTGTTTATCGTGCTGCAACCTTTTTTTCTTGTGTAGTTATTTCATTTTTCATGTATGTGCAAATAGCTTCCTCTGGTGTATCTATATCAAGTGAAACACAAATTGTATTGGCACCACTGGGCTTAATTAATCTTCTTTTTTTCTCTCCCTTAAAGAAGATGAAGAGTAGTAATATAAGAAATAAATAACGTGGGAACAGATTTATTTCCCAAGTGAGAGAAAACAGATTGTCTCTCTAAGGGAGGAGTTTGGTCTGTGGTCTGTAAAACCTGGCAAGGTAATGGTCATGGCCAAAGTAAAAATGAGGGAGAGGGGGTATAACAGAAGATCCAGGCTGAGTATATAATTACCTAATTAAAATTCTTGATTTCTGTCTAGTTAGTGCCTCTTTTTATATTCATCTTCAGGTTGTACAGGATACAGAAGCGACAGTTATACAAAGCTACTAGAAAAAAGCAGAAAGGAGTGAAAACTTCAGAAAATCTGTGGAGGTTAAATTTACCAAAGAGAAACTTTAAGTCTCCTTTTCAGTGGCCTATTGTCTTAGAAGTGTGTAGCAAACAGTAAAGAGAAAAACAATAGATAAACTTGCATCATGTTCACTTTTAGGGGTTGAATTAAAATCCATCCTTTAGGTGTTATAGTGTTTTGCTTGTTTGGCATTCTGCAAGCCAGAAATTTATCATTTAAATCTACTAAAAACTCTTACAGAAAAGAGTTTGCCTGTAAAATTCCATTTGATAATTTTAGACTATCTTCTTTTTTAAAATTCCATCAAATGTCTCCATTTTTTAACAATTTCCTTCTGTCTCTTGCTCTAATTTTCTGCTTCCTATGGGCAAGTGATGATATACATGGTTTTAATTTAATTTTGTTAATTTTAGGACTTAATGAAGCACATATTATTAATACTTTAAAACTATAAGTGATGGTGTTTAATTAGCTCGTAAACTAATGCTCAATTTTTTACCTTTTTAATAAGAAAGTACATATTTTTATGTATTTTTAAGGTTATATTGTGACTTAAAAGATAAAATGAATGTTTGTTTTAAATAAAAAGGAAACATTTCAGAATTATATATTTCATATATGGGAGAATGGTAAAATGTGCTGGTAATACATGAAAAGAATTAGATTCACAAGTCATTATGTCACATAATAGATTTCAATAACAACAGAAAATAATGTCTTTGTGGGTTACCCCGGGTAAGGAGTCAGGCCTCACCTAGTTGCTCACTCACTGTGAAAATTTGCAGCCTAAAAAAAACCCAGTTTAATAGGGAAAGTAAATACTGTGCATAAGCAAAGTAAAGCAAGGAATTCATTCACTACTTCCCATTGGCAAGAAGGTTCCTAGTCATTTCCAGGAAAGAAGGTCTTCATCATGTGTAGCTTTTAATTATGAAGACAAACACCAGAATTCCTTATGTTCCCCTTTCTTTCTTGTAGCTTTATGATGAAGTATGATGTTATATGGTGGGAAACATCCCTCTGCTCAGTTGGGATCAGCTGTCAGGGCTGTGTCCCCTGCCCACCCTTGTGCACGCCCAGCCTCCCCTGGCCTGGTGTAAGTACTGCTCTGCAGTAACCAAAACTTCCCTGCATCATCAACACTGTTCTGGTTCCAACAACAAAACAAAGCACTATGCTAGCTATTATGAAGAAAACTCACTCCATTCCCAGAACAAAGTTTCTATGTATCATTCATTTTCTTCACAGTTCTGGCAAATGTTTTGCAATCAGCTCTTTAACTAACAGGCCCTGTGCTTTGATAGCACGTTGCAAATGGATCCTGGATGAGACCCTTAGGCTTTGACTAATGATGGGTATTAATTGGCAGTGCTAAAATATAAAATTGAGGGTGTTCATTTTGATTTGCAGGGAGTTATTACCAATATTTGTATGGAAATTATTAAAGAACAAATACCTGAGGAATCAAACTTCTGTTGCCTGAAGAATCTGATGTGCTTGAGAACTCCCTGTGGGATGGGTTTATTGAGTAGCCACTGACACACAGAAAGATGAAAATTATAACCACAAGGAGAGGACTCAGTTCAAAGTCAATTTATGTTAAATGTGTGAGTGGGTACTGAGGTTGACTGTTTCCTAGAGGCTCTGTCATCAACTATACGATGCAACCTGGATGTCACATGATGCCTTGGAGACATATTGCACTGGGATTTTTCAGCTCAGGACCCAGGGTGATGTAGATTCAGATCCGCATACCTCAATGAGCAGCGCCTAAATCTGAAGATTCATCAGCTTTGGCATTTAAATTGCAACTTTTTTCTGCTTCCAGTAATAGACTGCATTAGATGTGTGTACTTACACCTCTAAAATTGTGAGTGAAACTTAAATCCAGGCTTGGATTTTACAGTTACTGTTACCTGTAGTTCATATATCATGAGGTCCTCAGTGTCCATAATAATAAGCTCATGTTTTCATCAATCTTATGAACAATTCAGAACTAGTCACTTTTACTAGCTGGCTTTGTTGTAATGAACCCTTAGGCTGTGAAATTCACCTGAATTATAAGATTAAGAAGCTCTGAAAATTTCTTCCCAGCACACAAGATGTGAGTAAAATTTTTTAAAAGCTCTCCAAGCCCCATCTTGAAGAACCACATAGAAGGAATAAAAACGTTGCCGTAAATGAGCTAAGCACAGACTTCACCAAAGAAGTGTTTTAGTGTCTAAAAACATAAAATTGATATACTGTTCCTCACAAAGAACTTCTTTCAGGCTGAATGAGTGGTGGGTTTTTCTGGTATGAAAAATGATTGGTGTCTTTTTATGCAGGATGCCTGAAGGGATGATGGAGCCCTGAATAGCTGAGCATCTGTGAGGTCCACTGTGAAACAAGCCATGTGATCCAAATATAGCTTAGAGCCAAATCTTTTCTTTTGCCACACGGTGTCAAGAGGAAAAAAAATGAAAAACAACAACAACAACAAAAAACCAAAACCACCACCAACAAAAAAACCCAACCCATAATGAAAATGATTGTAGTCATTTAAAAATTAAAACAGATGTATCATTTTGTTGCAGTGGCTGGAGGAGAATACCAATGAGGCAAGCTTTGAATGAGAATCAGTAATGAAATATTTTTTTATAATGTAGTTTATTTAATTTGCAAAACAATGTAGTTAACAAAGAAACTATTAATACTTTAAATTACATTTGTTGAACTTAATTTTTAAGCCCAAACATGAGCTGCATGACATTCTAATGAACCAAGCTTACCTGTGAGCTTCTTCTGGAATAGCAAAAGGTGAAAGTAACTTTGGGCAGAAGGTGAACAGTTTTGTTCCACTGTTGTACTCACTGGAGAGACAACCTTTTCTTGTATTTCAAATTGCTGGCTAGCTAAAGAAATTAGAATTCTTACCAAAATACAGACAATTCTTTCTAAATATACATCTCTTTCTTTCACTAATGATATTTTGCTTTCTTTTGTTTATGCAGTATTAGAGTTGCTTATACACTTTAAATTGAAGTTTTTGAAAAGAGTTTAAAGAGTTAAAGAAATAGAAGTTTAAAACAGAAGCTCTTTAGTGGCCTAAAATGTGTGCAGCTGTGTTTTCTTAGGTGCAAGAGACTCATTTCTAAAGCTGCCTTTTATGTTTTAGTGCACCAAAATCATCTGATCAATGTGTAGATGTACATTTATGATGCAAATACTTACCTTAAGAAGATCAGAGATGTTTAAAAGCTGAGTATGAATCTTTTTAGGAAAGGGACCATATAGACATCTTAATAAAAAATATTTGAGAAACTGTAAGTATTTGGGTCAAAATTAACTTTTGCCATTGATTTTGAAGGGAGAAAAAGACTTTTAAATGGATCTAAGGGGAAATTCCAAACATAAGAAAAGCATGCCAGTAAGATGTGGAACATAATCTGTAATCTTCAGCAACTGGCCACAATGCTTTCCTTTTTAGCAGTTCCTCCTCTTGCTCCTGTTATGCCTTTAGGTTGCGAATTATTTCGAAAGATATATCTTGGATTCACACCTATCAGTACAGTACACACTCTCTTAGTTTCACCAATATAAAAACAAACAAAAGGAAAAATTGACACTTAGTTTGCACTAGAAGTGTATCTTTTTTTTATTCTAAGTGATTACTACTTTTAAAAAAACACTTACATTACCTGAGAAACTGATTGTTTAACACAGATTTATTTTTTTTTTTAAAGACAACATTATTGAATTTCTTTGTGCTGAAGAACTTATCCATTAACCACTATTGTTAGGACATTGTCTACTTCTTAGAACAACCATTCTACAGACTCAAATTAAATTAAACATTTTGAATATATTGTTCTTGTACTAGACACAGAGTGAGCCTGTACCTTAATTTGGCTGTTTACTTTCCCCATTGTGGTTGGTACAATTTTTTCTGGTCTATGGAGTCCTAAGACATCCTGCTTTATTACACACAGTATGAGCCAAATATTTAACTGACAGTTCTATCACTTTAAGTAGCTATTTTTACTTTCAAAATATTTTCCATTTAAATAACTAAATTGTTCTTGTTTTCATGCACATAGTCGGGATGTACTGCTTATTCCAAGAAGATAATTAATCTGTCCTCCAGAAATGTCAGACAGTGCTGCTGCCACTGTTGTTTACCAGTCTGTGTCTGTGCTGAGCTATGTGTGTGTGTGATTTTGTAAGGAGGTGGGAGTCATGGGGGAAATTGTATTAGTGGCATTGTGAATGAAACTTGAAATTTTTAATATTGACTGATTTAATATTTGTAGATTTGACTTAGTTGATGAGGAGAGCAAAGTACAAGGCAAATAGCACTTTTTGCTTTCTTATAACTTCAACACAGCTGTCAGAGTCCTGTGGGTTAGACAGGATTACCTAACCTCAGAAGTTGTACTTCTCAACTTTGTCACTAAAAATAATTGCCATAACCCCTCAGTCACTTTATAAGTGGTTGAAAAGGTGGTTTGTGTTTGTACAGCTTTAGTAATAAAAGTCACATTCAGGACATATGAATTATTCTGTTGGAACCAAAAACAAATGGCATCAAAGATGTCCTTTGCCTTCTTCCCCTCAATACTTCTGTAACTCTGCTGGAGGTTTCTATCCCCACACTTCTGCTGACAAAAGTACATTTTGAATTGCTTATTCAAATGAATATGCAAATTATCTGTCTTGAAGGAAACAAGTATTTATTTAGTTTTGAGGTATTTTAAAGCACTGTTTGTTTTCCTTAACCTATATAATTTCACATATCTGCCCTAGAGAAGACTTAAACAGTTATGTCTACATGACTGGCAGGAGACAAGCATGGGAGCAAACAGCTGACAATGGGTGAGAGGTGATAATGATATAAACCCCTCTGTTGCTGAGAAATACATAATATAAATCTTTGATATAAGAAGACTGTTACATTCCAAAAAAGGGAAAATGCCAATTATTGGAAATTATTCCAATGCCCAGTAAAAACTGAATTCCATATTTATAAGTTCAATAGCAAACTACCATTGAGCTCAGCTTTTCTGAAATCGACTGGATAGCATGGAGTAGTCAACAGCCTTTCAGTGTCAGATAGTACATTATCCCTAATGTGGTGTAGATGTGAGCTGTGTTAAAAGAAACTCCTTCCCTTCTCTGCTCCTGCTTTTGGCTGCATGTGTCCAGTATTTCCCTTGAGCCAGATCCAATGACAGAAATTTAGCCCTCCACTAAAAGAATAAACCCAAAGCAAACAAAAATTAGTTTTCCATTAGATTAGGTTGCTAAAGTGACTCATCCTGCAGCTGTGGATTAGTTACATCTCCTGCACGGAAATGAAACAGCAGCTGGGGCTGGGGAAGAGACCACCCTGCTCAGTGACAGCTCACAGTTTCTCCAAACATGCTGTCATGTTCTGGAAGAGGCAATCTCACCCTCAGCCCACTTCCCTCCCTTCCTGTCAGCATGAACATCTGTGTGGCAACCATGTGGAGCTAAAGAGCTGACCTGTTGTATTTCTAACTGTGGATCAAGGTTACCAAACACTGATGCAAACTCACCATAAGGGAAAGGATAGCGCAGAGCAGGGTTTAACAGCCAGGACTAAAGTGAGGCTGCTCTTCACAACAGGGTTGTTTGCTTAAAGCCCATACAAAACTCTGGATTCAGGATATAGCTGTAAGGCATCTTAATCTAATACAAAACACGACTTCAGCACTCATGCTGATCTTTCCTTACACCTGGGCCAGTATTCCTGAGAGATGATGATGATGATAACCAAGTTCAGAGAAATAATTTGTTAAAAAAAATCTATTTTAAAAATGGCTTTTTGACCATATGACTTCTCAAATCACCTAATTGCTTAATCAGGTGACTAACAAGGGAAAGACTAGAAACTCTGATTGTGTTAGTCCTGATTTTAAATCTGTTCAGGCAGCCAGCATATTTCACCCTTAAATGTATCTACTGTGCTTGATGCAAGAATCAGCATTTCTCTGGAGCTTCCCTGGTGTCCCAAGTGCAAACAGCCATATGATTCTAGTATTTTCGTTTTGGAGAGAAAAAACAATTTGACTAGTTCTTTCCTGTTTAGTGCTTCTCTTTTTTGACACCTCAAATTCTAGTCCTGGATTGCAAATAGGTGATAATAAAACTGGTGCAATGTTAATCTGCCATTTCCAAGCCTTAACACTGTGGAAAAAATTAATATAGATCAGAGTCTACATTAGTGGAAGAAATAATTTTTCTGGTATGATTTCTTTGTGCAGCCAAACACAGTGTATAGAAATGAGTTTCCTGATAATGAAGATGATCAAAAGCATGGCTCTATAATATTTGTGGCTGTGAAAAGCTATTCTTCTATTACAAAAAGGAGGCCTTTTTTTCCTAGTTGTTTCAGTTATTTCTGGGTCAATTTCTGTAACTAATTTTGGAGGGGATAGGAATTCATAAATTGGTTGTGAAAATATTCAGTTTGAGCTTTCAACATACCATGAAGTTATAAATTTTCTTGCCTTTTCAATATGCCAGGGAGTTTCAGACCCTTTGAGGGAAAATAGGAAAAAAATTTTCCCTTTTACTCCCACCAGTTTAAGACTTTCTGCATGAGGATGACAGATCTGAAGATCATTATCTTTGTGTAGCATGATGACACAAGGCTTTTTCAAGGAGCCCCTTGGAAGAATGAGTGCCAGGAATAGCAAGAGTTGGGAGTTTAGACTCTGGTCATGCTGGCTACAGAAAGGACGATGGGTGACACTGGTGCAGAAACTCCTGCTGTCTGGGAGAGTGGCAGGATATCTTTGGTTGGTGTATGTGCCTGTGGCTGGCGATGCTGCTGACAGTCCCAGGGCACTGAGGGAGGCTTCCCCTTAGCCAGCAGATCATTGTTTTGCTGTTTGTAAGCTGATGCATTTTATTGCCTTTCTTTCTCTCTTGCAAAGCTTCTTTTGAGTCTTTCCTGCCCTATTTGTGCAGAAGGCAGAAACAGACAACCTAGTTTGGTGAGGATGGACCATATGCATGTGTAATTTGAAGGCTGAGCCAATGCTGCAGACTAGACTCAGGTTTAAATGCAAATTAAGGCTAGGAAAGAACTCCCTATGTAAGAAAATACCATTTAGCCCTGAAACTGCAAGGCAAGGGTGTTTTAATGGTGCTAGGGGACCCTGGCATGGATTAGTTTCTCTAGAACATATTCTGTGCTGGCCCAGCTGCACTCTGACTGGTAAACCTGAGCAATTTTTAAAAAACTGGTGTTAGAGAGTTTGGATATTTTTTCAGAGATAAACATAAAAGAAATTAGTTCTGTTTAAGAAATGCCATGTGAAATTCTGCCATTGACCCAAAATGACCTGTTTTTTGATTATAAGATAAAATTTTAACTTTTATTTTGAATTCATTTCCTATTTTAACCTAAAACATATTGCTTTGATGCAAACCATACAAGAAAATATTTTTACTTAAAATTTGGACTCACACAGAAAACTGTGATGATAATACCATTATATTTGTATTTAATTTTTGCCACCACTGAAGTTGTTACCTTAATTAAATCCAAATTAATGATTAATTTGGGATCTCTGAAGTTCCATTTTTTTTACCTGGAAAATTTATTTTTTTTTTCAATACTCTGTACTTTCTTTAGAAACTTCGTGAGGCACAGATATGTAACTCTATAAAAGCAGGCTGGTCCCCACCCTGTTTCGTCCTTGTTCCCAGCAGAAATATTTGTGTAGGCATTTGTGGGAATGTAATTTCTATCCTAGTTTCTTTCCCTAGTGATCTTGCCACAAGTTTCTTTTTATGGAGTGGTAAAACCAGGTTTTATATCTGCAGTCTTTAAAATAACAAAACAAAACAAAAAAATTTCCACAATTGATTCACAATCAGTATAATGTGCAACTAAAATTAATTATTTTGATTTATCTTGTAAATTCATACAGTTGTCTTACTGAGAGTTATAGTCATTGTGGTTTTTTCTCTTCTGTTAAAATCTAAACAAACAAAAAATGAAAACTCTCCAGCATCTCTTGGGTGCTCTTCTAGTTACAAAAAGGAATTGCATACTAATTTAACTGTGGGATCTTGGACGTTTTCTCACTCAGTGTTGGTTGATATTCCTGACTACAGTGTGTGAAATAGAATCTATTGAAGTTATGGCAAGGAATTTTTCAGAGTTCTTTACCGTTGACCTGCCTCTGCTCTTTTATTAATTTCAGCTGAAGAGGAGAGAAATTATGTTAAGTGCTTGTGGAAATCCTTCCTTTCAGAGAAATCAGAAGGGTAGTTTGAGACAGTAATGTTTTTACAAAATTGCAGTCATTATTTAAAAAAAAATTGTCATCTGCAAATTTTGCTCAACATGTGGTTTTTTGACTTCCCTGAACAGAAGGATGAATAACAACTTCAGGATTTCTCCCTGTGTATTTTATTCTTTGATCTTACATTATTACTTTCTGGTGATATTTGTTCTTTTTTTTTCTGGCTTCCTTTGGTAAATGAATATATGTGGAGCTTCTAAAAATTGCTTTAGTGGGACTAGTAAAAAGGGGATTACACAAACCCATTCTCTCCCCCAAAAAACAATCCCCTTGAAACAGCTAATTATTTTCATGTTTGTGGGCATCCCTACCCTAAGAATCTTCTGAACTCCCACGGTTCTAGACTGTCTCAGTTTCTGACCTCCCAAGTAAAACTTTTAGTGGAAATGCGGTGTCAAAAGGCTTCTCCTTGATCTCTCTGAAAAGGCTCTTGTTATAGTTTTAAGTTCCTTGGCTGCAAATCTACTAATTACACAACAGATAATTAGGTCCATAGAAAAGCCACAAAACATCCCAGACTTAGAAGTCACCTCAAAACAGAGGCTAGATCTCTTTGTAAATCGACTACTCTGAGCAATGGATGAAATTCTGGAATATTCAAGCATATTCCCTATTATTATCTGAAAATAATAATAAAAAAAATTGTTCTATTGTTGATACTGTGTTTGGGGCAGCTCCATAGTGACAGAAAGAATTCCCTCCCCCCTCCTTTTTTTCTTTTCTTTTCTTCTAAAATTTTAAGAACAGAATTTAAAATTTCCTAAACTGACTGAAAGTAGCACTCAACAGAGTCTGTCTCAGGCTTCTGTAGATCATCCCCTGAGTATTTGTACACATTGATGAGAGCCTTCTCCTCTAAAGAGACTCAGTTCTCTCAGCATTTTCTCACAGCACAGACCCTCCAGGTCACTAATCATCTCTGTAGCCCTTTGTGAGACTCCCACTGGTATCTCCATGTCTCCCTGATACAGAAAAGTCCAGAACTGAACACAGTACTCCAGGTGTGGCCTCACCAGTGCTGAGCAGAGAGGGCAGGGTCTCTTTCTTTTGGCAGTTCTGTGTCTAAAGCAGCTCTGGACATCACTCACCTTCTCCGGTGCCAGGGCAGGTTGCTGGCTGAGGGTCAGCTTGGTGCACATCAGAAGCCCCAGGCCCCCTTTTGCCAAGATTCTTTCCAGGTGGATTGCCCTGACTGAGCACATGTTGGTTCTTGGAGCTTGTTCCTCCCCAGGAGCAGGACTTTTGCACTTTGTTGAACTTCATGGGGTCCCTGTCAGCCCATGTCTCCATATATTGAGGCCAACATTCTTTGCATGGCTAATACAATAATTTTGGTGTTCCTGTGAAAAGGTATTTCCTCACCTAGTGCAGCATAAATTATAAGATTATTTCTTGTTTCTTTTGAAGCCTGTCTTCAAAACAGGGTACAGTTGTGCACAGCCAGGATCAGATGTTTAGTCTGTAGCCAAGTTTGTTTTTCATGTGTCAGTTGTGGATATTTAAATTAAAAAGTAAATCTTGAGTTGATTTCCTGCTAATTCGATGTTATTTTGTACATTTATTGAAATTATGTATATAAACTAGTTTGCTAAGGAAAATTGTCAATATTCTGTATTTAATGTCTTTCTGTCTAATACATTCAATCTTCTATAAACATAAAACCTCATAAGACCAAGCAATAATGACATTAAAGTATCTTTTTCTGGATAAATATTGTGCTTTTATTTAAATGAATGTCTTTTAGATTACCATAAGGTCATGTGTGTTAGAACAAAGATAGAACCCTATTCTATATAAAGATGGTTGAGTTTAATGGTGTTATGTGATAATTATTGAAATTCATGTCTTTTATTTCCATGGCTCTATTAAATTATGTTACTTTCCTTAACATTCTATTTTAATAACAGTCATTTTGGGAATACATGCAGACATTTTCAGAACTAATATGGGAATTAACTGTTCTGAACGCCTTAGAAAAATTGTCACTTTCAAAACCTTTTATAGAACTCTGTTTGAAAATGTTCTTTCAATATTTTATTCTGAAGTGATGTCCTAGTCTTCTAAACTCACCTTTCCAATCATGATAGAAAAGTACCGAGTGGGCTCTTTAACCTTTACTTCTAAAATATATAAAATAAATGATTCTGGTTAAACATAAATAATGTTATTAGGAATTTATAGTGGTTACCACTGTTGGTGAGACTGAAGTGAAAATTTTGTAACACTGGAATCATTAACATGTCTAGGAAAAAAAAATTATAGTCTTTAACCTTGCCAGTGGCCTAATAAATTCAATAAGTTTCTAAGTAATATAAGGAAAAAGAAGTAATGAAACTCTTTTCAGTGGTTAATAACTTCTTCATTCTTCTGTCTTTTTTAGAGTTTATCTGCATTAGTTATTCCCCTGAACCTTTTTCCCAGTCACTTTCAGGTGCTTTGCTCCCTGTAAAAACCCTGTCTTATGCACCCCAACACTCAGAACAACTCTTCAGTACATCAACACTGGTATTTTTACCCCCCCTTTTTTTTCAGAAGTGGCCATAATTTTCTAGAAGACTTTTATTTTCATTTTTGACTAAATATTTCCGCCAGCATGATTATTTTCCCAAGAATTTACATGCATGAATTGTGTGTGTATAGTCCCTTAGCTGTTAATATCTCGTTTTTCAAATGTTAGAAAACTTAGCTTCTTTAAAAAAATAAAAAAAAAAAACAAACCCAAACCATATAAACCCTGACACCCACACCCCTGAAAAAAAACCCAAAAACCAACTAGAAAACAATCACACCAAAACTTCTGGAAAACTTGTGAACATAGGTCATCTGCTACATGAGAAGAGGTAAAAAAAAAATTTACACATTTCTGAATTGTTTTTCTGGATCAGTTTAAGAGCTTGGGACACCAGAATGTTCAGGATGGAGTCATTCTGAAGAGTGCCATCCAAAAATCACAGTCATTCCCACAGCTTAGGCAGTCGTCAGCTGTTCCCACAGGGTGTATTAGCAAAACCTTTCCACATCAGCAAAGCCTTTAGATCAAATTTCACTTCTTTAAAAGTTATCTAACAGCATTGCTGAAAAAAAGCTTACATAACTGAGAGTGAATTTGCACTTATAGGGCTGTAATTTGAGTCTTTGTGAAAGTACGTGAAACCTCAATGGACAAAACCAAAATCATGATGAAAAAATAAAAGTATTTGAAAGGAAAATATCTCTCTGTGGTTTTCCTCTATCAAAGTTAGACTGAATCTTAGCTGATCATACTAAGCTTTGTAGTATAGGTGAAGATCTAGGCTTTTGATAGGCACAGTTCTCATGAGATGAGCATGTATGTGCTGGCTCGCATGGGCTGGGGATAGCACGAAGGCATTTGTGTTCTTTGTAAAAAAAAAATTCTGGAAATAGACAATTACATGCTAATTTTGAAATTAAATGAATTTTGATCCTTTGCTGTTTTTGTAATCTACTTCAATTGCTTAGATATCTTTTGTTCAAAGTCTGTTTCTGGCCCCTACTATTTAAGTGTTTTACTCAAAGTTGTTTTCCTACAACACAAGTTCAGTTTGCCATGATCTTTTACTCCGAAAAACCCTTTCTTATTTGCTGAAGTAAAAGCTTATATTTTACATTCTTGAGAGTAATAATTATAGATACCATGAATCATACAAATCTAGCTGATTCACATGGTGTGAAATTATCATGCAGGCTTGATACTGTTATAGTAATGTTTTGGGAGCTGTGGCTTTGAGATGATGGATAACCTTGCCTATTAAATTGTTGCCATATAGATAAAAACCAGTTTAAACAGTACACAAAAATCAAAATACCATAGCAGTATATTGACTTATATGTCTGGCCTTTTCATGAAAATCAGATTTTCTTATTAGAGTAACCTTGTGCAACTTGGTTGGTTCAATATATGGTGGAGAGTAAGAAAATGTTCATAAAGTTCATGAAGTTTAGCAATTTAAAGCATTCTTCTCTCTAGTACTAAAATTTTGCATTCCATTTTTCCATAATAAAACTATTCCTCTTTGGATAGTGGGACAAATGAGAGTAGCAATTGACTTGAGTAGCCAAATCCAGTACTGGTGATCAGTACTGTAAGAGCAGTGTTTCTTGTTCTCCTGCTCTAACTCTTCTGGAAACACCTAATCTGTTTAGCAAACACAAAACAAAGCAACTATGTGTGCAACCCCATCTGTAAAAGTCCTGTCTTCTTTGCGCCAGGAAGCATAAGTATCTTGAAGAGAATAATTGAAAAAACAACAGCTTACAGTAGAACTAGAGTTATTATTTTCTCACCATCACCACTCCTTTTTTTTTTTTTTTAACCCAACAGAAAACATGAAATGCTGCTGAGAAACTTGTAAAAATGCTTATTTATTTCCTTTTTGTTTCCCTGATCTTATGTTTGAATGGTTAGCCAGGATTCTGATTGTAGCAAATTAGATGCTGGTGGACAAGATATCTTACCCAATGAAATTATGGGCAGAGCAGTAATTTTGGATAACCTTTACAATTTAGAAAACTTACATCAACCTATGTTTTATATATCTCACTTTCTTTTGAAGTTCAATATTGGTCTTTCAATTTTTGAACCCTTCATTACTGTACTAGTTACAAGTTTTCATTAACAATGCTACTCTAGTGTCATCATAGGAAAGCACTTGTCAAAAATGTTGTTGGATAAACTTTGTGGTTATTTATCTACAGCTGAGCAAATTGCATGAAGTAGTGTTTAAATTTATTCATTTATTTGAATTTATACACAGGTGAGTTTTGTTGCTTGTTACTTTTTTATCTAATGTAAGTCAAAGTAAGTCCACCACATAATATGGAACTACTGTCAAGCTGAAGACTTACTAGTTTATCTTTGCAAACTTGTACAAAATATATATTGGCTCTGGGTGCTCAGAAAATGATAATAATAATAATAACAACAACAACAATAATAGAAATAACAACAACAAAAATAATGGAACTGTTAAGTAAAAGTTATAAAATCTACTAAACTATATACACAGCAGAACACAATATGCATTTGTCTTTCTTTGTAAATAATTTTCCAGTTTCCAGTTCCTAAATATCTTCTGTTTAAGAATAAATTAATGTGGGGAACTGACTACTCAACAGACTTTGGGTTGGATATGTAAGGTTTGAAACAAACCTTAAGATTTAAGTATTCCATAGTATGTGCAGTGGAGGCCCTTAGTTTTAAATGCCTCTGTTCCAGAACAATGGATCAAGAATTATAATTTTGAAAATTTCAAGAAGTGAAAACAAATATCTAAATCACTATTACTGGACCAGAAATTACTTCTTGAATTTGGAAAAAAGACCAACTCACCTCAACCCTGAAACATTAAATGTGTGAGTGATGTCCTTTGCTCTACTGGGTTGTTGTTCTGGAATTCATAATGACAAGAGAAATGTTACTCTTGCTTGCAATTTCTATTCCAAAGGTTTGAGCAGAAGAACCCAACTAGCATGCTTATGTCTCAATTGCAAGCTGCTTTCCTTGCTTTTCCAGGTGCCAGAAATTCCAGCTGCCCAATATCCTACTGAGAAAATCTTCAATTTTCCCTGGCAGCTTTTATGAAACAACAAACTTTATCAATTATAAAAACCTTATAGAAGATCTAAAGTTGAAAATGCCAGGAAGAGTCTAAAACCAACCAAATAAAAGCTTAGGGTTTCTCTGCTGTTTTGATTATTTGTGCTCAAATTAATTTAAAGAGAATCCGCCTTTCCTTACCAGATCTGAGATTGCTGTGAAGTTTTTACAGAGTTGGTGGAATTGAGAAGTCTCCATTGCATTGGGGGTGCTTTCCTTTCACTTGGGTGGCCACAGGCTTGGCAGTAAATGATTCTCTTTAGCAAAAGCAACAACACAGCCCAATGTGGGGTTGTTTGCTTCAGGAATGTTTGGCATCAGAACACCTTTCAAATTTCTCAGCTCTAATAATAACATGGAAAACACTTACAGAGAGAAGGATAGAAGTTATGTGTGGAGGGATTGTTTCTTTCTTGGTTGGTTGGCCTCTGTTATTTCTAGGCTCCTTGCATAGGGGATTTCTCTCCAATGACTCTGCTCATCAGGTTTATGTGCACACAGATTTCAGTTCTGAGTCTCCTATGAACTTTTTAAGCTAAATAGAAATTGGGTTTTATTACTGATCCAGCAGAACTCTTTCCATCATCAAATGTGTACCTACTGTTTGCACAGAAGCTCTTTGTACTACACCATTTATGTACTTAAAACATAGCATCTTATTTGATTTTCTGTTACTCTGTCTCATTTTGATACTCAAATGACATTTGGAAATGCATGAACTTTGAACATATGATGGCACTGTTGTGTAATCACTAAATTCTGTTTAGTGACTACATGCCCCTTGCCATGTGTGGTTTTGTATTTCAGGAAAAAAAGCCAACAAAAAATCCCTAGCAAGAATCCAGAAAGTAGTTTTTATGGTTTTGTAAAAAAACCTTTTCTCAAGAGGTCACCTATTTTCACCCCATCCATGACTTTAAACCTCATTTATTGACCAATATCTTGCTCTCTTTTAATTTATTCATATTGTCAGTGATTTCAGGCTGTTTTTTCTTTGAGTTTCAAAAGCATAGGATGAAATATTTGACCTCTTTTCTCTTATTTNTACCCTGCAGGAAGCTAGATAGAGGGCTTCCTGCCTCCTATGCAGGAGCAATAAATGGAACTCCAGGGTTCAGGGTATTTGGGAAGGTTAAGTGAAAGGAAGCTATGTCCTTTCATTTTCTAGCTAGCTGAAGCTAGCAAAGTCTGAGTGGATTGATTTTGCTTCAGAATTCTTGTTAGAAAAAAAAAGTCCAGCTTAAAAAAAAAATGCTGGGACTCATAGTTCTCAGAAACTTTTTCTCTGTTCTTTGGGTCAGTTCACATGTCTTTGGGCTTGTACTGTCAGCAGCAGTAGCAAACACAGATGCCTCAGTTTGCAGGACTTTGTGTTTGCTTCCCTCCAGGGAAAGAACAGATAAGTATAGATAGTGCTCCTTTCCCCTTCAGTTGACTCATTCATAGCATTCAAAAGTTTGTTTTGTTAATATAATTTTTTTTATCCATGGAATACCTGTCACCCTCTAGCAGCTTAGCCTAGTGTCTCTATGTGTAACCACTAAAGCATAATTTTCTGGGCAATAGGTGTCTTATCTGGTGTTTAATTGCTTGGTTGGAAGGTGACAGAAACAATTACTCTCATAAAATATTATGGAATTAGAGAATGAGACAGGTATGAGTAACAGCTTCTCTGAAAGTGGTTAAGGATACAGAGCACTACAGAGTAAGGAGGAATCAGCAAATTGTGATTTTGAAAGATGCTAGAGAATAGATGGCAGAAGTAGAAAAATTACTTAGGAGGGATCTTTCCACCTTTCTCAGCTGAGATACTGTGCCCATTTTAGAGTGCTGCTGCTGCAGAAGGGAGGTTTGCTGCAGGGAATCTAAGCAGAAGCCTCAAAAATGGTCATAGACATACAAAACTTGGCTTTTGAGTATAAAACAAACATTTTGCAGTTGTTTGGTGAAGACATAGAGAAAAATAGAAATAAATGAATGATGAAAAAAGGCAAAGCTCTGCATGTTTAATTTCGGTTTCTGTGTTGGAAGTATGAGAGACACAGCCTTACTCTCACTTGCATTTTTTGATTGTCCGTCCATTTCTGGTTGCAGCCAGCAGTAACAGAAATAGCTGTAGGTGTGTGATTCTCTGAGAAAAAGATATGAAATGAAGAGGAAATTTCTTAATATCATTTAGAAAACAGTATCAAAAATTCTCAATGAAGAACAAGGACTGATGATTTTAAGGAAATGTTTTAGTGGGAGAAAAGCCATTCTCAATGCACAGTCCATTGAAGCAGAAGCTTGTGGTAGTCATTTTTATCCTGCATTTGAATGGAAGAAAGCAAAGACAACACACTTCAAGTTCAGCTCCATCAAGGATAGCAATTAATTCTGTGTATGGATCCATTTTAAATTTCTTCCACTTTGTCTTTTTCTTTTCATCAAATACAATACAGCATTTTAGGTCATCATGACCTTTTTTAAAGGAGTGGTGTGGTCTCTATATGGTAGAGATTGGCTTTAATCTGTACTCCCTCAAATATTTTTATCATAACAATGACTTCTACTTTGGATAGGAAATTCCCACCCTAACAAAAAAGCAACCACCCCAAAAAACTCCAACAAAACATCTGTTGTTAAATGACACTGCTTCTATGCTTGAGAATTTTATTTTTTCTGTGTTACACTGTTTTTCCCACATATCAGTGTGTTATTAGATTTGTGTATGTGTACTGTGGACATGGGGCCTTTATTTCAAGACCATGTCTTAGCAGGGTGTACTAGATTTGTTTCTCAGATATGTTCTGGCATTATTCCTAAATGCATTTCATTTGGTATTTAATCTCCTGCAGCTCCTCTGAAGTTGAAAGAAGATTTTTGCTGTCTTTACATTTTTATCTTACTGGGTATGTTATTTTTCAATATGCTTCAAGCTTTGAAAATTCCCTATGTGCAGACACTATTTTAATCCTCTTTGGAGTATTGGTAAAATGATGTAGTTAACCCTTTCTCTTTAACAAAACAGCCATCTAAGTTGTAACAATTACTTTCCTTGTTTTTCGGGTTCTGGTTCAATTAAAAAGCAATTGAAGGGTGCAGGAATTGGAGAGTTAACTCTTATTGAGAGTGAACACTTCATTAGTCACCTCTTCATAAAGAGAGTTGTCTCATTCCTCTGTGAAGGGTTAACACTTGACAAGTGAACTTCTTTTCCAAGGCTTCCCAGCTGTGTCATGTCAAGGGATCCACTGTAGAATATGTAGTACTTACTCTTGTTTCCTTGTATTGTGTCTGCTTTCTGAGCAGGGCTTCAAATGTGTTTGCAGTATTTCTTTCCATTCAGGTGATGCTCTTTGATAATCATTCTTAAATGCATGGAAATGTAACTTTATCTCTCCATTATGTTTTTCTACTCTACATGGTGAAATAAGAGCACCAATGAGTTTCCTGGAGATTAGCTTTTAGAGGTTAGTTAGTGTCACAAAACTTATCACTGGATATAAAAAGCCCAAATAATTTTGACAAAGTAGCCTGTGTCGGTTTTTCTCAACAATACTGTGTTTTTAAAAAAATGTTCTGCAGTGAAAATTATGATGATTTGGCAAGACATTTTGAACCAAAGCCCTTTTTCATTTCTTTCTCAATAGGATGGGTTGCCACACCAGTGTGGAACCACTCAGTTTATTAAAATCAGAAGAAAAATAGACCAGTAAGCATCAAATTATTACATCTCCTAACTAAATATTATTTTCCTTTTGGAACCATCACATTGTACTATAACTGAAGTGTATGATTTTATTTTCAGCTGAATTCCCAAGAAAAAAGCAGCATTTGTGGGAATGAATTCTGTGCCTTTTGTTCCTACTGATAAGTTTTAAATGTGTTGGCTAATATATTACACAGGTAGTCAGACATGACATTTCTGCACTGCTCTTTCTCTTCTCTTGTATTCCCTTTGGTTGTCATACCCTAAGTCAGAAAATGCCACCTTTTTTTGGAAAAAAAATGTCATTTACATGGTATTTTATCTGATCATTAACTTGCTGGACAGAGAAATAATGACCACAATATTCTAAAATGACCATAACCTACCTAAGCTGAGATTTGCAGTGAATAGCTGGTTTTCTGGGGTATTTGAACTAAAATAGAATTTTTAAAATGATGATGTTCAGAGAGACCTAAGTATCAGTTTTCTGGTAGCTAGTCTTCAATAAATGTAACATTTAGAATCAGTAGAAAAAATCTAAATGTCTTCATCAACATTTGTAAAAAATATGTTTCTATAGGAATGTATAGAATTGATCCTAGTAATATTTTCTAAAACCTTTCTGTGAAGCAAGTGTTCAATTTTTCCACTGTCAGAGCTGTTACCAGGCATGAGTCCTCTCAGCCTCTTGTTTTTCTTTCTCTGTTTACACTGGTAAATTCCTGATCCCATGAGATAGGAATGGTTGCAAAGTTCCAGGGTAGGTTAGATTTTTAAGTTTATGGGCCTATTCTGCCATTACTGTATTTCATGAATATTTAAGGAAAGGCAAATAAAAGCAATAGGATTCAACATTTACTTGGTTCTTACTGCTTAGTGATAGGAGATTCTGGGGAACTATTCACAGCAGAATTAGGTCCTCAATACCCTCTATTATAGTTGTCTGAATAATTGTGTTGGATTTTTAAAATATCTGATCAGTATCCATAATTTTACTCTGTATTTGTAAAATTAGTTCTAAGCTATGTCTTTTTAATGCAACTACTCTTCTTGTCCTAGATACTTTTTGTTAGAAGTTCTAAACAAACATTTCTTATTAAATCTTTTTTATTACTATTTGCATACCTGTTTCATTTACCAGCTTTTCCTAAATGCTATTTTTCTAGTTTAGTATCATCTAAGGAAATGAATAGAAATCTTCTGCATATTCCTGTTATCAATGTCAGAAGTGTTTCTGAACAAGTTTTATATTAAAAAAGACAAAAGAAGGAAGAAAAGTCAACATGTCATATTAATATACTGCTCAATAGTAATCTTTCCTTGTCCAGTAAAAGAATAAACATGCTATTTATTTTCCAATTAACACTCACAAACTGAGTAATATTAGAGGAATGGCTTAGATAATGGGCAGAATCAATAATTTTTGATGGAGTAGCTGGTCTTTGAATAAGAATTAAGGCTAATTGCAGCAGAGGACACCTAGCTAACATCTTGATAATTCATATGATCCCTTCACAAAATTGTCTTGGAAACCAAATAATGTCACTTCAATCTATGAAATTCAAAAAAGGCAGAACAGATCTGAGTCTATGATCTCACAAGTTCATGGTGGTTTGGAGATTTAGTCTTTAAGGGACACAAAACAGGAATATGAATACAGCAATGACATAGAGAAAGAAACAGTGTTCTGTTAGATGGAGTCTGATAAATCTCACAGCTGTTTAGATAGAACTGTATCATTTTGAGGGTTAAAGAAGACTGGATTTTGCCATTTGAAATATATATATCTTTACAATTTACTTAAAGCAATAAAAATTTTCCTTCCCATGCAGAAATTTGGATTTTTCTTAAATTTATGCTTACAGCACAAACCAGGGGTTTGATGGCTTTGATACACAGTACTGCTCTCTTTGGAAGGCATATCTAAGTCTGTAGTTTGATGGCTGGTTGTTTTGTCCAAGCATGAGCATTTTTTGTGGTTTTTCCTAGTCATGTTCCCCAACTCTGTATTTCTTTATGGTTGGGGAATGTCTTGATTGGCAGCGCACACTCAGTACTGGTTGTTTAATTTCTTATTGTTGTTCATGTTCTGTTATTCACATATTTCTCAATACATGACATTTTTGCATTTCACAAAACTGCAGAATAATGAAGTGTGGAAGAGACCTTCAAGATCATCTAGTCCAATAATCAGCCCCGCACCATCACTATCACTCCTAAATCACATCCAAAAGTGCCATATCCAGATGATTCTTGAACACTTTTTATAATGAAATTGAGCTTGTTTGGCTCATATTTTCAAATACTCTACTAAAATAGCCAGAAGAACACATTTTATATAAAAAAAAGCCCAACAAAAAATCTAAACAATAATCCAAATCTTTGTTTTTTCTTTTCTAAATAAAACATGCTACTACATTGCTTAGTATAAACTACTGAAAACATATTTAAACACATTTTCATCTTAGTCCTTTCCAAATAAGAGAAACTAACAGACATCTTCCAGCACAAGCTCCCTACGCCAGGGTGCCTAGTTCAACAGAATTCTCATGTGCCTGCCTCCTTCTATGAGTGATGATATTTCACATGTCCTCAGTTATCCATTTTGTTATGCACCTACCAAGATTAGGGTTTAAATGAGGGCTTGCTCTAGAGGCTTTTGTAGTCTGATAAATAAAACTAAAGGGAGTACTCTGTAGTCTGAACTCAGTAGTTTCTTGAGATGCAAATATACAAGTATCTGTTGGGATCCCATACAACACTGACCAACTCACAGGCTTATAGGCTGGGAAGAAGATTCTTGCTTAGTTTTCTGGTTTGGATGGGTCTATAAACATGCATTTTTAAATAAGCTGAAAATATTTTTGTGACTAATGTTGGCTGACCATTTTTATGTTCATTTAGCTTAAGTTAATTTTTTTAGTTGACCTTCATATGTAAAATACTGTATTTCACTTAGATGAATTCCCAAACTCTGTCCTTAAAAGCTCTGGCATTTATTTATGCAAACATCTAAATCAAAAAATAAATTTTGTTAGTCAAATTTTAGTTCAAGAATCACATTAACATTTTAACCATTATTTTTTACAGTCATGAACAGCAAGTAGTTTTACTAAGACGGTAAATTGGAATACTTAAGTACTGCCTTAATTAGTGAACACGCTTTGTTAGATTTACTTGATGTCTGATACTCCTCAAAAAACATGAAAGCAAATATTTTTGATTTTATTCTTGTTTAGTTGTTTTGCTTTCTGCTCTTAGTTAGCTGGCTCTATCATTAAACTCATTCAAAGTGCATTAAAAATTTAAAGCATAAGGAGTCAATGTGCTTTGTTGCATATTTGTGGTCACTCTTAAAATAAGTTCTTCCAAAAGCAAAGCCATAATGAAGTTGCAGGCAGCTATATACTAATAACTTCCCAGTAAAAGCTTCTGGGAAGATATAAGCGTAAAGGTTACTTCCAGCAAGTATTTATTTATTTAAAATTAATGTAAGTGACAATATTTCCAATTCCCATATGTCTTCTTTTTTGGTGGGTTTTGTTTATTTGTTTGATTGTTTTTAATATGTTTTCTGATTAAGAAAGATTGCTATGATTTTACAGACTGCAGGAAATTTATTTTAGTGTAGAAGAGCCAGAAGGCCTATTGTACATGTTTAAATCCAACTTTTGTCTTCCTCTGAGTGCTCTATGAGACAGAAGGTAGTAGGTTTCTGTTTCTATTTCCCATTGATAGTGTATTCACCACTAGCAGAAGATCCTATGTTGTTTCTTGTAAGCAAAATCAATGCTTAGTTGTTGTGACACTTGCCTAGGCTTGTCCCTAAGCACTTGAAAACTGGGGGTGAATATGTAATTTCTGTTTGTTTTCTGTGCCAGCCTTTTGATGAATGATTAAAAAAATAAGCCAGGGAAAATCCTCAAGAGGTGTTGCAGTTTATTGCAAATGGCAGAATTAAATATACTTAGATTGTACCATGGTGTGTGGTAGCCTTCTAAAAATCTCAAAAGTGAGAAGTCAACAGTTTCTCTAGAATACCCATTGGTATGTTTCAGGGAGGGAAAAAATGTCCAAGCTATCTAACATAAATAATTTTTACTACAAATGATGCTGATTCTTTCTCATTCTGCTCCCAGACACCTGGAAAACAATTGATTGTCTCTCTCTTAATGGCAGCTTAGTTATTAGAAGATTGTTATCAATGTCCTTCCTTCNTTTTGGTTTTAACATTACAAATCTGGATTAAAAACCTCAGCTATTAAAAACCATGGTGATATTAATTTACTACCAATTCTTTTAGGTTTGTTTAGTTTGAATTTTGTCCTTTTTATTTCTTCTTCAATTTTGAATAAATGGAAGGACCTAATTTCATATTCTAAAATATTAGCAGTATTGAATCAGCATCCTTACAGAATCTAAACTGTCTTTTCACAATGTTCTGCTTCTTTTTGTTTAGTATTTTCTTGACTTTAGTAGAACTGGAACTGTAATTGAGTGACTAATAATTTTTAGACATCATCTCTATGAGTCTATGGGTATTTTTTAGTATAGGAAGAAATGCGAATGTGTCACAGTTCTATTACCTTTATTAAGTTGAATCTGGTGGAAGTCACATCACTTCACCTAATAACTTCTCTCTTGCACAGTGTATGCATGATTTATCACAAGAGGAGAAAAAACAAGCCATATCCTAAAAGCTAGCCCAGAGAGGGATTGTCACTATGCCTGTCAAAGAGAAGGAACTCTCCTTTACATTCTTTTCATTTTGGTACTGTCTTCCTCTGTGAAGGAAATATTCAAATTTGGACTTATACTGATTAATTAAATTTCTCCACATATATATATGGCCCTGTTTAACCTCAAAGAATCTGTAGTGCTATAAAGGAGTGCTGGCAAATGCTGATGATCGTTTCTGTGTATGTTGTTTAAGTAATTTTGTAAACACATACCATAGAGACAATTTTTTTTCCAGCTTGTGTTCAACATGAGAGAAATGTTTTCTAAAGGCAAGATATGTGATAACTATTCCATTCCTATCTATCAGGAAATTAGGTTTGTTTGCTGTGGTTGTACTGCTCCTTGGTGAGCATCTCTCTTCCTAAGAGAGGAGAGGATCACAATGCTCTGCCTCATAACAGATCAAACAATTCAGCAAGGAATGCCAAAATGTCACATACAGAAACAAAATTTCAGAGGTGGTAAATAAAAGAATATTCAGGTATGATTATCCTTGCTACAAGTCAGCACAGATTAACCCAACATGCATATTTTTTTCCCACAAGACTCCAAAAGTAGTAGAATAACTCTAAGCATGTCTGAGTCAATCAGCTCTACTGTATTTTATTTCTTCCTGGTGTGAGAATATGTCAAGGAGGAAAGTAAGAAAATATTAGGTACAGATTTAGCCTCTCCTTTTTTAAATTACGTTTTCTGAGAATTTTTAAAGTTTTTCTTCTCTGTTTCTGAAGCTTCTTTTTCTTATGTTCACTGACACACCTGTTCATCCAGAGTGAAATCTGTCAGTGTTCTAAGAAGCAGAAAATAATATATTTAAATGCTTTCAGCTGTAGAAGACATAGGCCAACAACCAGAAATGATGTATTTTTGCTACACTCTATATGGTTTTTTTACTGCTGTCATAAAGAAAATAAAATGAAAAGATTCTATATATATATATGTATATGTATATCCTCTTTCACTTTAATAATAACAGGCCCTTATGAGTTTATGAAATAATGAAAGGCAAGTCTCTGTTTCTATTTTATTTGACATAACTGTTACTCTTAGTTCATTATTTAAATAATTTTGCCATTTCATGGAAACCTATCCTCTTTTGTGTAGGTTGGTTGTATTCAGTACTCAGTCATGTGATTTTCTCTGCTTTTTTTCTGACTGAATTTAAAGAATAAATACAGATATAGAATCACAGACTGGATTGGGTTGGAAGGAACTTTAAAGATCACCTAGTCAACCTCCTGCTTTGGGCAGGACCATCTTTCACTAGAGGAGGTTGCTCTAAGCCCATCCAACCCTACCTTGAACCCTTCCAGAGATGGGGCACCCACAACTTCTCTGGGCAATGTGTGCCCATGCCTCATCATCCTCATAGTAAAGAATTTCTTCCTAATATCTAATCTAAATCAATATTTTTATTTTTATTTTTATTTTTATTTTTATTTTTATTTTTATTTTTATTTTTATTTTTATTTTTATTTTTATTTTTATTTTTATTTTTATTTTTATTTTTATTTTTATTTTTATTTTTATTTTTATTTTTATTTTTATTTTTATTTTTATTTTTATTTTTATTTTTATTTTTATTTTTATTTTTATTTTTATTTTTATTTTTATTTTTATTTTTATTTTTATTTTTATTTTTATTTTTATTTTTATTTTTATTTTTATTTTTATTTTTATTTTTATTTTTATTTTTATTTTTATTTTTATTTTTATTTTTATTTTTATTTTTATTTTTATTTTTATTTTTATTTTTATTTTTATTTTTATTTTTATTTTTATTTTTATTTTTATTTTTATTTTTATTTTTATTTTTATTTTTATTTTTATTTTTATTTTTATTTTTATTTTTATTTTTATTTTTATTTTTATTTTTATTTTTATTTTTATTTTTATTTTTATTTTTATTTTTATTTTTATTTTTATTTTTATTTTTATTTTTATTTTTATTTTTATTTTTATTTTTTGAAAGTCACACAGTTTTCATGGTGATAGGCTTGTTTGGGAAATCAGAGATGGCTTTCTGCTGGCTTGAGTGGGGAAGGAAATCATGGCTGATGGATTCCTTACAAATGCATGTAACATGATTTTCTTTCCAGATGAAAGATAGTTTAGAAAGGATACATATTCAAGTATAACTAAAAAAGGTGTGACTGCATAAAAATTCTGATGTTCATTGAGTAAAATCCTCAATTTTGTTTCCAAACTAGAATGGGCACCTCACCATCTCCTTTGGGAGAGCAGAAAGAGAAAAAGGAGTTGTTTTTTTCCCTTCTGCCTTATCTCCCTGAAAGCCTCACTCCCTTCTGGTCCCCCACTTTCAATTATGATTCCTGGCCATGGAAGGGGAAGAAGGAGAAAAAACTCTTCATGGGTAAAGGAAAAAGAGCAAGGAACAAGGGGGAGGAATATAAGTTATGGGTGTGTTTGTTTTGAAGCTGGTGTTGAGCTGTAGTGTGTGTGTGTGTATTTTAAATTTCCATCTCTGACCTATGTCACCCATAAACACAAGACAGATGCTTGACTGTATAATCTCAAGTAAGAAAATATGTTACTTGATTCATTTATATGACCTGCCCACGGATACTGATTAATAGGCAATGGTATTTTGTAATGAATTGCAGATGCAAAAGAAGAAAATAAGTAATGATAAATTAATAAATTCAATGTATTGTTTAGGTGTCTGCCCTCTAAGAGTCAAATTCATGGCTGAAGAATAGGAAATAGGGAGTGATGAGGCAGAAAGAAAAACTACTGAGGACTGATGAAGACCATACCATACCAAAAGTTTTAGCTGAACAGCTAAACAGAGAATACCCTAAACAGCTCCAGTGACAAAAACTTGTGAGACCAGGTTTCAGAAGACATTTAATATTTTTGAAGCACATATGTAATAAATGTATTATGGCAATTCTTACAAAGAAATCGTAATCCTGTACTCCATTGTAGAATGTGGATGGAGTGTGTTGCAAACAACACATGGGTGGGCAATCACTGGGAGGTTGTAAAACAAGGTATTCTAAGGAGCCTGCCTGATAAGTATTGAATTAAAAGAAAGGCTCTGTGAAAATAATGTTATATCAAAATTGAAAATCTTCATGATATTAGTTACCCTTAAACTAGATTTTGCATAGAAGACCTTGAATCAAGGTCACCCCATTTTTTGTTTTCTAATGTCTTGATGTTTGAATTGCCTTATGTTGCAAGGACATAAATATGCTTTATTGTACTTACTTGAAAGTTTAATCTATCTATGCTAAAATCAGAGTTAAAGCTGCCAACTTTGGAAAATGTTACCTCAAATTTATAAAGGAGTTCTTCAGTGAAGAACGTATAAAAATAAAAGTAATTTCCAAATTCTTCTTAACTCAGTGTTCTTGTGTAAGAATGGCTGTAACAAATATGTAACTGGCTGTCTAAGTGTGCTTTGGGCTTTTACTTTATATGAAACCAAGAAGGCATTACTTCTAATATTATCTAGAATATTTACTGCTTATGCATGAAAAGGAACAGGAACAGCACAGCAGCTAAAATTAGTTGTCATTTTAATCTGTAGTTATGGTCTCCCGTGGAATCGGTTTACAGCAGAGGAAGTGGGATAAGTAACTGTGTTTAGTGCTTTTGCTTTTTTTGATTGATGATTGTGCTAAGGTTGTGACTTATTCAGTGGAGAGAGATAAAAAGATTACAGCAGCAAGTGGGATTGGGGATTTATATTAATGCAGAACCAACATGGCATTGTAAAATCAAAATTCATTGGACTGAAACTGAGCATTTTCTCAAATTTTAGCAATTACCTCTTGTAAACAGTTTTCTTATGAAGTATCTTGATTATATATTATGCTATTGTTCTACTGACCCTTGCCAGCATATAAAATTAATTTGACATACTCTGTAGCATCACTATAATATTGTCTAATGCAGCTCAGGTCTATCTTTGATAAAAAGCTATGATTATCCTCCTGCTTAGCAGCACAAATTGTTGGAGTGGATAACCCAAGAGTAAAAATAACTCCTGACACTACAATTGGATTCACAAGCGTGGACCCTTGAGAAAATTGCTAGCTCTGTTTGGTTTTAAAGCTTCACCAGAGAAAATCTTATTGCATATTTGAGGCCACATCATACAAAAGGCTTGCAACCCTTTTGTGTACAGGCAGAATTGCAGTAAACTATAAAGATTTCTATTTTTTAATTTCTTCTTAAGATTTTGACATTCAACTTCATTATGAAGTATTATGTTTTTTTTAATCACTACCCACAGAAAGCTTAAATTCTCTTCAGCATATCTCCATTCAAGAAATTTAACATCTCTTCTAATTAAACATGTTTTGGCACAGCAAGAATCCTATATTGTTTAGGATTGGGTGTGCTTGCAGATAAAGCATTTTCACAGCTTCAAATTTTCCTATAATAAGGCTATTAGATGAACTCATTTGCTTAGTGCTGGAATATTAAATGTTTCCACATCTGTTATTTCTATGTGCACATGAAATCTTCCTTCTGTTATGGACAGAAGCCATGAGCTCTCCTTTTCTCTTATCTGCTCTACCTTCTCCCTCTGTCCTGGTTTGAAGGACAGGTGTCTGCTAAGGAAGGCAGGGGACCTCCCTTGGAATGGAAAAAAAAAATGTAAACCCTTTCCCTCTGAATTATCATAATTCTGAAATTAAGGGGCTCACAGGCAAAGATATGGGGAATGGAATAACAGTTCTTTACTAGTATTTATAATAAAACAAACAAACAACAGTTACTATGGCACTAACAACAAACAGAAGCAGGAACCCAGTGAGAGCCTGTTGGCTCGCAGGCACCTTTGGTGCAGTGATGGTCACAGCCGGCAGGGGGCGCTGGTGGCGCGAGCTCGGGGAGCTCGTGGCGATGGTGTGGTGGATCCCCCCCCCC
>VZTR01007699.1:101064-145100 GCA_013400775.1 Chaetops frenatus | reverse complement strand
CATGGACTTTATGAGACAAAGATTTTGACTTTGCATTTAATATCTTTTAAGGAACCTATATCTCATGAATTTACACATGTTGCTCTTTGAGGCCGTATGTAATGGGTTGACACTGGCTGGATGCCAGACACCCACCAAAGCCTCTCTATCACTCCACTCTGCAGCTGGACAAGCGAGAGAAAATATAACAGACGGCTCNCACCTTTGTGAATCACAAATTTAAAAATTATCAGCAAAAATCCACATTCATCACAAAACCTGCACTCATATCAACAAAACTGAACAAACCAAGCAAGACAAAAACTCCACATACAAAAGCAAAATAACGTCATCACAGCACTGAGTGAAAATGGACAATTTACACAAAATCCACCCCTTTGCCCTTTGGTGCTCTTTCTCAGATGTAATGTTGCTCATACCATGACGTAACTTCTAGTATTTACAATTTCCTACAAATAAAATGTCCCACTAGTTAATTGCACTACACAAAGAATACAAGCAGAAGAATCCCAAATTATTTCAGTTAGGCTGAGGGTTTCTTTTCTCTCTGAATACAGTGTCTCTAAAAAGGCAAACCAGCTCAAACTTGTGAGAAAATATGAATTGCATGAAATAGTTCTTTGGACATTCTTCTAGCAGTAAGACATTTCACTTCAAGACATTATTTCCAGAACTGACTTTTTTTTCCCCTGAAAACTTCATATTTATCTTCAGAATCTGAAAACTCAAAGAACTTATTATAACTTTCAGCACATTTGCTGAGCATAATGAGAGAAAGCAACTGATTCCAATTGCAAATTTAAAAATCTTGATGACTAAAAATTATATAGGCATAGCAAAAGATAACAAACTACCATTTCTAATGTCAAAAGAAATAAAAGATTATCATCTGTTATGAAACTGGTTTCTACCAGCATAAATTTACAGTCAGAGCTCAAGAAGCCCTGAAGCCTCAATTATTCCTTCACAAAGTGTGCATTCTGGTGTCATGGGAGAAATTCCTGGTCAAAATCCTCATGTTCATCCAGACACATCTACTCTTCATCTCTCTATCTGTAAATGTAATTTAATCCATGCCCCAATCCATTGCATTTTCATTCTTCTCAAAAATACCATCTAATGAAAGAATTGAAGTTTAACTAAGTTGTCTGAAAAAGAATATCAGAGGACATATGCAGAGAGAACAAGAAGAACATGTTAATTTTAAAATAAAAGTAGAAAAATCTTTTTCCAAATGAGCGACAATTTTAGAAATAGTGGAAACACTGACACTGTATTCATGTTAATTTATGAATTAGATGTAGTAGCTTAAAATGTTACTGTTCTTCAACTGCTCATTACTGTGCCCTCAGATAAGATCTAATCATATGAATGGTGATTCCTTTCAGTGTATTTCAGTGCAGAGTAAAGCACGTTAATTTAAATCATACAAATGAGAGCATTGCAGAATTAACTTTTATCACCATGGATTACAATAATATCCTAAATTAGGAGAAAAGTTAGACAGTAGACTTACAGTTTACCAAGTCTTTGAAATGTATCTAAAAATACGCTTAGTTCCCTTCATGCATTTGATTTTGTGCCCCCAAAAGCTAAATAAGCATTCAGTCTTTTAGAAAACAGAAAACTTTGGAGATTTAAAATTTTATACAAACCATTAAATAAATATTGACATGGTGCAGGCATGTGGAAACCCTGGACTTCTAAAGAACCAGAACACCCTTGATAGCTTCATTAGCCCCAAGTAAAGAAAATGATAATAACCCCTAACACACACTCAGCAGAAGCTTCTATGGTCTTTGTTTCCTGTTCTTACTTAATTAATGCTTTCTGCATTAGATTGTATTTTATATTATTATAATCAAATGGCTCAGATTTTTAAGAATTCTTACTTTCACATGCATAAGGTATTTTGGAATGATCCTGATCAGAACAAAAAAAAACAAAACTCTCGAGTAAGATGAGGTTGCAGAGGTTATATTTCAGGAAATCAAAAGGCTACTACATATATGTGAGTGTACTCTCACATAAAATAACAGGAATAAATTGCAACACTTATTTTCCAGTGTTCTGTGTTTTACAAAGAAATTTTAGTAGCATCACTTTGTGTGTGTCATAGCTACAGATCAGCTGATGTGGCACTCCAGCCTCTACAGGTATGACATTGAATATTGATGCAAATTGATCACTAAAATTTGGTGTAATAAATTTTGTACCAGACTGATTCTATTTCCTTACCTCTACATTACATGCAGAGGTGGGTTGGATATTGTATCATGGTATCAGTGGGGCATTATTTCACATTTACTAAAAATACAGTTTCAGTTGTTCAGCACTTCGTTAAATGAAAAAAACTGAAAATTTTGACCATCTAAAATCTGACTCATGTCCAAAAGATGTTACTAGAATGCTAGGACTTAACTGTAGAGATTTACAGGAAAACAAGAAAATTAACATTCACAGATTAAGTCTGGCTAGACTCAGCTGGATTTTATTCCTCAGAAGTAATAACCATCATCCACACTTTGAATCATAGAATGGCTGGGGTCAGAAGTGACTTTTAAGGATCATCTAGTTCAACATTCCCCATTTGAGTGAGAATTGTTGAGGGATCTCCAGACAATTGATATTTCCATGAGGCAGCTGGGAAGTAGACTGAGCAACACCTTACATTCATGCTTCAGGGAGGTAGAGATCTGGTTAGCACACACAGCCCCAGGAGCTGCCCAATCCCAAGCTGCTTGTGCACACCAATTAACCATGTGAAATGTGGTGCTGGGGACATCACTGTGAGACTGTGAGCTTTCAATGAGCTTTCATGAAGAGAAAAAGATTTGGTGGTGCTATCTAATTTATGATTCAGTGTCAGTATAACAACATAACAAGTTGTACTATGAATAATTTCAAACCCATCCGTTAGCTTGGAGACAGATTTACCATGTGCTAGAGATAAATGCCTTAAGTGTCACTGTCAGTAATTGACTAGGATGCTAGTATTGATGGTGCACCTGTTAAAAGTGCTCTGCTCATTCAGAGAGAAGAAGAAGGGAACTTATAGTTTTGCTGCATGGAACTTCGATCCTGAAAAACAGCCTGTCATTGCAAAAGATAAATAAATTTAAAGAATAATCTATTTTTTAAATACCATCACAAATTCTTTTCTCTCCATTTTTAAAGAAATACACTGAGTACACCGACTTTATTATTAACAGTGAAGCCCAGATTTCGGTCACATAATTATACAGCTGTGCCAGAGAAGCCATAGTTAGGACTGGAATCAACATGCAGACACACGGCCAAAAGCTATTGAAGGTACACTTAAAACTCCTAATAGATTTTTTTTTTTCCTCTTTTTTTGACCAAGATGTTTGGTTATCTTCTGTGATAGTTGTATTATGCTGCATTCTGTCAGCAAAATTAACTGGCTAAAAATAGATAGTATTCATTACCATTGACAGAACAAAACCTGCATTTGTTCCTGAAGAAGAGTATATACTTTTGCATCAGGACTCTCTTCAAATTACTGACTTATCCCCTGAAAAGGAAACTAACACCTAAGTACACAAACAGTAGAATCTGAGTTGATGAATTCTACTTTTTTGAAGTGTTCACCACTGCAATAAATAAAATACACTTTACCCCACCAAATAAATAAAAAAATTGCATTATATGGCAGGACTGATGATAAAAAGACTGAAAACCAGTAGAAATAGAATAGAACAGTACGGAAAAGCAAAAGACATCAACTGGTTCTGTCATTCTGTCATCCTTTTAAAGGACAATATACAAGGCCAAATGTAAAGGCCAAATACATAAATAATGAAAAAAAAAGGCAATTTATATATGAAATACATGCAGGTGATGACAAACACTGAGGTGTCTTATGATTGCCAGTGGGTTTTGAGATGGACTCTGCACGACAGTATTTTTCTCTTGTTCAACTGAGAGGCTTTTCTACATATTTACAGCAGCTGGGGAAGTTTCTTTCTGCAAATTTTTTATGATTAAGTAGTGGTACCAGAGGGCACATCACAAAATCAGATGCAACATATTTCACGGTACATCGTTTACTGGGAGATAAGAAGCAGTTTCCTCCTTGAGTGGAAATCTTCTGTGGCTGGTGTTCTATTGCAGTAAGTTTTTTTAATAGAAACTCTGTTGAAAAAATTATCAAAAAAGTGGCCAAAGCAAAAGTGCACTAAGTTTTACATCATAAAAATGGGGCATTTGGTGAGAAGACATTTAAAAAGATTACTCTATAATATTCCCCAAGGAGTTCAAGTGAAAAAATTGCCTATGTCCAGGTTCATTTGATGGGCCTAAGTCCTAAAATAGTCAGCTAGAATTTTGTCAGAATCAGCAAATCTTTCATCTGCATGATGGTATAACCTGATATATCCACATCTTACACTAGAGATCCCTTCATTAGTAACAGACCTGTATTTTATTCTTCAATCATCTGTTTCCAGCTGTTCAGAACATTCTCTAAAATGTACCTGTCTAGACAGAGTGAAAATTTTCTTCAGGTGTGCAATATTATCTTCTGTGTTCTTCTCACCTGAAGGCAATTGGAAATGCTGGTGAGAGGATGGATTCCTTTATGAAGTCACATACAGCTAGCTAACTTTGGCATATTTATAAGGTGAAATGCCACAGAAACTTTATGAAAAATGGCCTATGTCGATGAAGGGGAAAATGGCACAACCACTGGAAAGAGAACAGTGATCCACAGGGGTTGAAAGACTTCAGTTTTGTTTGGGCTTTACTATCAAGTAAAGACTGGCACTGACAATAAGTCAAAATTTCCCAGCAGCAGCTGCATCACCATGGGATAATCTAAGCCTTCTGTATTTGGCAGCCAGGGCTAGGGCAACAACAAAAGCAAAGGGCAGTGCAACTGGGGAAAGTGATTTTAAAAGTAAGGTAACACTTATGTATCTTGTTATATAAAGTGGTGATAAAGCACTTGTAAAGTATCCCTTTTTGCTTTTCGCTATAAATTAAAAACTTAAATTTTTATCAGAATTGCAAGAATTGTCCCTTGCATGACCCTAAGAATGTTCACAACTTTCTTTATCTTTTGATCCTTCTGTACATCTCAAGTCTTTAAAGTGCATCTGAGGACAAAAAATTTCTTGTTTTCCTGCATCTTTGATTGTATTCAGTGTTAGATTAAAGTAATAATGAAAAAAAAAATTCTGGTTTTTTTGCCTTAGGCTGATGTTGCAGCCTCAGTAAAATGAGGGTTCATTATAAAATTTCCTGGTTTGTTATTTTTAGTGTTAAAGAAATCCACATAATGTCAATATGAAATATATACAGATCTGAGCTAAACAAAATCTAATGAAATACAACAATTAACACTCACATGTGAGTTTATCATTTCAGCATCATGAAAAAATAGACAATTGCCAAATAATCTTCTTTAATAAGAATAACCTTCCTTATATATTGGAAAACCAGTGCTCCTGCTCAAGCATTTACAGTCATGAAGAGCAGTCAGTCCTGTTCATCAGGGCAGTCAGGAAACCTACGCTTTCAGCCACTGTCCAGCAGGCTCAAACATAACACACTACTGTCTGGATAACAATTAGAAGTCAGTTTTTGCTTTTAGCTTTGAGTTTAACTCTCCATTTGACGGGAGACATATGTTGACTCTCAGACAACCCATCCTGTCCCTTGGTGCTAAAGCTGGCTTCATTCTTACCTGGCTGTGGAGAATCCTCCAGAGTGAGAGGTGAGGAGTGGCTGCCTGCAGCCATCTGCTATGGGAATTCGGCTCAGTCATGTTGCTGGACATTTTGTGTTTCTAGGTTTACTGCAGTTCTCATTGTTTGCAATGGTTTCTCCCTTACCCCTCATTTTCCCAGTTGGTAACCCCTGGGCTCTCCCCTCCCAGCTTCCTGAAACATCTATGTCAATCCCTGTTCTCCTCTCTTGGTCAATCCCTGATCTCTCTCTCTCCTATCCATCACCCTCAGCCCCCTCCCTTCCTTCCAGAGAATTCCTGACAGTTACCCCCTCGACTGGACTGTTCAAAGGGCTCCCCTCCCATTTTCACCCCTCAGTGGCTGGGTTATGTGACAATCTTCCTATCCCAAATCCATCCCTTTCTCGCCATTGGATGTTATTTTCCCTTCCCACTCCCTATAAAGAGTATCCCAGCCCTTTCTCTGTGCACGGGAGCTCTGGATTTTTCCACAATAAACATATTGTTGGAATTCAGCCTCTCAAGCCCCTTCGCCTCCTCTGTCTCTCCTTCCTAATCTGGATTCCCATCGCTGCAGAGCCAGCAATCCTTACACCCACGACCTGGGACAAGCTGTGCTCCTTCACCTGTCAGGAGCCACAGGAGCAACCCCCTCATGCACCGAGCCAAGGCTTCGGGCAGCCTCTGGACAGCTCGGCCGCACAGTCAGAGCCAGATATTCCCCCTCTGCTCCTGTGAACGAGAGGAGCTCTGCTCCCTGAGGGACAGAGAGCTTTGGGACTCTTTGGGACTCTGGCTGAGAATGCTGCTCTCGGTGGTCCCACCTCCCTCCCAAACTTTATTGCCCAGACACTACCACTGCTACTGCTGCCAAGGGGCCAGGGCTTCCTGTGAGGAACAATTACCCTGATCTGCCTGGCTCCCTCTCTCAGGCTGTCCCATCTCCCCCACCATGGGCAGGGAGGCTGGTCCCTTGTTAGTGGTAAAGACAGATCTGCACTAGCAGTGCCTCTGTCTCTGAGTTCATTTGGTCTCCACATGTCAGTTCAGCCTCAAACACTTTTATATCCCATTTTACTGATTTTGTTATAGTGCTCCCAAGTAAAGGCTACTAGAAAAGGGCTTACTGACAAGTCCTTGTCAGTAATATATACTGACAATTATAAAGCGATTGCTTATACTGCACTGATCGTATTAAATTCTTACAAAATTATGTTTCTTGCGAAGTATGTTTTCAGCAAAGTCCGTGACCAGCGTGGCATGACTACAGATGTTCTGCTTTGGTACAAAACCAGATTCACACTCTGCTGTCTCCATGGTACAAGCTTGTAGCTTTAATGGACTGCACAGACACATTCTGTATGTAATATTGTCAAACAAATTATTTTTACTTAAGGAATAATAATTTAGAATCATATCAATATTTTCAGTGTTTGAGCCTGGTTTTTAAATCTTGATTTGAACTTGTCTCCAATTCTCTTTCTATAGTTCTCTGTACAGTTGGCTCACAACTGCCTTCCTTCAGGTTGTTCAGCAGAAGAGGGGTTTCAATCATTGAAGACTCTGGTCTAAATCCTAACAATCAAAGTCTAACATCTGCTGGAGAAGTGTTCAGTGTCCTGCACTGTTACAGCTAAATTACATTTGCACTTTCTGTGTTGTCAGATCTGAAAAGAGTGTGTATAGGCAGATGGGTAAATAAATATCTTTACTCACACTTCTTTGAGTTGCAATGTCCATGAAAAATAACCTTGTGGTGATTTAAGACTGAGCCCCTTCATATTTCCTAAATTCCTTTAACATCTTAATGGTGTTATAAAAAATATTTCCTCTTCTTTTGTACAGCTTTAGGGTACAAATACAGCTGATGAATCCTTTCTGCCAGTGGCAAGCAATGACGAAGGTATACAAGAAGGAAAGCAAGCAAACATGCAAGAGTATATTAGGACAGTTATTTCAAAAAACTCCTCAGTTTTAAGGATTTTAAAATTGTATTACTTCCCAGAGTTGCAACAGCTGCAACAGCATAGAATGAGGAAGAGAAGGAAAGAACTGTACTATCTGCTGTCCCATTTTGGATGGGCACTGATACCCTCAGAAA
Organism: Chaetops frenatus; assembly: GCA_013400775.1. Lineage (NCBI taxonomy): Eukaryota > Metazoa > Chordata > Aves > Passeriformes > Picathartidae > Chaetops > Chaetops frenatus. Next base: position 137,289 of record VZTR01007699.1, on the reverse strand, counting down.
ACTGACTCTGTGCAGTGCTGTGTGAAGTCAGAACCAATAAGTTTGCAGAGGATTCAGAACAACTGAGACTGCAGTTTTGGTGATGCAGTGAAATAGGAAGGGCATAATCTAGGAGATCAGTTACTGAATATTTGTACTAGCAGGTAAGACATTGGCCTGACAGGCATATAATTGACTTCAGCTGGCTTGGATTGCAGTATGGTGAATAAAGTACCTATGTAGCTATGCAGAAGTACAATGGATACACAAAAACACAATGTATATTCTTGATTAATTGAAACCTGTCTTTTGGCACTGCATTAGTAGTGGGAACAAAATATATGCAAGTTATCACTCAGTGAGATGCAAATTTTTTGTGTATTGGAGAAGCAGAAAACATTTGAAAACTAGAGCCATTGTTATAAAAATCCAAGCCATTGAGTTTTTAATGGTTCAAGCCATTTGAGTTTTTGATAAAACTTAAGACACTCTCTATTCTCTTGAAATTTGGTAAGAATGGCTAACATAAAATGCAGTAATTCTAATTATCATGAGACTATGAGAAAAAGTTAGCAGTGCCTGCAGCTGCAACACCCCCCATCCCACTCACCTCCCCCCCCTAAGTATCAAAATTAAGCTATTTAATCATTAATCAAATTAAAGGCCCCTCCAGAGCTTTGGTTAAGTCTTGTTTTAATTAAGGTAGCAGGCTTACAGGCTTACATGCTTCTGTTTGTATTAGTGAAGACTCTGCTTAATATCACAAATACAATCCTAAATATCAGAAAAGCAGATGATATTCAAGCCTGGGAAAGTAATTCGGTGGGACTTCACTGCTTTTTTGAAACTACGTTGAAAAATTTGGCAACATTAGTTAAAGCTGCTGGTAGGGTTGAGCCAAGAAGAGAATTACCCAGTCTCTAGAGCTTACTTTCACAATTACACCTCTGCACAGAAGGGCTGGTTCAAGTAACTGCATACAATCAATATTTATATACGGTCATGCCTAAAAGTAAGTTACCACAGCTTGTTTTGTGCCATATTGTGCTAGCACCGGTTTCTACTTATCATAAAGAATAACATGTTTTACAGATGAACTAATTAGAACTGCAGTATTTTAAAATATAATTTTTGCTATTTTCTAGACTCCTGTGTTGAGACAGCTCAGTATAACATTTTACAAGAGCCTTGTAAAATGCAGAGGTTTCTGAGGAAAACAAAGGAGCATGCTTAAGAGTGATGTAATTCTTTTAAGGTACATTTTGTCGTATTAGGAAGTCCATGGATCTAAGCAAACTAAGAAAGTATTGTATTAACTTAACACTAGAGTTTGACTAAATATTATCCATCCTATTTTAACTTAACACTAGAGTTCAACTAAATATTATCCATCCAGCACTTCAGCCTAAGTTTTTTATGACAAATTACGCATTTGATCCAAAAGAAGGAAGCACTTATTTTTTGCAGTTTGAACTAAGTTATCTCTAAAGATGTCAGTGATTTGATGACAGGATGTTCATGGGGAGACTGTATAGGAATGTATGCCTAGAGGTTCATCAATAACTCATCATATCCTTAAAAATATCATCACATCTTTTCTGTTACTGTTTGCTACATCAATACAGCTATTGACATCAAAGAAAGACGCAACTAATATAATTGTTACGTTAAAAAGATAAAAGTTCATGGATACAGGGGAAAAATCACCCAATTATTTTTTAAATATGCTTTTTCAACCCTTTTGCATTATTAGTTTCCTGAATCCTTCATACCTTGAAGTACAAAGATGTGAAATATTCTTCTTGCTAAATGAGTCTTGTTAGGAAAATTATTAATATAAGAAAGAAGTACATTGCAAGGTTGGTTTGATCAATTGGTAGAGCAAGCACAGTCTTCTAGCCAATTTTATAGGCTGAAGCTAAAGAGAGAGACATTTTTCTTTTCTGCTTACAGACTATAGCCTCGCTGGATGTCAGCCACAAGAGATAAGTCATGTGGGCACTCACAAAGACACCTAATCTTAATTAGTAGAAAAGACACCAACACATATCACATATCTTCACTCCATGTTTCCTTGGTTCTAACTTAGCAGTGCAACTCTGAAACCTGTAAAGACCTCTTCTTTCATACATAAAAAATCTGAAAGACAAATACTTCTAAAAATCTAGCAAAATGTGGTGTCTGGTTAAAAACTAGTCTTCTCCAATTTTGCTTTCTTTTTTAGAAGATAAAGTTTTCTTCCTTGTCAGGATACATAGCACTGCACATCAAATAAAAGTATAATTAAAAGGGCAGTGGCAGTAGTGACAACTTAGCTACTTACCTTGCTGTCAAGTTTTACCTTACTATCTTCAAACTGCTGTACTTACAAAATTGCTGGAAAAACTGCATTACTTTGCCTGCTAGTGAGTAATGTTTGCAGTGTTTTAGTTATCCCATGCTCATTCATCTTTTTTCACCTGGCACTCTGGTTAAAATAAAGCTCTCCTATATGGTTTTGCAATGCAACTTTCCATTTTTACTAGTCTTTTAAAAGGGCATACTCTCTGAGATAATGGATTTAAGTGATTTACTCAGTGTTAGACTGGGGGAAAGAAATCCCTGTGTCCCCCAGAGCAGCCACACTTTTAATCAAATATAACTCATAAATCACATTTACAACTTTCAGAGCTCAATCAATATGATACTTTATAGTCTGTAAAAAAATTATCTGGAAAGTAGTAGAAGTACAAGAGGTATGTTAGTGAGGGACCACACACTTCTAGGCTCTGCACACTGTCTGTCTTTAGGGACTAAACTGCCAGTTTTAACAATGACAGATTTGTCCCAAAACTAATGCATTTATAAGCAATGCATAGTTGGCTGATAATGAAGCATGCTAGGAGGCCATAATCAATAGTACCAAAGCACAGCAAGTTTTCTGTTCCACTTTACCCTAGTTTGGTGACTATCAATAATACTTTTCTCACCAAACTTTAGTTAAAGACTTTTGTCCTCTCAGGCAGAAGTTTTCATGGCTTTTCTCTGAAGCAATCTCCAAGCAAGTTACAGAATACCAAGGACTTCTGAGTGCTAATTCAGTTACATGTCTTCCTGAAGTTTAATTTGCATATTTAATATAGCAAATTCTTCATCAAGGCTTTAATTTGTATACATAATACTGAACAGTCTCCTGTAGCAAAAATTACCCTATTACATAGTACTTCATCTAGGACTGATACATAAGTCAAAAGCAAGTTCTGTAAATTACCACTCAAATATCTGCATAACTTTGATTATATAGTAGATAACTTTCTCATGATTTCTGGAGCATGCATTAGAAAATAAGAAATTAATCACCTCACATTAGATATTTCAAAATATGTTGCTTATTTGTATATTTCCCTAATGACTCAAACATACTGTGTATATTTTTTATGAAGATTTATTTGAACTTTTTTCATGCAAAAGGCACTACAGAATTGTTGTACCCTATGCAAAGAGAAAAAAACCAGAGAAATACTATCTCAAGCTCTTGAAGATCTAATGACAGCAGCTTTCATGAAATGTAAACAAATGCCTGCAGCTGTTGTATCAATATTCAAATTGAACACATACTCCAGTGATACCAGGGAGTGCTGGCTAAGTGACTTCTAAGTGACAGACTTCTCAATAGCAAGTTTTCTTTCAGATGAAAATGATCTTATCAGACCGAAATCAGACTGCTTTGCCTTTCATTCCTTTTTGAGACATCTGGAGAAACTACTGGTAAATATCTGGATGATTTCAGTTTTTTAAGGCAGAAGACTAGAACACAGCAAAATATGTGAGAGCTGTTACCAGCTCCTGCAACACAGAAAGCAAAAAAATTAGGAAATAGTACTGATACATTAAGACTTTGCATTAGAATGCATTTCTATTATTACTTTCAACAACTTAGATGGCAATTTCTTGTAAAGATAAACGACAAGAAGAATGCAATCACAACTTAGAAATCTATTTTCTAGCCAAACTGAAAGTGGTGTTTAGTGTTAGGTCTATGAGGGAACATGTCACTCATTTAAGACAGTTTCATAGGCTAAAAATGTTAAATTTAAGTTCCTAGTTGTGTCTGAGTCTTTAATAGGTTTAAATACTTATCCTTTTAAATCAAAACTGCCAGTAATTTTACTTTAAGAGAGGATGGGAAAAATTCTTTTGACACAAATAGTGAAGTTGCTTACAGCCAAACAATCTTCAACCAAATTTAATGTCAAATTGCTCTATTTCAGTTTTAATAAACTCTCTACCATGGAAGGTACCAAAGTCTCAGTGGAATCAGAAACCTACTAAAGTATCTCTGTAAATAACATGAGAAGTGTCCCTCGTACTGCAGGTCCTGTGGCTTTCTGATAGACACAAGTGAACCTGTTTGTGATGTTTGCAAAAGACTTTATATTTATTGAGCTTGTTTTGTGATCAGAGATTCAGGTAGAATAGAAGAATGCTGAGGAGAGGAGCTGATTGGATTTGAACTCTAGAAAATAACTGTTTGAATCCTCCATGACATCCACATTTTAGGAACTATTCAGAGCCTAAATATATATATATATACACACCTAAGACTATGTCCAAGTCTTCAAAAGATTTGTTGTCATGTGGAGCCTTTAATTTTCCACTGATACTATGAGGAGAGCTAAGGTCTGCTAAGGTTTTCTGCTATAGTTTTCTGTAGACTTGATGGGTGAGTCAAAGCAAACATGATCTGGTTTGAAGTGGTCAACTTCCAGGCGAATCCTCTCCTCATCCCCATGGACAATATAACATAAAATAAAATTACTGTATTTATTTATATACTGTCATAATCTGAGTCCTCTGGCATGTAGTCATATATGAAAATGTTGACAATAATATCTTCCTGGTATTCAGCAATTGGTACCAGCCATTGGTTAGACACACAGAGGCCTGTCTGCACGATCTTATGCAGAAAAATACTGAGTAATTCAATTTCTGTTCAAACTTGGCAGGGTATGAATCAGATCTGATCTACAAGGCATGATGCTGCACTAATGCACACAGATGGTAGTAATTCACCCAAATGTGTGTATTCCTATGCTAATAAAATCACATTATTTATGATTTCTTCACACACTGCTTTAAGACAAGTGATTTTTCAGATAAAGTCAGAGCATGACCATCTGTCACTGATCATAAGGACATGCATAGAATGGAGCAATCATGCAGCATCTGGTCAAAGTATGATTCAAAAGGCTAATAAGGAAACATAATCTGGAATATGATATGAAAAAAGTTATCATAAGACAGACATATATTATAGCAAGGTAACAAACACTTATAGTCTGTGAGCTGGATTTTCTTTCATTGCAAGAGTCTGAAATCTGTACCAAACCAGATAAACTCTGAATTTAGATTTCTCTCTAGAGAAACCATATATCAGAGCTTCTATAGGTTTCTTAACATGTTGAATATATGCTGCATATCCAACTTATAAGATGATCTTTCCTCTTGTGTTAGCCAATCACCAAGGAAAGGTGCACCAAGATAAAGGTTTTTTTGAATTATTTATGCAACTGATTCTATTGAAACTGGAAGAAAGTGTATTTATGTAATTACTAGACTGGCAGGAATATTTTCTCTTAATAACAAAAAGGATTTGTTGCCAAGAACGGATTATGGATACTTGATGCATATGGGGAGTGCTAATACAGGAAAATTTATATTTAAAATCTGTTCAGTGCAAATGAATCCTAAATTTACTTTTTCTTATTAATGTATTAAATTTTTAAATCCTTGAGGAAAGAAATTTTTTTCTGGGAAAAGAAGGAAGAAAAAAAAGTCACTGATGACATACACGATGGTTCCATAGAAACCAAACTAAAGGCTAGTGTTCTGTGAAAATATATAATGAATCAGATCCTCTGTGGCTGGTCTTAGATACTGGGCAGTGGATTTAAAACTGTTGACCAGAAACATCTATACCCACAATTTAATGTTTCTGTTGACAAGCACTGTCAGAATGAGTGTGTCTGTGCTGACTGTTAAGGACAGTTGGTTTGGACTTTGAGAACACTGACTCCTTCTGGGTGATCTGCTAATCCTTTGCGGAAAAAATGGGTTTAGAATTAACCTTTGTGGAATGTGATTGGTGTCAAATATGTTTTATCTAATGTTTGAGACCTGACAGATTATAGAACTTGCTAACCCATTAAGTTCCTTATGATATAGTATTAGCTTTCAAAGGCTAATTATCAGATATTCCATGATTAGGAAAGGATGTAAATAAGGACCTCCTTAAGATAACCTTAGAAATTTTGAAAGCCATCTAAATAAAGGATGGACAAGTGAATTATCAATTAACAAGCAGAATCACATCATCATGATCCCGCACAAAAACCCAAACAAAAAAAATTATAGAAGAAAGTGCAGCGAGGATTGCAGTGAGGGAACAGAATTCTAGGGTCATAGAGTGAGTCTGAGGCTAATTCAAGAATATAGGTGAACTTGATTTTTAGTCTCCTATGCTTTTTAAAAGTACGGTTTCTGTGTCATGCACTGAATTTTTCAGACTATAATAGAAAATAAAATACATCCATAGCTGGAAAATCAGTTATTACAGAGCATGCATTGAGCTGCTTCTAGTGTCCTGCCACACTCTGCCTAAACTGCTCCCAGGGATTTACTAGGTTTACTTGGAGGTAGAGGCAAGGATGCTCTTTTCACTTCTTTATCTGATTGTTCTTTCTTTCCTGAAATACACTCCAGGTTGACTGAGAAACAGTTGCATTCTTTGATTCGTGACAGTTCATTTTACTTTTCTTTCAGTATATTTGGCTTTGTTATTTCCTCCCTTACGCTGAACATTGTCAGTGCAAGTACCTCTTCTACTCTTAATATCAAACAATTGAAGAGTTTGCTTCAGGAAACTAATCCTGCAATGCTACAGGACATTATCTATCTCCAAAACTTATCTCTTTCAAGTCAAACTCTTTCTCGTACAATCCAATTTAGTGAGGGTATTTTTCTTTGCTACCTTTGATTCAGCTTTATAATCCACTATGTATAGCCAAAGAAAACTATTTTTGTGGTCTCTGAGTGATTCAGTTCATCTCAAAATATATGTACTCTTCCTCCTTAAATCTTTCTCCCTTGCCTTATTGTCCTTATTGTGGCTCCGATGTGACAAGTGCAGAGCATCAAGTTAAGTTGGGTGGTGGATTCTATTCTCTGCTGTATCATATGTGTGATGGTCCAGTGGTCACAAAAACAAGGAAAAAAAAACCCAGGCTCCTGCGGATTTCCAGAGAACGGCTTATGGAACCATCAGAACAACAAAAAAGTACAGGCCATAGGTTTTATGGTCAAAGAGAGAATGAATAAAGCACAGTGATTGCTAGTGTCAAATTGTAACACAAGTATTTGGATAAACTTTCTGAAATAATCTATCTGATAGCAGTGAGAGTATTCAGCTTTTTATTCAAATTCTCCAATTGATTCCTAGCATTTTCTCTTTAGGTGGTGCATATGTTAACAAAATTTCAACCCGAAAATGTAATGAAATTTTCTATTTCCTCTTCACCACATTCTATTAATTTTGAAGAGCACAATGGCTGCTAATTAAAACTGAGCCCCTTGGTTGCTATCATAGTATATCGGCTTTTGTAAGCCAATACTCTGAATGATCAGACATCCCAGGGTTAGAAAAGGAAATAAGTAGGACCACACAATAGTACATAGTGAAGTATTGATTGGAAAAATCACTGGGTTTTTTCCTACACGTGTTGTCCAAACCCATTCATCTTTTTCCCCCAAATGAAGAAAGAAACTCCATAGTTCAGTCTTCATTCAGTGATGATGATAAGGAAACATTCAAATACTTTTAAGAAAAAAGTGTAAGTAGGACTTGGTCTAAATATTACTGGTTCTGAAATGGCACCCAGATTTGTACCAAGAAATACTACCAAGAGATAACTGAATTCAGGTCTTGTTCAGTAAGTATCTGATTTTCAAAGTTACTTTCATTATCAATTATAAATAACTACAGAGAAAACGAATTATGTGTAGATAATACATAAAAGCAAGAAGAATATTGAAGGAGAATTTAAAGTAAAAGCATTTTATCTGCTAAGCATTCAGTAACACATCAGTAGCAGAGAATATCACTTTCACTTCTAGTCTCATCTACATTCCCTATTAAATGGGATACACAGCTTTTCTACTGACCTGACCTTCCCATCACAGGGGCCACTAAAACACCTGTAGGCACAACCACTGCAAACACCTTTATCACAGAAGGATCTCCTGCCAACTTGTGTAAAATGAGCGGGTTTGTTCAGAGAAATGCTAGTCTAGGTGGGGGCTGCATGGCTCAGACTGCCCCTGAAAGCTGCGTGGCAGCTGGTACACAACATGTTCACAGATGCTTTGCTGCATCTGTAAACTTAACTTGATTAACTTTTAGCTAGTTAATTAAACTGCTCTGGACTGGAAATCAGAAATTTTTGCCACATAACTGGGTTAGAAAAAAAGTGATGCAAGTTTGTAGCAATGGCTAGGCACTAGAAAGAACACTTCCACCTAAGTGGAAGAGTGTACAAAAGTGACTCAGCCTCAGTACCTGGACTACGGCGTCTGGTTCTGGGCTCCTCAGTACAAGAAAGACTAGGAGCTACTGGAAAAGGTCCAGCATGGATCACAGAGATGATTTAGGATCTGGAGCATCTCCCTCATGGGGAGAGACTGCAAGACCTGGGCCTGTTTAGTCCAGGGAAGAAAAGACTGAGAGGGGCTCCCATTAACACATATAAACATCTCAATGTAGGTGTCAGGAGGATGGTGCCAGGCTGTTTATGGTGGTGGCCAGTGACAGGATGAGAAGCAATGACCAGAAACTAAAAAACAGGAAGTTTCATCTCAACATGAAGNAAAAAAAGAGATGCTGAGTCAGCTACTTTTATTGCTGTTCACACTGCCCTGGGGGGATTGGCAAGTCAAAAAGGACTGTAACAGTTACAACAAAAATAAGGGAGATTGAACAAACAAAGAATGGTGGCAAGAAAAGTTACAAAACTCTTCTGAAGTTGAAATACAGAGATTTTTGTGTTTTATACAAATATATACAATAACATATTGTTTATTACTATTTGAGAGAAAAAAGCAAGAAAGTAAAAAAGGATATATAGTATTATGTGGTCTGTAACACCACTAACAAAGAAAAGGAGAAACAGCATTGGTCAGGGTCAGTAAGAACTGATATTTCTGGTTTTAACAAAGAATCTACTTTTGATGACATTTCACAGTACTGCCATAGATGCTTTTGTCATTTTTATTCCTCACTTTTTGTTTTTTAGTAGACACTTTTTGTTAGGAGAACAGAAAATGAAAATAGCCATGCTATGAGAAAAAAAAATCGTGCCATAGATAAATGAAGATATTGCCAGAACTTGTAAAAGCCTTAATATCATGCATAGTGACTAAGCCTTATTGATTATTGCAAGTAAACTTCATCACTACTCACAGAGTCCTGTATGTTTTTGGCAAATGGCTCATGTGAAAAATGAGCTACAGCAATAAAAAATACAGCATAGTATTAATCTACTGCTTCTGAAACTGCAACCATGCACCAGGAATTCAAAATGCTGCTACTGGACCCAGAAGAAAGGGTGAAGAATGTTGTGGTTCTGGAAATGCAGCAGACATATGATGTATTTTTCACAGGTAACAGAAAATGCAAACAGGTGCAGGGGTTGGTAAAGTTCCATTGAAACTTCGGTTTAACAACAACCAAGTAAAAGGATGACTAACATTGCAAGCTGAAAGAGTTTGTGTAAATGGCAAAAATAAAATATTAATTTCCTTCTTCAGAGAGTTCTGAGTTTTTATTAGCATCCCTGTGTCTAAGAACTTTTTCTTTATCCTTTTAAGAGAAATTCAGCTGGATTAAATATAATGTTGATGACTACTTTTTTTTTTTAATAACTAATAATTTTATTTTCCTTTTCTAAATTTGTATTTTAAAATATTTTCATTGTTCAGCTGCTCTACCACACAACCTCACAAATCTGTCCTGCCTGCTGTTAAATAACACAGTAGAAGTTCCTTTATCCTTTTCCTCCTTCCTTTTCTTAAATGTTATCAACATTTTAGCCTATTTAACTGGGACCAAAGGCTTAATAACCTTTTTAATGGACTTTAAATCCTAAACAAAGCAAAACAAACAAACAAACAAACAAACTGCAGGATGACCCTTGCAACAGACACATATTGAGCCGATATTTTGGATCAAAATTTTCAGGTCTGACAAAATTTATGGTTACTGTTCCTTTTAAATCTTTTGCCTCCTGAGCATCTCTGGATAAATTTTAGACCCACAAGCATCAGCAGCTGGATTATTCATGGGAATGTTCAGGCTTTAAATCTGGGCTGACATTCTTTCCTTTATTCTCAATTGCACTTAGTTGGTCTCCAGAAATGTCAAAAAATGGGAGACAGATTCTGATCATACAGAAATAAATTCATATTCTCAATTCCCATCTTGAGTCTCTCTGACATCAGCTTTAAAGAGAGAAATTTATACAGTCTGGTGGATTTCAAAGAACAATGAATGAAAGGTCCCTTCATATTCTATTTTTTTAATGCATGAAAATTCTTGATTTTCTGCACCTTTTCTCTACATTAATATTTTTTATGAGTGATTTAAAATGCTTTTATATCAAGAAGAGAATTAATGTAATAGGAGTTTCTGTAAAACTCCTGTATAAGAATCTCTGAACAGAGAGGGTTGTGTAGTGATTCTACAATGCTCTAAGCTAGACATTCAGTGAAGTACATATGTATTTAGTAAGAACACTCCCATCTTATGTTTTTTTTCCTATTACAACCACAACTCCATAATTCAAACCTCAGACAACACTACAGTGATAAGCCTTTTTAATTTTGCAGCTGTGCTGCATAAAACCCAAAACCTGGTAGAATAATCCCTTTTACACAAGAATATGACAAGACGTGTACAACAGGGACTGGGCTTCTGCTGTCAAACTCTAAAAGAGACTTAAAAAGCTTGTGGCTGTACTTTACCACCTTGTACATATTTTACTCATATAAATCTTTTGTTGATTTATGCTCTTCATTTTGCTGACATTCACCAGTTGCTGAAACCGATTGCTCAAATGAATAAAAAGAAGCAGCCATTCATTTATGATTATTTCCAAAAGATAGTAGTAAGAATAATGCCACATGTTGGAAAACAGCTTTGGAAGTCAGGTGAAGCTATAGCTTTCCATTTTGGTTGGTAGAAGCTAATAGGGTGCCTTTTTTTCCTTGGGTTAATTTTTCATATTTGCATATTTTTGACAGTATTTGATATGCAAGTGTTTTTTTATTATTTACTTATAATACAGCATTTTTATTTTTGTCTTGTGTAGGGCTAAATAATCCATTAAAGAAAATTCTTGATACAGGGAAATACAATTCACATAGGAAAATTGTTTTCATTTATGGAAGTCATTGTCTGAAGCACAAATCTAACAGAGTATCTGCTTGGGCAATTTTTCAATTCTTTGCTCTGTTTGATGATGCACTCAGTATTTTTAGTAATGCCACTAAAACACAAGGAGACTACATGCTGACAAGCTTTTGAACCTCTCCATGTTCTGCACAGAACTGATTTACATCCATGTAGAATTTAAGTATAGGGGTGTGGCTTGCCTCTAGGAAATTCACCATCTGAATTCTAGGTATCCTGGGTAGCTAAAATGCTAAATACCTATAATGTTTTTGCTGTATAAATACTTGACTATTTTATCACCACAAACTATTATTACAAAAATATGAAGAAACTATAATGTTGGAAAAAAACCCTAGCTTTTTATATTACATAAAAAAGTGGTTTCCTCAGAGGGACCTTGGATTCTTGAGGAGCCTCACTTCCAATGGTAACTTCCTAACACCAATATTAAAAATTTTCCTTCTCTTTAAACACCAGCAGTTTAAGATTTTATGCAAATGCAGGTACCAGTGTTCCATGAAGATGCATGAAAAGGAACGTGTCAGGCACTCTTAATTAGAAATAATGTGGAGTTTCATGCTTAAGTCAGAAATTTATTCTTAGGCCAGGAAACACCAAAGCCATTTTCTCTGTAGCCACATTATGTAAGTAGCCAGGACTCTTCCAAAATGGGCACTGGCCTTGGGAGGTGACATGAAAGGATTGGCCAGGTGGACATGGTCCTGAGCAGGACCTGTTACTGAGATCCCTAGAGAATCCTGATGTTCACTTCAGCATCTCAGCTAGCTGAAAGTTCCTGAGAGTGGTCTGGTAGCAGACCCACAGCTGCACAACTTGCATGAAGGAATGAAAAAATCCCTCTGTTTTTAATCACAACATTCTTGAAATCAAAATGTCCAGGTAGTAAAACATACTGTTATCCTAACTCAGTACCACACATAATTTCTAACTAACTATGAAATCAACTGTGCTGTAAAAGCACACAGAGTCAATGTAATTTTCTTATAGGTTACAAAATAAAGCTAAAAAACATTATCTAATACCTCACCTGTTTTATTACATGGTATCTCCTGGGGAAGAACTCAAATGAGTCAAGTTCAGAAAATAAGCATTGCCATACTGCCAGGGGAGATAAAGAATTTTTGCAGATGATTTGATTATCAGCAAGTTAGCACAACAGAACAAATGGCTGCAATTCAGGAGTTACTGAAAGAAGGTTTTCCCAGAAAAAATGTCATAAATGAAGAAGTAAAGGAAGAAAAAGTAAGTACTTGTCACTTACACAACAACAATTATCTTCAAATGAAAAATGACTCAAACGACTGGGACATTAGCAGCCTAATATGTTGCAAGTGTTAGAAAGAATCAACTGTATACTGACATGTTCAAGTGGAAAGTGAAGGGGAGAAAGCTTGTTCCCTGCAAATCGTAAACTCAACATAATTTCATTTTCTGCTGTCTGTTCTTGCCCAGAATAGAATTTGTTATCAAATTGTTACAATTCTCCTAAAGATTATTATGACAAGAACACATTCATCCACATAAAGAAATAGTGATTCAAAAGCCAAATACTAGAAATATCAAAATTTCACAAGTCTAGTCTATGTGATGAGGAGACAAAGACTTTTCTACTGCTTTTAGCGATTGTTTTTTCCAGAAATGCTCATTCATGCAAATCCTTATAGCAAAATGCTACAGCTATCTCATTTTTCATAAAATCCAAATAAAAATAAATGGCTTTAAACAACACTTAAAACCAATACTTCTTATTTCAAATGGCTCCCGACTGGATGTGAATAGATGTGAATTGATGACAGAGGATATACTAGCAAACTGACAACTCTGTAAAATTTTTCTATAATTATGAACTTTTTTCACCATAATCTCTCCAAGCAACTTATGCCCAAGAGGCTCCATAATCTATTTCACAGACCAGACTTGGGAAATATATATTTCATCTCTGTTAAATAAGCGAAACCTATAGCTCTACAGTATAGCATATAGCCCTATATTATATGCTATAGCAGTAGACCTTATAGCTGTGCTGGAGCTCATTGGTTGTGGGCAGATGGCAGCTGCAATCATAAATACCTTTACAGACACTGGGACAGCAGTTTTTAACAGTTTTTTGTGCTTTGAGGAGCTCATTCCACATCTCAACAAACTCTTTCTCATTATTCTCCCTCTAGGTATAATTAAGGTGTATCTTAAACTCTTGTTTAACCACATATTTAGTCTTAACAATCATAGAAAACTGTCACATCCTTTTACAATTTCATTAAGTCCTCTGGAGGGATTTGAGATGTAGGTTGATTTTAAGTAATAAGCTTACATGAATGACCAAACAAGTAACAGAATGGAGGGATCCTAATTCAGGGTCTGATGTAGTAGAATATCTGCATCCTGAATATAAATCCCCTGAATAACACAGATTACTTACACTCTTAAAATTAAATACATATAAAGCTTACATACGTCACTGAATCTGGCACACAACAGATAAATTAGATGAAAATGAAATATTAAGTTGCATGAAAGCTCATACTGACACTTGTTTTTCAAGTGGCAAAATTCTACGAAACTGTTCATGAGAGCATAAAAAGAATTAGTCTAAAATGGCTTTACTTGCTTGTGAACTCAGTTTCTTTTCCCTCAAAATCCTGTTTTCCTTTGATTTCCAAAACACTTTGGCAAATTAACCCACAGAAAATAAAACTGATAGAACAAGATGTCATTGGATTGGAGATATTTTAGATATCTTGAAAAAGTCTCCATGATTTTGTGAACTAGGAAGGTAAAAAAGCAAGGACCATATGCTAAGTCTAGGTGACTGTGCAGCTAATATGATTACTTACAGACACAGGGTATTATAAAGTGTTAACAAGTTACACTTCACAAGGTTTTTCTTGTCTGATATCAAAATGCAAAATTATATCCACATGTGAAAATGGCAAGAAGAAAACTAATTTATATAATTCCCTTTTGCATTGCTCATCCAAATAATATTTCTGTTGAATTTCGTTACATTGAATAAACTGTGGGAATGGCTCGCTATTTCCTATGAAAACTGCTATAATCTCTAGTGTAGACTAGTTTATCAAATCCTGCACACAAAGTCAACTTCTGGCTACATGTTTGATTGTTCTTAACTAGTCTACTCTGTTCTTAATTTTCAACCCCATCCCTGAAAAAAAAAAGTCTGAAAGGAAAACTTACTACTTTTTTTCAAATCTAGCCCCAAAAAACAGAGAGTTCATTTGAAAGTTTTACATATATAAATTGTGGAACATTACTATTAATGTTCCACAATTTATATATCATGAGTCAATTTGCATCTCATGAGTCTAGATATAAGCTGAGGTTAATGACATCAATTTAATGACTGCAGGAATTTATAGATATCTCTAAACACATTCTTTTCCTGCTCATAGGGTATTACAAGGTATGAATAATTTTAAAGGAGGACAAAATGTATGCAAGAACCTTGAACCCTGGAAAAACAGAGGCTTTGGAGTAACCACATCCCATTTTTTCTTTCTGGGTACCTCAAACTGAAACTTGAATGTGGAGATGAAAGTACAATTGTCCTTCCTCAACCTTTTTATATCATTTTCACTGGCTCACTTTTCTTTTTGATAGAAAATGTCACAGACTTGTTTTAAACCATACATACACAGTATAAATATTATTAAGGAGATAAATAGTTCTACTGGAGACATGAGATTGTTCTAAATATGGCTGAAATAACAGAAATTGGACCAACTACATTTCTTTTCAAAGCCAAAGACATAATGACAAAACCCCTCAGACTTGTCTGAGATGAATGATGGTAGTCAATGACGCAAGTTAGAAATGTTAAGTTAGGAACAAAGTCTAGAAAAGCATCTATAAAAGAAACTTCTAAAGTTCAGTGTGATATTATCAAGCATTTCTCAACAAATCAGGAATTCAACAAGTGTATCCTGGTGAACAAATGTAGCAAAGTCTTTAGTGTGACTGTTCCAACCCAAATGCCTGCAACAGCCTTCCACTTTACTGCTATTTTTGCAGCTTCGTCAAAGGAGTTGACCTTTAAGTAATGTAAAGAATATACACAGGCAACATATCAAATTAAACAGATTTCCTGGTTTTTACACATGACATTTAAATACCTTTTTTATTGAACAATTTATAAAACTTTTACGGAATACTAAAAATTTTGGAGACTTTAAAAATGTTAATCTTATAATTAACAGTCAAGGACGTACTATCTTCGCACATGCGAGACAGTGATATTCCAAACCTATTGCTATGAACTTTCCAGTAATACACCACCATCTGCTTTCATACTAAAGCAGAACCATTGCATTTTTTTCCACTCGTGTGGGAATTTCACAATGAAGCAGATAACACAGGTTAGCTAATAAAGAAAGAATGAAACATTTCATGTTAAAGTAAAAAAGCTTGTTTATACAGAAAGGAAAAAGAAAAATGGGTAGCACAGAGTACACTATCTACCCTTCATAGTATTCCCTGTCTATAAAATCCTCCCTTTCTATTGTGTGAAAACAGTCATGTAGTGCTCACCACTGAGCAATGAAGATTAATTTTACATGCTAAACAGGTTTTCAATGCTGCAATTTTAATACAGGTTTAAAATACATCTTGTACTAACTTCTAATTTCCAATTAACTTTGGTAATTTGTAGTTAGAAAATAGAAAAAGGTTAATACTGAGAGCGGTATTAAAGGGAGCTGAGGCCTCAGATGGTTGCCCTTCCATGCTTTAGACTAAATCCTCACTTAGGCCCTTTGGTTTACAACCAGTATTGATAACTCCAGTTTGAATTTGGCAAATACACTGATTTGTATGCATAATTTTCTATTTCCTTATAAAAATGGAGATAGACTTCCATTTTCCAAAACTGTCATTTAAAGATATTTCAGAGGTATCTGTTAAGACTAAATACACTGTGTCTTTAGATAACCTGCCTTGGTCTAATAAATCCATAAGGACAATCATGACTTGAACGTGTTTCTTGTAAGGGCAGAACAACCTGCTGGAGCTTTCCAAGCAAGAAACAATTTAATAAAAACATGAAATTGTATTTAATAACACTTCTCAAGTTAAAACAGATAACTGATAATGACATTCACTTGCTCTCACTCTAGAAGGTGTTCTTATACACTGTAACAAAAATAGTTGTTACTACTAAACCAAGTATCTTACCATAACTATTGAATCAACAAATTTACCCGTTCTAGTGAAGCCAAGAAATCCACAGGAGGTTTGTATATAAGACCCTGTGTACCCCATGCAGACTGTTAATTTGCCAGGTCCATGTGTGATGAGTTTCTTGCTGAAATTTAGTTAATGGTAGGTACAAGGCAGATCAAAAAGGTGATTAATGAAAATATATCGCTGAAATGTACAGGTATACATAATAGCACGTTTAAAACAGATCACAGCTATCTTTAAGGAGACAAGAGAAAATTTCCTTGACTGGAATAAAGTTTCTGTATTGCATACCTGACAATTTGCTTTCTCCATTGGGAGGTCTAAGGTAAATAATTATAAAATTATTGGAGATGCTGTTATCTCCTGTAATTATGATTTATCTAGAAAGAGAATGTAATTATGTATTTGTAATTAATCATAATCTGTAATTATGTATCTCTAGATTTCTTGAAGAACGGGTCTCTGAATATCAAAGGTTTATAAACATAGCTCAGCTGGGCAAATTCTGGGACCATCAGACTAAATTATCAATCTCACTGAAAATTTAGGATTAAATAAAATCACCCTATGCTGCAGTTACTTTTCAGCTACTTAATACAGGATATCTCAAGTCATATTCTGATCTGTATAAAGATGCAATGTGACAGCATGAGCTCTGGGATGTAGCTGCCCCAGTGAGCTCCCAGGCCATGAGCATGTCAGACACTGCAGCCCTGGCTGACCCAGGAGCATGAGCAAAAAGGAGGAGGCTGTTCCCTGTATTGAACAGGGAGTTTTAGAGGGTAAAAGCAGAGCTCTGTGAAAAGGAAACTTAATTCATCTTCTCCACACAATAGAGAAAAAGGAATGTTATTCTTCCAGTGCTAGATCTATTAGACAACCTATGTGGAAATATTAATTGCTGTTAACATCTCAACATTACGTAAGCTGCAGGAAAGCAAAAGGCATCTCTTCCACTTTTAAGAAAATAAATATATATTTCATGGAAACCCGGTGTTAGACCATTAAAAGGATGCTAGGATTATACAGCTGAAGTGATATTCTCCAAAGGACCTACTTGTTTCAGGGCTTCCTTAAAGCTTCTATTATGTTTTATTGAATGGAATGGCTATTGGTGTGCCTCATGTAGGGAGCTTCAGTCCTAACCATCAGAGATTTTGTTACAGCTGCAACACAGTGCAAGAGTCCCCTGCTTTTAATTTGCTCTTGGGATAGTCATAATTCAGCCATACTTTAACACATGATTTCTGAAACAAAATCACAGAAAGAGAGAGAGAAGGGGTCCCCTTCATTTGCACAACTAAGATAACCTTCCTTGGAAGACAAATTTCCTTGGAAGTGTTATTGGGGGTCAACTCATTCCACTGTATGAGCTCTGCTGTCCTACACTGGTGAAGCTTCAAAGGAGAAAATAGTTTGAAACACTAAATTTTCAAATGAGCAACATAAAAATAGCTTTTTCAGTCAATGAAACAGAAGGTACTTTCCCCAAAGTCTGTGGCACGTGGAAGTGCTCAGCCCAGATAATCTCATTCAAACACAGATTATGTAAATTATCATTTAAAACACCAAACCATAGGAGACCTCTGGAGACCAATTGATCAGCTGGAAGTTCAGGTCAGAAGAAAACAGAAATCAGACACTGGAGAAAGGAACCAGTGGAGTCCCATAGACTGGCTGTGCATACCTACTGATAATGGCCTATTACCACAGGATATCTGTCAAACTCCTGCTTAAATTGAACACTGCTTGCTCCTGGCATAACCCTTGCAAAAAAGCCAGAACCTTCTCTCATCTAAAATACCACAGATGATGCTGATAAAAAGGATGCCAACTGCATTCTTTGGAACACAGAAGGAAATTCTGGCACATAAAAGGTATGTAAATAAATAAAAAACTTTATTGAAATGTTTAATATACTTCATTGAAGCATAACTAAATCTTTTATGTTTTATGGAAACACACTTTTTTAGTTTCACTATTTTATGTTGTAGTTTCCACAGCTGCAGTATATTTTAAACAAGTGCAAAGAGTATGCCCAGATAACAAATATGTAGAAAATACTCATAGGATTCAATTTTAACACTGAAAATTTGCAAATGTATGATTTATTATAAACTTGAGAAAGGCTACATGGTAAAATATTCTCTGATATTTAAGCAACACATGACAATTTATTTTTTTGAGCTGAAAGTGATTGCTTTCACATACAATGAGTGCAATGACCTATTTTTAGACAGTAGTAGAAGGTGATGCCAGCTCAGATAGGCTGGCAGTCTGGCAAGGGCATTTTTAACGCTAGTTTCTTTTACTTGGTACCATGGGAAATTCATTAGGAGGATGATACATTATATAATCATAATCTCAAAAATTTTTTTATTCTTTTTTTGTACACCAGTAATGCCTTTTAGTACTATGAGAATTATCTACCACAATTCATAACTCACAGTATCTTAAAAGCTAAAAAAATTTTTGAAGCTGGCTACAAAATTCATTCTAAAAAAGAACATTCTGAAAAACAATGATCAAAAGCAATTACAATTACAAAACAGAAATATTGATTAGTTTGTCTTATAGCCTTGATTCATTTTGCAAAGAAACCAAAATTACTAAAAGAATGATTTTTAAATTCAAATTCTAATTAAAATATGTTCATTTGATTGATCTGTGCTTTATGTGCAACAGTTGTAGAAGTATAAATGAGTTACAGAGTAAAAAAGAAGTCTTTTTCAACAGAGGATCAGACACAGTGATAAAAAAACCACAGTCTGTAGAAATGGAAAACACAATCTTTTGAGGAAGTCAACCTTCTTCTGTTCCAGAAAGAATATACTGAAAAACGTACACTAAAACTGAGCACAACAATTTTGCACAAATAATGCCATGTTTTTTTTTCATTAATTCAAATTGCAGCTCTTAGGAGTGTGCCTGACTGATATAATCTAACTTACACTGCAAATAAGAATTATTCAAATTACCTCAATTAATTTGCTCCTCAGTTAACCAACAGTAACTGTGATGAAAAGCGGAGAAATATGACAATCAATACCTTTCCCCCTTTTCACTTCCAAAGCAGAATAAGAATTGCATTTCATAACTAATAGAGAAAAAATGAATCACAATTACCTTTTTCACAGAATCGACCAGTGAAATGTAGTGGGCAGTCACACTGGAACGAGGTGGCCCCAGTAGGCAGAGAGAGAGGATGACAAGTCCCCCCATTATGGCACAGTCCTTCCTGGCACACAGATGGTAATGCAGGGGAAATCTGAGAGGGCACACCAGGGTCAGGCAAGTGAGGCACATCAGAAGAAACCACAGGGAATGCTGTTGACAGATTTGTGGGTATAGAGATTCTGAAAGGAGAGAGACAACATATCAAAACAACAACAACAACAAAAAAAAGTGAGATCGAATTTTGTTACTGCACTTAAGCTTCAGTTGATATTAGGGGGTCTTTATGTGGTTTTTTTTTTTTTTTAATAGAAATTCAGACTAAAGAAAATGTACATAAGGAATTCCCAAACCAAGTCCCCATCCAGAAACCTAGCAAAACCACAGTGAAGGTATTTTTCCTGTGAGGCAGCAAGAAATAGCCTTCATGCAAGTAGCACAGTTTGTATGTGCTCTCAGAATTCATTTTTGGTGGATGCCAACAGTGGTTGATAAATAAACACAACCCTCACTTATTAAATAACTCATTGCTTGAAGTTACCCAAACTTGTTTGGCAGATCTAGAAGAGAAGACCTCCATACAAGTAGATCAAGATTGCACAGCAGAAGGAAAAAAAGCTGTAGTACAGAAACACAGTATCTTTTAATTCACAGGAATACTGGGGAGAAATGTCAAGAAAAAGAGAGACTTTTTTTGGTTTAATATAATCTGTTTGTCAACTCTGTTTATTACTGGTTTTTGTTTCTACCAGAGAGCCAGCTTGTGACTCACTAAACCTGTGCAAATTTGAGGCTTCCAACTTACCAAGCACAACAACTTATAAGCATCACACAAGTTTACTATGGTGAAGAAGAAAAAGTAATCAAGAGTCCCAAGAAGATTCATCACTATTTAATAAGCTGTATCAGTTAAAAAATAAATTCTCACTGAATTTTACATAAGAGATAGGCACTCTTCTTTAATTTTCTGAACTTCAAAGGATTCTATTTTTTCCCCCAGAAAGCAATTTATAATTCTGAATTCTAATTTGGAAACTAAAATATAACTAAATGTCTTACTATTTATACCTTCTTTGTCATTTAGCACTTTGTGAGTACTTCTCTTATATTTTAATGTGCCAAAAAAAAAAAAAAAAAAAAAAAAAAAAAAAAATCAGAGGTCTGGAGCACATCTCTTACAAATACAGGTTGAGAGAGTTGGGACTGTTTGGGCCTGGAGAGGAGAAGGTTTTGGGGAGACCTAATTACAGCCTTCCAGTACCTGAAAGGGCCTACAGGAAAGCTGGAGAGGGACTTTCCATGAGAGCCTGTAGTGACAGAACAAGGAGGGATAGCTTTAAGCTGAATGAGGGTAGGTTTACATTAGATATTAGTGAAAAAATCCTTATTGTGAGGGTCATGAGGCAGTGAAACAGTTTGCCCAAAGAAGCTGTGGCTGACCCATCCCTGGAAGTATTGAAAACCAGGTAGGATGGAGCTCTGAGGAACCTGATCAAGTGAAAGGAGTCCCTGTCCATGGCAGTGGGGTTGGAATTAGATAATCTTTAAGACCCTTTCTAACCCAAACTTATGATTCTATGAAAGTGAGAGGAGGCTGAAGTGTTACTAACATTTTGGGCAAACAGAGCATAGAAATTAAGCATTTAATTCAATGGTTTATAGGCACCATTGTTAGCAAAAGACAGTATTTTCTGGCAAAGTGTTAAATATTGGCATTTGATGGTTTGACAACAGTCAAACTCATACTTATTTTGGTGACAATGGTGGCATAAAGCTCCTTTACAAATTAAATCGTAAATTAAAAACAGCCCATATATTGGCTCCTGCTCTGCCCCTCCCTTTCTCTTTGTCACCTGCTCTTGTATCAGCTAAAACTTCTGCTTCACCATATTTTAAAGTTGGGAGTATGTCTTAAAAAGAAGCATTTGAAAGTCACGATGCAGCAGCAGATTGTAACTGCAGAAAGAAGAGAGGTGGGGATGCATTCAGTGTGACATTGCATCCACCACTCCATGCATCTGTTTAGCTTCTCCTTAAGCCTAGCTCCCAAATTTTTTACATATCTCATTCACTTGAAAACTGATTTTAATAATTTACTTTTTTGAATCCATATATTAGAAAGTACTAAAAAACTTCATAATATTCTGATAAGAATGCCACCCAACGTAACACATCCCAGGTAAGTAAGTTGTTTGTTAATGTCACTATTAAAAATCTGCTCCTCTAAATTATCAATACAGCAAGAAAAGGATACATGCCCAGAGGCCATTAGGAAAGAGACAAATGATTCAGGGCAAAGTAAATATCTAAGGGGATCCAAAGAAAGGCACAGTAACTGAGAAAGGAGTGGAGCCTGGGAAAGAACGAAAGGGATGCAAGGCTTATGTGACAGTAAAAAGAAGATGTGCAGAGCCATAATAGTAAGGAAAACATTAGAATGGGATACTTAAGGAGGGATGCATTACGCATCAAAACACAAAATAGCCAAAACACACACACTGTGGTGTGTGCTTAGCACTGAGGATTTCAAGGCAGCTATCTACTTCATGTGGGAGAAAAGCATAAAAAAAAAAAAAGGCAGTCATCAAGGTGGCTGAAAATAAACCCTTAAAATATTTTTGAGGTTGAAGACTTGCTGATAAAAGGCTTGAAAATTTAAGAAAAAAGTGACTTACTGTTAATTTCCATTTAGATGAATAGAATAACATTTCCATTTATATAAATACAATGAAAACAACACAATTGCTGGATTTATAATAATACTTTTCTCCTAAGGGAAATAACTCACATGAACTTCATGTAGGCTATTCCCTTCAGAGCAGCATTAAGGATGCATTAACATGTGTTATCTTTTACCAGGCTAGCACAGCAAATTAAAAATGCTTAGTCACCTGCTGGGATTACAATCTTTGATTAAAAAAAAATAAACCAAAAATCTTGATTTTGTCCCCAAGCATAACCTAAATGTTGTAGAAACTCTGAACTAATAGCAGGTTTTCATCAAGATTTAGACATTTACAGGAAAAATTTATTGGGAGAAATTACTGGTATTTGATGATTTTTCTGTTACTTCTGAAAAAAAAGGGCAACAAAAACCATATAAAACCTGGGTAATTAACACAGTATAAACTAAGCTCTTACTACTAGCTAGTAGAAAGATCATTTTTCTAATGACAGATAATCCTGTTTGACCACTGCAAAATTCACTTCTCTGAACCTGATCACAGCTACTGTCAGGGGTAAAATGCTGCACAAGAGGAAGAGCTGTCTGACTGGCAGGTGCATTCTTGCCTCTACTGAAAGCACTGATTTCCAGCTGTGGAAGTTTCACATCCCCTTTCTGATGGGAAGCTACTGTTTTTCTCTAAAATAGAATCACAGCAGTGTGCTTTAAAAGAAACTTTATGAGCACAAGTAATGCAACCTTACTTCATTTTTTGGTTGACATTCTAATCTGCAGAGAAGAAAGAAAGGAAAGCTACTTGGTAGGCTGATTTCTCCCCGGTTCATTTGCTAATTTTTCACAGGATGTCAGCCTTTGCTGTGTTGTTCTGGATGTTTTGCTTCTAGATGATGCCTGACTGTGTTCGTGCCAGCACTGCTTCCAGGCACCCCGCAGCTCCCTGACTTACCACAAAAGCAGGGAACAGTTTGCTGGGGCTGGTTAGTGGGGCAAACATCTGCAGCTGTGCTCACAAGCCGCTCGAGCTGCTGCTGTGAATAAGCAATGACCTCGGCTCAATGAATTTTAACTGAAACGTTATTTGGATAAGGAGCTGGGAAGCATTTAAAGTAAAATAGTAATTGAGGTGTTAAAAGTTTTGACAAAGTGTAACAAAAATATATCAAGTAAAACTTGATTCAGTGTTACTTACAACAAGGCCACAATTTTATGTTTGGGTTTTTTTTCTTTTCAATTTCCCAACCTGTCACTACCTCTCAGATCAATAATGCATGCAAAGATCTTCTAACTTGCTGCAAGCATCAACACATTGTTTTTAATCTTAAAATGAGCTCAAAATGCTGAGTTTTAAAGGCCTGTAAGCTTGTGTTTCATAGCTGAGTGCATGTAGTCTTGAAATGCTTGTCTAAACATAGACATTAGTGCAACTTGAAGTCTTGTTTATTTTATATTACATTGTTTGCTACTCAAGGAGATGTGTGATGAACTGAATGGCAGGAATATAGTACTTAGGGCTCATGTTCCATGTTATATTCTTAAACCAAAAGCACATATACCCAACTGTGCTTCCCTCTCTCATACCCTCTCCTCTACTCAATAAGAGCCTGAAACTATCAGTGTGTGGAGTGAGAGGCACTGCAGCTTAAAAAGTTAACAAAACCTCTGGGATGCCCTGCTCTGGCCTGACCTGGCAGAGAGGGGCTCAGCCTCGACAGGGGCTTACCTGTGTGCAGCCAGTTTAGCCCCTGCACTGGGTCACTGAAAAGGGCCATGAGAGTTGTTGAGCCTGAAGAAAGGAAGGCTCTGGGGAATCTGGTCAATCTGCTGTGGGAGGGAAGGGGAAAGGATGGAAGCAGATGCTTCTTGCTGGTGGCCAGGACATACAGCATTGGACACAAACTGAAATGCAAGATGTTCCACCTAAATATCAGAAAGCTTCTTCATTATTTTTTTTCCCCAGAGTGATCTATCTGTATATTGGACCTCAAACTGAGACCTGCAAAGAGAGCAGACTTGTCCTCCAAGTAATTCATTCTCAGGCTGATGGCAGATATGTCTACAGAAGCACTCTGACATTTCCCATGAAGCAGGTTGATGAGACAAGCAATGGCATGGGAGTCCCCGTGATATGATAACATCTCCACTACCTATATCTTCTGGTACTTACACATTTAACATTTTATTACTGGAGTAATGGATTTAGCCTTATCTGATATGAGTGGGATAAGGCAGTTTGTATTTTTATCTTGTCAATAAAGTAGTTTGTGCTGGGAAGCAACTGCTTTTATTTGCAGTTTTCTCCAGTGGAAAAGTGTGCATCTGCCATTTTTCTTAGGTTGTGACAGAATATTATTTTAAGTGAATGTTTTAGAATTTGGAGCCAAAAGAAAGATTTTTCAAGAGCATTAGCATGCATGGTATAATATAATTTCAAAGTTTATGAAACTGGAAACAACTGCACTTCATGGAAATGTTGGTTTAAACAGGAATAAATACCTAGTACCTTGAATGTAATTTGGCAAGAAATAATAAAGTCTTTTACAGGCTGTTTATTTCACTGTTCACAACCATGTCAAGCAGAGTACTTTAAATGGCATCTCACTGATTTCCATGAATCTACAGAGCAGTGTATCCATGCACTTACCCTCCTGGAGACACCATTTACATCACTCATTTACAACACAGTAATTTTGAAAACAATTCAGATCTTACCAGATATGGATTATTTATAATCTGCAGTTTATATGTGAATCTGATTTCCTCCCTCATCACAATTTTTATTTTAGCTGGAAGCGTTGGGGGCCAGTTTTCTAAATAGGGATGATATATGCTCAGGTAAATCTCTTAAAAAATTAAATTTTCAGTGTACCTTCCAGACTATGAGCCCAGCTTCCTCCTCCTATGAGCCACAACATTTGGTAGCAGAACTCAGTGATGCTGTAGTTGCAGCTTTACATTAAAAAAAATTCTCAACTGGAATAACATCATTATTTGCAACTGCTTTTGCACACACAGAATCTCATTTAATGGTGCAAACTCTTAGCAATGCAAATAATGTATTCAATATACAATGCAGCCAAGGATGTGAGAATGAAATTAACAGATAGAATGATGTTGATGAAAGCTCTGTTTACAAATACAAAGAAAAAATTTAAACTCCAGGAAGCATAGCATTGCTAGATATAGGAAGAAATGCCAGTTACAGACAGATGAAAGTGGAAAGAGGAAAAGAAAATACATGCACTAAGACATATTGCCATTGTTTCTTCTAAAGTATACAGATTCCATGAACTTTGAAAAGGATAAATAAATTATTTTAGCAAAAATATTTTATGTTGAAATTTTAGTAGCAAAAACCTTTCTAAACTAGACATTGAAGTGAGTGTTCCTTCCATGATGCTTGAAAAACATCCTTAGTCCCTAAGTTTAGGACAGTTGTTAAAACAATGGTTTTGCTAAAACTGAAGAATTGTATTTCTGTACCAAATCCAGTAATTTTTTACTTGGCTTGCTTGAAGAAATAAGGGAACATTAAATCTTTCAGTTGTTAACACTCATCTTTACTTAGGTGTAAAACATTACATGTACCAATGATCCAAACATTAAACTCAAAAAAAGAAAAGAGGTCAAACTACTGAGTGCTGAGGGAACAGTGTGCAAATCTTACACTTTCTGAAGTTTAAACAAATCTTAAATCCATCTGAACTTCAGCTTTCTCTTTTACATTTGGTCACTAATCACAGTTGAAAAACCTCTTACCTGTTTCATCTTAGCTGCTATTTAGAAAAAGAGCACTTGAAAGGCCTAAGTACAACATCTTTTTGTTGACTTCTGCAACTACTTTTATTTCTTGAAGCTAGTGGTTTTGAAAGGAAACAGATACTTTCATTCTGTCTTTGAGGATTATTTCAGTAAATGAAAAATGTTATTTTTGTTTTTTAAATGGCACTGTACTTGTCCTTCCGAAAAGGCTCTGCAAAATTAGAATATAAACATTCTGTTCCAGTCCTAAATGGCTGAGTAAATTGTACTGGATTAATTGAGTTCCTGTAACAGAGATGCTATGACAACTATCTCAAAAATCACAGTTCCAGAATGGAGTAATTTTTGTTTACCAAAGGTTCTCTCTAAGTTCAAGCAATAAAGATATTGTTCCACCTCATTGATGTCATCTATAATTTAGACTCCAAAATGCATGATCCACCTATGCAATATTATTGCACAATGCATCTGTGAAGGATAAAGCAGAAACATTTCTAGATCCTGAATATGCAATTGATTTCCTAAGCAATCATTAATTCAGGCAGGTCTTCTGCACTGTAATTTCCAGGGCTATAGTAGCCAGACTTTGGTCTTTGCCCAGACTGAATATTCTTCAGATGGGTAGTTTCCTGCTTTGACAAGAAAAAACCCTGAAATGCTTCAAGACATATACTTAAAGAACAACTGATACAGTGGAAAAACTCAAATCTGTAATCAGGTAAATATTTTAGCCCAAGGGATGGGGAACCATATGTGAACAATTTTTCTTTATCCATTCAACCCAGTCAATGCTTATTCCATGTCAGAAAGAACAGAAAATGCACTGGTTTTGGGAGTTCTTACAGCACTTTTGGAAGCAGACTGGCATGTTTATGATTCCACCAAGCTAAGGACAGAACTGAAGTCAAGAATCTGATAAACCTGAAGAGTGTTCTTATCACTGATCTGAGGAATAAAAACAAAAAGAAGGGATGTACCAACACAGAATCTTTTACAGCCTCATTTCAAATTCTCCTGAGAATATTTAGGAGATATTGTTCTCTCTGAGATACACTTATAAAATACAGGCATTCTCAGAATCTAACAAGTGTGAGGAGGACTCTTAAAAGAATCAAGGTACTTCCAGAAATGAATGGCTTGCTGGAAATTCAATGTGCTCTGATTACATTAAAGTGCACTTTTGAGAGTACATACTATGCTTTTAGATGTCTCACATAAAATATTTTAAGCCTTTAAATAATTTTTACAGACTGACTGCCTTATTTCTTTTAGGATTAGTTTCCCTATGTGCTGAAAATTGTTCTTACCGACTTAATAGAAGTAGGGGAGATCTTCATTTGTGGTTTTGACTAGGTTAGAGTTACAGTAGCAACTGTGGGTCTGTGCTTTGGATTCGTACTGAGAAGAGTGTCGGTAATGTTTTAGTTACTGCCACACAGTGTTTGCCTTTTCTGCTCCTTACCCCACCCCACCAGTGAGCAGGCTGGGAGCGTACAAGGAGTTGGAAGGGCACACAGCCTGATCCCAGCTGCCCAAAGGGACACTCCATTGTGTCATGGTCAGCATATAAAGCTCAGTGAAGAAGAAAGAAGAGGCAATATTTGGATGGCATTTGTCTTCCCAAATCAATGTTGCAAGTGATGGAGCAGTGTTTACCTGGAGATGGCTGAGCCTCCACCTGCCTGTGGGAAGCGGTAAATGAATTCCTTGTTTGGCTTTGCTCGTCCATGGCTTTAGCTTTACCTATTAAACTGTCTTTATCTCCACTCACAATTTTTCTTACTTATACCTTTTGGTTCTCTCCCCCATCCCATCAGGGAGGACTGAGCAAGTTGCTGAGTGGAGGTTAGTTGCCAGCTGGGGTTAAACTATGACATTTTACAAATATTAATTAAGATTCATGGATAGAAAGCATTTTACTATTCAAAGACCATGTTAATGGAGAGAAATAGGAATTTTAAAAAGCATTCTGTATCACATACTATAGAAAAAAACATAAAAGCTGTCCTGAAAGCAAGATGAGACAGATATGTAGAAATTATTAGTACAGAAAGAGTTAAAAATGCAGAGTACTGTTATGTATCATCTAGTCTTTCTTCCAGACTTAATTTCTAATTATATCTTAATGCTGGAGAATGGCTGACATGCATAAACACAAACATCATTTATTCATCAGTAATTTGGCATTTAATTAAAATATTACTGCATTCTCATTGAGTGCATGAGAAAGAGTGCTGTAAATATGACATGTCAAAAATTCCCCATAATATTAACTGAAAGAATGAAAAAATACAGTACTTGAAACATCCTAAATAGAATTTTACAAGGTAAAAGATAATTATGTAATTTTTTTCTGTGAGGAGAAAATTATTTTATAATTAATAAAGTGCATGACAGATAAGATAGTAAACAAGAGCCTATAGTTAAACTGGGTATTAGGGTTTATGTAAGGACTGATGAGATTAGAGCTATTACCTTAGTGATTTATCTCATGCACCCCCATGTGCCCTCAGTTCCCCCACCACCTGTTATAGTCCCTGGGTTTCCACTTTCACTTCTAGCAGGGAGATTGCTGCTGGTCTGGAAATCTTGAGTGGAAAGTCATGTTGATCCACACTGAGCTGCTGTCTGTAGTAATTGGTCTTGACTGTTACCAGCCACAGTCCCTGTGCATCCCCTGGTATTTATCTCCAGAAACCTCTCTTCAGTACCCTCCCTCACTTCAGGATCTTTCTTCCATCCAGGATGTTTAGTTACCTTCATTCCTGGCCCTCTTTTGTCCAAGACTATATCTTCTTTTCAGGAACTCTTGTTTTTCAGCACTCACTTTTCTCTCCAGAACAGCCAGCATTCATTTTTCCCAATAAAAACAGAATCACAGATTCACAGAATAATTATGGTTGGAAAAAATCCCCAAGAGCACTGACTCCAACTTTCGACCAAATACCATCGTGTCAACTGAAAAATACCAATAAGTGCCACATCCAGTCATTTCTCAAACACTTCCAGGGATGGGGAGTCTACCACTTCCCTGGGCAGCCCATTCCAATGCCTGACCACCCTCAGTGAAGAAATTGTTCCCTATGTCCAACCTGAACCTCCCCTGGTGCAGCTTGAGGCCATTTCTTCTGGTCCTGTCACTTGTTACGAAAGAGAAGAGGCTAAGCCCCACCTGGCTACCAACAAGGTGTAGAGAGTGATAAGGTCTCCCCTGAGCCTTCTTTTCTCCAGGTTAACAACCCCAGCTCCCTCAGCTGCTCTTCCTAAGATTTACTCTCCAGACCCTGCCCCAGCTCCATTGCCCTTTTCTGGACATGTTCCAGCCCCTCAATGTCTTTCTTGTATTGAGGAGCCCAGAACTGTAGGTCTGGCCTTACCAGTGCTGAGTACAGAGGGACAGTCACTGCCCTGGTCCTGCTGGCCACATTATTGCTGACAGAGGCCAGAATGCCATCTCTCCTCTTGGCCACCTGGGCACACAGCAGCTCATGTTCAGCTGCTGTTGACCAGCAACCCCAGGTCCTTTTCCTCTGGTCAGCTTTCCATCCACTCTGCCCCCAGCATGTAACAGTGCAGGGCACTGCTGTTATCCAAGAGCAGGACCCAGCACGAGGCCTTATTGAACCTCACAGCTGGCCTCAGCCCTTTGATCTAGCCTGTCCCATTCCTCTGCAGTCTTCCCACCTTCCAGCAGATCAACATTCCCACCCAGCTTGGTATCATCTGCAAACTGACTGAGGGTACACTCTGTTTCCTCATCCAGATCATCAAAAAAATATTAAGCAGGACTGGTCCCACTACGAAGCCCTGAGGAACCTCACTAGTGACCAGGCTTCACATGGATGTGGCACCATTCAGCCCATTCTTAGCCCAGTGAAGAGTGCACGTGTCCAAGCCGTGAGCTTCTCCAACAGAATGCTGTGGGAGATAGTGTCAAACACTTTACTGAAGGCAAGGTAGACAACACCTACAGCCTTTCCCTCAGGTGGGTCACCTGGTCTAAAACAGCTTGGTCAAGAAGGACCTGCCTTTCTTAAACCCATGTGGCTGGGCCTGATACCCTTATCCTATACATGCTGCATGGTGGCACTCAATTTGTTTCATAACCTTCCTGGACACTGAGGCCAGGGTGACAGGCCTGTAGTTCTCCAGACCTTCCTTCCACTCCTTCTTGTAGATGGGAGTCACACTGGCCAACTTTCAGTCATCTGGGACCTCAACATTTAGCCAAAATTGATGACAAATGATGGAGAGTGCCTTGGTGAGCTCTTCTGCCACCTGTCTTAGTGCCCTTGGGTGAATCTTATCTGGTCCATCAGACTTCAGAGTGTCTAAGTGGCTCAGCAGGTCACTAATTACTTCCTCCTGGATTACAGGGGGTCTATTCTGCTCCTACCAGCTCAGATGGCCAGTTGTCCTGAAGATAATGCTCTCTCTGTTAAAGACTGAAGTAAAGAAGGAGTTAAGTACCTTGGCCTTTTCCTCTTTCTCAGTGACAATGTTCATCTCCACATCCAGTTGAGGATGGAGATTTTCCTTGGCACTCCTTTTGTTGCTAATATATTTATAAAAACAATTCTTATTATCTTTCACAGCAGTGGCCAGATGGAATCCTAGTGGAGCTTTTGCCTCTAATTTTATTTCTATGTGACCTAATGATATCCTTGCACTCTTCCTGAGTTGCCTGCTCCTTCTTCCAAAGGTCTTAAACTGCCTTTTTGTCCTGAGGTCCTGTGAAAGCTCCCTGTTCACCCAGGCCACTCTTCTTCCCCATTGGCTCATCTTTTGGCACATAAGAATAACCTCCTCTTTGTTATTAAAGACTGTTTTCTAAGGGACTTTCTGACACAGAGTTCTGAAGAGGCACCCCAAAGTCTGCCCTCCATAAGTCCAAGATGGAGGTTTAGTTAATCTCCTTCCTTACTTCACTGGGAATTGAAACCTCTACCAATTTGTGCTTGCTGTGCCCCAGACAGCCTCTGATTACCAACAGTCTCTCTGTGCAGAAATACAGTGTGAGAGCAGCCTCCTAAATGGCACTTTTATCCCATGTCATTTTATTAACTGCAGGCTTCAGGATGTGCTACTATTGTTTGGTCCAGACATTGGCATCATATTGATTAAGTAGGAGGTTTCTGTTTAAGAACTAAAAAGTTCAATTTTGGATATTCTTATGTGTGTCCTTTCATCTGCTGGCTGCTACTGTTTACAATTTAATTTTCCCCCCCCCTACAGCAATATCATATTTTAGCATGTTCCAGTGTAAGATGCCATGCTGGTAGATGACTTTCCCTTCTTGCCATGACTGTAAGGGTACACTAAACAATGCTATGCTCTTTCTAGTGGGGTTTTCCTAAAGGAAGATTGTTAAATGCTGAAGTAGTATTTATCTTTCATGCATTTCATGCTGTTTTAATTTTGGCCCAAATGTTTTTTTGTAATGAACACTCTCACTTTACCTGAGAGTGAACAAATACTGTAACAATGATGTTGAGAGCACCAGCAAGAACCATCAATAACAAAGTAATTAAGAAATTTTGATACTTATGACCTCATGTTCAATATCTTTTTAATTCCTAATTCTCCAAAGCATCAAAATGCCACCCCAAATAATCTTTTTCATCCTAAAAATTTGAAGAAATTTCATCTACAGATAAAACTCTAGGATAGAATTCACTTTGTCAAACATTATCTGCCCAAGAGCTTTGAAACTTTCCTGAGCTGGTCACTATGGTTCTCCCCATAGAAAGTCTATATGCAGAGAGAGGCATCTCCAGCTCATCACATTCTAAGAAAAGTAACCAACTTCCTCCATTGACTAGAGATGGTACTAAGTATATCAGGCATGATGAATGAGGAAAAATTCCTACTTCTGCTCACTGTGTCACACTTAAAATCATTTGTGTTTTGATTATATAGCTGAAAAACATCCCAAACCACTTTCAGGTATTGAAAACATTTCCTAAAAGCATTTCCCATCAATCATAGACCTTTACAGCAAAGAACAGAGCTTACCTTACTGTTGTGGTGTGTTTTTCAGTTATAATGGTTTCTCCCATGTTCCCCCTATCCTTATTGTATGGTTTTCCCCAAACTGTCAATCCCCTAACCCCGCCTGCAGTGTAGGGTTCACCCTTTTCTCCCTCTAATGTCAATCCATAAACCACTCCCTAAGCCCACATGTCAATCCCTCCTCTGCTGTACCCTGATTGGTTTATTTGTTGAACCCTCCCCTGAGATCCAGACTCTTTATAAACCCACGTTCTGAGATAAGATCGTCTTGTCTGCATCACCCCCTCCATCAATAAAGGCCGTTGGAACTGTGAGCTGGCAGACCCTTGCTTATTCTTCGCCCTCTTCGCCTGGATTAACAACAAAGCTCCTAAGCGAGGCCTGCTGGGGCCGGAGTCAGCGCTCAAAGGGTGCGAAATCCTCGTCACCCCCAAAGCTGTGCCTCCTGGACCAAGGCTCGTGAGCCATACCAGGCAGCGAACAGTTTTACCTTACCTTTTCACAACCTAACTAATCTTTCTAACATATTAAGCGATTTAGGTTTACAATGAAGAGACTGCTATTACTATTACTGTATAACAGAATGAGACTCTAACTTAGAAAAAATCTTAAAACATGGAGAGATAGTAACAGGCAACATTATCAAGACTGAGAATTTTTATTTTTAGTGTGAAGAACTTGAAGAAAAAAATAACAATTCACAAACAAGAAATAAGGAAACTCCAGATGCCTTTTCAGCAGATTTCTCTCTTTCCTTTCTACATGTGAGCAATATTTAATACTGCTCAGGAACTAAGATCAAGTGCAGCAGAAGAACATGCCATTGCTCTGCATGAAACTATTAAGTTTTGATTAAGATTATGAATCGTTAAGGAATAGTTAAGGAGTTGACTTGTCTTGATATGGATTATTTAACAGAAAAATGTTATAAATGGATTATTCTCACCCTCCTATCTTCTTACCAGCCCAATGGTTGTGAAAGAGCAAGATCATAGACAGGTAGAAAACATAATAAACTAGAGCTATGTTATATTGAAATTATCAGGTGGTCATGCTATTCCAGGGCAACATTGGAAGTTTTGGATGTTTTGAATCCATTGATCCTAAGAGCTTCTCATTATCTTAAACACTACTTGAACTCAAATGCTATGTCATTGATGGTTTGGGTACACAGCTATGACTTGGCAATAGGCAACACAACTTGCAAAACTAATTGGTCTTTCTAATTACAAAACGTCTCAAAATAAGACTGAAAAAGTAACCCGAGGCAAAACTGGGAGATTATTCTCAATGGCAGAGAATATTTCTCATTTTTACCTTCAAACTGAGCTGTATTTTTCAGGCATTCTTTCTTGAGTAACTTTAAACCATGAAGGGCAGCTATATTTAAAGCATTGATATTAGTGATTTAAGAAGGTCATTGTATCAAAGAAGGTTAGATTTAATAACATCAGCCAAGTGCTCATCATCATATCAACAAAACAACTTTATGAATGCAGTCAGGAGGTTAAAAGATGTAAGATTTATGTGTAAGATATAAATATGTTTTGCTTACTTTCTTAATTTAAAAACAAAAATACTTGCTTTCCTTGTGAAAAATTTAGACAACTCATTTAGTAATCAAGACTTAAAATATCTAAGCTATAGATTTAAATTATGAAAATAAACCCACCATGGCAAGTAGATTGTGCATTTGCATAGGGCTTAGTGGGGCTTAGGAGGTACAAATATACCTTTTTATGCAAAAGTTTTATTAAATTAATCCAATTTGATGAAAATCTCTCAAAGGTTGCAGGGTGATATTCCCAAATTAGAGAATTTACCTAACTCTGTTTATATTAGAAAGTTATTCTGAGGGGAAAAATTTTTTAGTGTAAATGAAACTAATCTCACTTGCAACCAGAACTATCTCACCACTTAAAGAGTTCTAAATGCTGCCAAATTTCTTTCACAGACTTTAATTCAGGCAGGAATGTTTTCTCTCTTCTGGCTTATGAAATGGATTTTACAATCGATAAATGCTGGAAGCCAGTTACTGATGTCACTTGTGTTTATAGTGCCCAGAAGAGATTTAATTATTTCCTATAATTTCCATGCAATACTTACTTAATTTTAGAATATCAGTGAAGTATGTTAGACAGTTAATTCTAAGAAATTAATGCATTTTCAATTGACTAATGTCATTTGGCCTCCAGCCTTCATCTTTACAGATGTAAAAATTGCACATTATATCTTGCTATTTAAATAGGGATTTTTTTTGGCAGTTAAGGAATGCCAAGTCACTTTTTTTTTGTGAAGTAGGACCTTCTATGTGTTCTAACAGTGCAGCATCATCTCCTTTCTACCTCTTAATTTTAGCATGGTCATAGAGGGGGAAAATGGGGAAATCTGGCTTCAGAAAACTGGTCCAAAGCACGTATGTCTCAACAAATTAATGCACTGCATAGAGACAGGTGTTTTCTTAAAATTAGTTTTATTTATGTTCATGTCCTCTTTAGGGCACTGTTGGCAATTTTAGCAGCTCATGGTTTTATGAGCTGAAAACCCTCCTTCTCCCCACACATAGATAAATTACTTTCGATTTCTACTATTGCCAACGATTGCTTCATTGAAACTTCAGAGTTTCAAAAGAAATCTGCATACCCATAACTCATACTGAGTCTAGAAATTTGCCAATGACTTTGGAAGTATGTGTGTAGGAGATGCATGAGAGGAAACAAATCCCAAACTTATCTTTACATTATAGGTGTAAATTTGAGCATTTTTTCAAAAATATACACGAAAATGCATGAATACGTACAGTTTAGCACAGACGAAGCAGTATTTCTCTATTCTGCAAACATTCTGAACATTACAGAAAGTGGTCTTCTGAGAGTCAGAATTTCTTTCTTTTCTATAGCTATTAATTTCAAGCTTTATAGATATATTCTGAATTTCTTATGCTTCTGGTTTCTGCTTTTCATATGCCAATGTACTTGAACATGATATAAAAGGGACTTTTTAATCTCACAAATATATCAAGGTCTGTCTTGAATTTTAGCCTACATTTCTGAAGAATTTTTTTCTTTACTCAAGAGCTGCAATTTCACTTTTAGAGAAGGAAGGAGAAAAAAGGAGAGGATACAACAGGATTTAAAGCTATGCTTTTTTCTGAATAGTTAGTTCAACAAAGATCAATAATTTTTTTTTTTTAATTTAACTTATACTAGTGTTTTAAGGCTGCAGGGGGCACTGATGTACTGTTTATGTACAGTACTGCAGAGCAAGAGTCAGGATATGATTAAACAGGCCTGCAGGTTACAGATTCAGAAAAAAACATATAAACTATTTATAATCAATTTAGGTCTTGAGAAATTAGCTAATTGTAAAATATTTATATGAATTTTGGAGGGGAATTCATGTTTCTTTATTGGTTAGTATATTTGTTTTTCTGCTGCAATCCAGTGGTTGTGGAGATAAGACTGTTTTCTTAACTTTACAACCAAGGTCTTTTGAAGGATGATATATCTTTCTAGTCTTGCATTACTCAATATTACAACCTTAAACAAAAAAATCCCTATCCTGCACAGAAAATAAAATTCTGCTTAGCAGCTCTCCAGAGAAGCCCATTTATTCACCGTAGATAACAACTTCCTGATATATTAATCAGCCAATATATATACTACCTGATTTACCAAGTAATTTAAGTAAGAATTTATTACAATAAGAAATAATTACATATTATTTCAGTTTATTTAATGTTTTATATTATAGGACCTAGGAGGGAGGGCATCTAAGATGCAGAGATTTCTTGATAATAAGAATGTAAGACAATTTATGACTCAGCAACACACATTAGATATGCAGCCATGTCTCAACATGTGTTTTACATTTATTCTTTATAGTTTATTTATTCTTTAATTCCTTTCTGTACATA
>VZTR01007699.1:58045-69778 GCA_013400775.1 Chaetops frenatus | reverse complement strand
GTTCCCTGCATGCCCAATAAGTACATTCAGATAGTTTAGAGTGAAGCCATTAAGGAAACAGCACTGAAGGGCATATTTGCCAGGGATTAGGAATGGCCTCCATTTACTACAGTTTTGTATAAAATCTGCCTCTGCTACATTGTTTGCTATTGGGAAAAGTAATGAAAAACACAGCAAAATGTCAAAGCTGTCAAGAAACGCGAAGTCAATTCATTGTTACTGATGGAAACTTCTATCTAGAAGATCAATGAGAATGGGAGATCCGGTACTGAGAATGAATGCAGAGAAAGATTCTTGATATTATTAGTGAAGTAGGTTCTAGGTGAAATCACATAACTGTTTGACTAATTTAGCATGTATAACAGGAAACCAAATGCTTCTGAAGTTAGTAGTCTCTATTCCTCAACAAAAAATATGGTGTCTTATTCATCAAATACACACTCATGCTAAAAAAAAAAAAAATCCCAACAAGTCTTACATTGTAGACTGATAAATGTTAAGGGTGCTACAGAAACAATAATATCCCAGATTAACTCTGGGATGAGCAAACAAGAATCACCCTAATTTAAATGGAGTCTAGACAAACAAAACTATATCTTCAGTGATGGTTTTCTTTTTTGGAAGGAAAAATCACAAAATTAAAGAGATCAGATAAAGAACTGAGAACATCAAAGATGAAAGGTGTGAAATTTCCTTAATTAAAATGGCATGACTGTCTGACAACCACCTGCTGGAAGAGGGTACTGGGAATAATGAATACACAGAAGTCCACACAGAAGGATACAGCAAAGAATATAATATATGTTGGAAGCAGAAAGCATAAAGATGAAATAAAACTTGCCAAAAACTCAAATGGAGCTGGACCTTACACAAGTTTCAAACACACGGAAAAAAGAAGACAGACAGACTAAAAGTGAGAAACAGAACCAAGTTACAAATACTGCAGCTGTCGCCAAAACCCTTTGTCTTATCAACACTGGAAAAGCAGTGTGAAAACTTATACGGTTAGGGTTTTCCCAGACAGCTGTGTCTCAGTGTGATTTTGTAATACTCTGCATATTTCATTTGCTTCTATTTAAAATTAGCATTATGCTCCCTTAAGCATAAAATTTACACTGTTAGAAAGAGAAAATGTGATTTGTTTCCACAATGAGCCAAAGAGTGGGCTCTGATTAAAAAAAAATAAAAGGTTTCTAGGTCACAACCCAGATGGAAGACAATAGGCATAACAGGAAACTAGCAGAC
Organism: Chaetops frenatus; assembly: GCA_013400775.1. Classification (NCBI taxonomy): domain Eukaryota; kingdom Metazoa; phylum Chordata; class Aves; order Passeriformes; family Picathartidae; genus Chaetops; species Chaetops frenatus. The sequence goes on along the minus strand of VZTR01007699.1, from coordinate 68,533 downwards.
TGCAGCTTAAGCAGAGAAATTGAAACTACTCTTTCAGGAGAACAGAGCACAGAACCTGGGCTCAGGTATAACGAAGATGAAAACAAGATCAAAAAAGATGCAAATTCACTAAATTTCACAAAGGCAGTGAGAGACTAAAAACCAACCTGCAAAATCATAGTGGGTGGGCAAGGGTTGTGTCTAGACATTTTTCTTTGACTTTATCTGATTTCATATTAAGTTTTTTGTTATGAAGAGGTAAAATGTCCGGTTTCTAGCTTTTTTTTCTACCAAAACCTGAGATGTTACTTATTTTGAAGACTTTTAGTCTTTGCATAAAGAAAACTATGCAGAATGTCATGCCCAGACAACTTCCTGCATTTTAGGTCAGATCAAGAGGCTACCAATTGTGAGGGTATTTATGCTTCCTTGTGTAAAGGTTCCACAAGAAAACCCCAGATTTCAACATTCATTTCACTCAAAGATTAGTCACTCATATGACTATTTTCATACAAAATAAGTAAAGAGGACTTTCTGCTGGCTGTCCTAGTATTTCTTTATAAAGAGATTATAAAGAGTCTACTGTGGGCCTCCAAATTATCAATGACACCTAACAGAAGTATAAGAGCAAATACTGTGTGTGATTCTTTGTGAGCATGTGACACAAATTAGCCCCAGATATCCCTCTGAGGTGACAGTGCAGATGAGGGAATGTAGTGGGTAGAGCCCAGATGGCAGATAAAGTTCCTCCACCATCTTGTTCCCACCCCCTCATCAGGATGGTAGAGAAAAGGGAAAATGTGAGCAAACTCATGCGTTGACATTAAGACAGTTTAGTAAGTGAAGAAAAAAAAGCGAGGCAAAAGCAATCACCACCAGCAGGCAGGTGCCCACCCAGTCCCTGAGCAATGGCTATTTTGGAAAGCCTTCTTCCCATTTTATCATTGAGAGTGATGCTATATGGTGTGGGATATTCTTTTGGTCACCCTGGATCAGCTGTCTCATCTGTGTCCCTTCCCAGGCTCTTGACCACACCAAGTCTATTCACTGAGGGCTAAGAGCAAGAAACAGAAAATGAAGTGATGCTCTGTAAACAATGTCCAGCTACAGCCCAGTCACCCCTATATTAGCAACACTGCTTGTGTCATCAGTCTAAAACACAGCACTGTACAAGCTGCTGTGAAGAAAATTAACTGCATCCCAGCCAGACCCATTAGGGAGAATCAATACATATGGACACATTGCATCTATCATACAAAATTTTGCAGATATATTATAACAGTAGTTGATGCAACGCTTGCTGTGAGTCAGTGCATGGGAACACAATTGCCACTAAAGATGTGCAAAGTCATGCAAACACTAGTGAAAATGGTGACAGAGGTAAGAAATGAAACCCAAAAATTACTGCACCAAAATACTGTAAAAACACAACTGTGAGAACAAATATATATTTTTTTTTTAAATTGTTAACAGTTCAGGAGGTACTACATGGTTATGGAAAATTAAATAAACTACCTTACTGTACCTCATAGCAACATGGATGTTTTTGGTTACTGAATTTGTGTTTATCAGAAATGGCAACAATTTGCTCCACTTGCCATCCAACGCACAGGAATTTAATCAGTAAAAGTAATTTTCAATGGGATTTAGCAGCAAATTTTCTTCATTGTTTCCTTAAGAGAAACTAATGAATTTGCATTTTAATAGGATGAAGCTATAGACCCAAAACTTCATGTTTGTGGCATAAACCTCTCTGCTGCTGAAAAAACTTTGAGAAAAATCTCACATACATAAAATAGGAACAGATGAATATTTAGATCAGTTTTATCTATTAAAATGTGATAAGAAGTTTGCATAACATGTTTTTAGATTGAGTTTTGTGGTTAGATTGATACAGTTGATGCCTCAAAATTTACCTTTATAAAAAAAATGTTAAGAGATGAGTAAAATGATAGTTAGAGATCAGCTCTTGATTTTAGCTGTGTATTGAGGGGAATGCATAAAGAAACTGAAGACAATATTTGTGCAGTCTCATCTATTGCATAAAGAACCTGTCTGCAAGAATGAACAACTAGTTATTAAATACAGAAAGAAAGAGTGGGCAACAAATCTAGGGAACTGCTGGTTGAAAGGGTCATTTGGGTAATCATTATATCAGTTGCCCGAATAGTACATACATATTGTCAAATATATCTCTGCCTTCTCAAATGTCTGGTTTCTCCTGAAGCAGAAAGGGTCCTTAGAAAACTACATGGAAGTAATTGCTCTTGCACAATCTTCCTTTAGGTTCACACCAGCAGGCTGTATCATCTCAAGAGCTACAACAGAAGATTAGAAGCCATGAGTTGATATCTGCTTGTACACAGTCAACACAATTACCTTTTCCAAGGACATATCCTAGCTCTTTGTTCTTCTTCATTGCCTCTAGGCAGTGTAGTAGCCACTATTCATGACTCTTAGATATAATTATACTTTGAAAAAGAGACTGAAAGGAAGAGGTGAAGAATACCAAAAAGCCACACAAAATTTGTGTGTGAAACATTTTTTTAAGGGAGAAAGTGTGTCTGTACACATTTTCAGTCCAAGCAGATAGTCTGCCATCAACCTTTCTACAGAATATCCCAGAGTACACTTACTCAGTGGAGGATTAAAACCTTTCCTCACAGGTTTTGGGACTCTGCTTGGAAACTGCAATGTTCAAACCAGTGTCTGGAAGGAAATCAAAGCGTCTAGATGAGAGATGTCTGGGATGCAAGCACTGAAGAGCATTGCTGCAGTAAGTCACTTCACCATAGTTTAAGCCTTAAGCTTTGCTGGAATGGACTGATACCAAACACACCCTCTAAGGGCTCATGAGTGTTGTCTGCTAACTGCTCAAGCCTTACTTCTTACTTATCATCAACCAGACCTGCTGAAATTTTCAAAAAGGATCTCAAAGAGTCACACAGAGGAATTAATGAAATGCCATCTTCACGGATGATGCCATCTGTTGAGATCTGTTTCTTCCAGAAAAACAGCTTTTTGTTGCTTGTGTAACATGAGGTCATTAACCTATACCTACAACTCTCGAAGGTATATTAATTTCAAATTTTAATCAACTTTTAAGATATCAATGTGCAGGCATAGCTCCATCAAATACTACAGATATTGTGTAGCACTCTGCTTGAATATGCTGTCCACCCCATAATGCTGCCTGCTGCCAATTTCAAGGTAACAATCACTTTTTAAAAAGAGCTTCCAGACTGGATATGAATAAAAAGCAAGCAAAGGTGAAGTACCTGAGAAGGTGTTATGCACATACACACCACCACATTTCCAGGAAAATCAGGAAATTTGGGAACATGACAAGCTATTGGATAAAAAAGGCTGAACATGCTCAGCAGGAGTTATCCTAAATGCTTATAATTGTCCTGGATTTTGCACACTGTATAGGAAGAAGAGACAAATGGTTAATGTAACTAAGGGAACCCCAGTTGTCAGAGAGTGAAAGCATCACAAAGACACTGAAAATTTTATCCCAGGACAACTCCCATATCAGCACACACATCAAGAAAACATATCAAGGAGATGTCTTGCCAACAAAAATGGGCTGTAGCTGTTGCCATGTTCCCGTGGTAATGTGCAGGAACTGTGGACTAATTAAGTGGCAACATCAACCACAAACTGAAGATCTTAATATCTGGTCAACCTGGCAACTGTGGGAAAATAAAAATCCTCACAAATGAAAGACAAAAACTGACCTTGCAGGCCTGCCAATATTGTTCAAAGGTAAATGATCACCTGGATTTGAACTTGCAGATTCAGACAAGCAACTTGCATTTAATGCCCCCCCCCTTTTAAATGTTCTTCAAAATAAGGAAATAATCTCCACAGAAACAGAATAACATCTTTGCATATCATCAAATCATATCTTTACATATCACTAAAACAGAATCTTTTTTTCTGAAAAAATTAGGGTACTTTTGCATAGGGTCCCTGTAAAGGTTGATGATCCTAAAAAGTTCAGGGTGATATGACAAGAAGGCATCAAATACCCAAAAGAACTGTCACAGTTCTCTCAGTCTTTTCTTATATGAGACATGGAATGATGACCCCTTGATAATATTTGTGGCCCTCTACCAAAGATGCTGCAGTAACTCCAGATGTTTCTTGTACTGGACAGGTGCAGAACTGGTCCCATTAATTCAGATACAAGCTCATCAGTACTGAATAGAGAGGATGAATCCCCACCTGTGTACTGTGAGGGTGTCTAACTGGCTCACAGACAGCTTGCTGCCCACCAGAAATCCAAAGTTCTCTTTTGCCAAGCTGTGCTCCAGTCAGGTGACACCACAATGTATTTGCACATAAAATTATTATCCTTCATTTGCAGGACTTTGCAATACCCCTTTTTGAATGAGATTGAGTAATGAGATTTCTGTCAGCCCATATCTCCAGTCTGCTGAGGTCCCTCTGGATGGCAGCACAACCCTCTGGTTGAATCAATCTTAGAGCTTGCTGAGGGTGCATTCAGTTCCGTCATCCTGGTCACTAATGAAGAAGTTGAACAGTGTTGGACCCACTAGTAAATTCTGGGGCACCTCACCAGTTGCTGGCTCATAACTAGACTTAGTTTCACTGATCAGAGCACTTCAGGCCTGGTCATTCAGACTTTTTAAATCCACCTCACTGTGAATTTCTATATACATTTGTACTTTGTCTGTTTTTCTACGATGATGTCATAGGAGACAGTGTCAAAAACTTTACTGAAGTCATGGTAGACAGGATCTACTGCTCTCCCTTGTCCACCAAGCTAGTCACCCAACTGCAGAGGCTGTGAGGCTGATTTCCTCTTTTAAATCCATGTTGATGACTTCCAGTTACTTTCTTGACCTCCATGTCTTCGGAAATCTTTTCCAGGAGGACTTTCTGCATCACCTTCCCAGTGACTGAGGTGAGGTTGTCTCAGTTTTGCAGATCTTCCTTCTTGCCCTTCTCAAATATGGTGATATTTGTTCTCTTCCAGTCTTCAGGAACCTCTCCTAATTGCCATAACTATTCAAAGATAATTAACAGTGACCTCACAATGGCATCAGAGAGTTTCCTCAGCACTCTTGGGTGGAACCCATTAGACCTCAGAGACTTCTTACATATGACCAGTGTGTTTAAGGGATCCCTAACCCAGTCCTTCTTACAGAATCACAGAAGTAACTAGGTTGGAAAAGACTTTTGGGATCATCAAGTCCAACCTATGACCTCACCCCACCTTATCAACTAAACCATGGCACTGAGTGCCATATCCAGTCTTTTTTTAAACACCTCCAGGGACAGTGTCTCCAGCATTGCTAAGTATTCCTTGCTCCAGATTTTCCCTCTGGTCTTAGGGACCTGGGATTCCCCAAGGCTGTTTTTCTGGTGTCCTGGTTTTGGCTAGGACAGGGCTGATTTTTGCAATAGCTGGGAGGGGGCATGGCCAGGACCCTAAAATTTTCCATACCCACTCACATAATTTCCAGGGGAGAGGGAAAGGATTTCTCTCTCACTTCCCAGGAGAAGGGTACTCCTTCCAGTTGAAAAAGGTCGTGGGGCAGAATGGTCTGGTATTTGTTTTTTGTTGAGCATTTAATCTCAGTGCAGTGTGAAGTGGTTGCAGACATTCTTGTATTTTACATGTTGACTGAGAGAAAGAGCTTGAACAGGCTCCCTAAAGGTACTAGAATAGAAAAAACTTCTGGTATCACACAGGAATACACGGCATGCACTTTTTATCAAACAGATTTTTTTACAGTGTATCCATTCATCTGAACATGCCCACCAGTTGCCTTTAGAAACTGAGTTATATCATACTATTTTCCTCTTAATTTATCTGTTTCCCAAACTCTTATTTCCCTCTATAGGAAATATTAGCCAAAAAGAAAAGGAAATATTTCTTCCATACTAAACAGAAATCTGAATTCAAATCTCTTATTAAATTCTCCAAATACAGAGTTTGTTTATATCCCTCTACCCTATATGCTCTTTTTAGAAATGATCTCAAGAGAACAAGACAGAGAAATTTTCAGTGATGGCCTGGTATCAGTCTTTTAATTTGCTGAGGTCACTACCTGGTTAGCTTCAAGCATTTAGTACACACAAGTCTGAGACCAGGCACTGAAATGATGAAAAAATTAAAATGTTTTTGAGAAAAATGCTTCCATGAAGCCAAAGTCTGAGGGGATTTCAGTGAGACAGTGGCACAACCATCATCATTTAAGAGCAGCAAAAGACTTTGCAATGTTTTTTTTTCTTTCTTTCAGACTCAGAATCTTCAAGAGTTTGATTTCCCATGCACACAGAATTCTGGCTATTTCTAGCTGCATGAAAGAGCTTCTAGAGAACACAGTTAAAGCCATGCATATCAAGAATCTCAAATAAACAAGAAACAGAAATAATCTATTTGGCTCAGCGTGGTGATTCTGCTGAGAGTTTTGGAGCACAGATTCATTGCTTTTAATGTTCTGATTCAGTGTGGCTGCTCTTAATCAAGGACTGTTGCACAGATGGCCCTGGGCCATGAACTTCTTAAAGTTCACTGGCTTCTTTTCTGCAAGAATATAGTGTAGCTATAATATCACCAGTGTGGGTGATGTGCAGCTCTGTAATAAGTATAATGATCTTGGCATTTTAGGATTATGTAATGAGAGTGAATTACATTTTTAATCTTGTTTATAGTAATCAGTTTATACTTGGACTGCTGATATATTATGTATGTGGAATACAAATGCTTTTTTTTTTTTTAATGTAGAGATGTTAATATTAATAAGATTTTTTCCCCTTCTGAAGCACAGCCTTGTCAAAGTAATCCAATATTTATAACTTTAAGTGTCCCTTTTAATTTGATGCAGAAGATAATCAATGAGAAAAAGCCTTGATTTCTCACCAGCAATACTTTCTGGTCAGTGGACTTAACACAGTGAAGGATGTTTCTTGCTTTCTCATTTGAAGTTACTTTGTTATGGTGTTAAGAGACTTTCTTGAAAAGTTTAATAGACATTTTATTAATATAATATCAGCATTTGCATTATATAGCAATATAATATTAAATACATGCATAAGTACATACATGCATATATGAAATTCTGACTTCTCTAAACCAGCTCTAATGAAATTTAAAATGGAAGTAGTAAAAATATCACAGAATACAGCTGGAGAAATATGCATTTTCACAATCAATAAGTCTGATATTATAAACTTCAAAAATACTTCTCTTAATATCTTCCTGACAAAATATGAAGTGCAACCTACAACTAATAAAATCACCCTAATTAACGTAACTTTTCAATATGGACTTATCAAGAAGCATTCAGGAAATAGTATTTAAAATCTTTATACTTTTATGTCTCCCATTTTATATTTTTAATAATATAAATTTGGAATTTATTAGACATACTAGAAACATTTATTGTACATACAAATAAAATATGTCAGTCTTCACTACAATGCTCCCTGTGTGTATCTCCTTCCTCTAAATTAAAATCTCAAATTCTGCAGTGCCCAAGATCATCATCTGCAGCCTTTTCAGCACAGATTGATTTAAAAAGAATAACCAAAACAGCAATATACTATTACAGAAATGTTTTAGCTTTTCCTCGATGGCATCACTGCTCTGTATTGTCTAGCCTTGAAGACCTAACAAGAACACATTCTTAGATGGTAAGTGCTACTGGCACACTAATAACAAAGAATCTTACAGGGCAGCAGTGGATACTTTCAGCAAAATATCTGAAGCCTCAGATGTATTTATTTTTCAATCAATGGATTAGGCAAGATTGTCTATTACCATTATATAGTAGACATAATTAGAGTATCTTGAAATTAGCTTAAAATTGATTTACCAATGTAATTCCATGATATTTTTCTCTTTATCTGGAAAAAAAATTCTTAAAAAATAAAAAATTCACATTCAAAATATACATGACAAGACTAAATATGTTACAAAAATTGTAATACAAACACTTGTGTATAAACAACTCTATTTCTGCCAAACCACTAAACCATTATTTATTTTCAAAAGAAAAGTAACTGTCTATGGAAAAATACCTGCATTCTAGAAAAGGAAAAAAACCCCAGTAAAACAGTAAGACTATGATAAGCATCTTGATGGTAGAAATATAAACACCGGGATGTTATGGTGCAAGAATAAAAATTAAGAAAGGCATAGGTTGCACCAGAAAAAGGAAATACAATAAAAGTAGTCAAATAAATATATATAAACTGGTACAAATAATTTTGCACTAAAATTTCATGCAGAAAGAAAAATAATATATTAGAGCTATATTATATATCACCAAAGTGATGACAGCATTTGTTAAATACTAAAGCAGGTTAGAAGGGGTAAGGCAGAAAAGACAGTAATAACAGAGTTTAATTACTCCAAGCAGTCTGGTAAGAAATCATGACAAAATATGCTGAAGGGATTACATTTTTAGATGCTGTGAATAATGGTTTCTTGGAACCATTAGAGAAACCACAAGAGATATAACTCTGGGCAAATAATATGTTTCAATATTTCAAAACATAATCATTGAAAGAACCCCCAAAACATTAAAACCACAGACTATAATATGCTCAACTCCTGTATTCTCCTGGGAGCAAACCACACTTAAAAAGCAACCAGAAGGTTTAACTGCATCAGGACAAGGTTACTAAAGTTTAGCTGCATCAGGACAAGGTTAGTAAGGACAAAAAAAAAAAAAAAAAATGGAAAGCTCAATGGGTAAAATGCTTGAAGGTTACAGAAGAACGTTTCCATAGAGTTCAGTAACTACATATGATCAAGTAGAAAAAAAATCAAGCATGACTTAAAAACAAAAAAGGAAAAAAGAGAGATTGATTGTCAAAGTAGCAGAATAAAGAAGACTGCTAGTCAACACTTTTCTGTCCAAAATATGGGTGAAGGTTTAGAAGGGTAGTCTGGAGCATTAAATCTACTATTATGCATATTTTAAAACATTCTGGGATATGTTTCAGTGTAGGCTGAAAAAAAGTACTTAGGACATAAAATCTTTAAACACCCCATGCTGGAAGAAATCTCACAAGATCCTCCTTTCAGGGAGTTTACATGAGGGTATCTAATACCCTGTCTAATCACGTATTGAAAGCCTCCAGTGACAGGTACTCTACCATCTTGCTGGGGAGGTTGCTCTATATTCATCAAAACTTTCTAATGTGTGAAAAATAGGAAGCCTGGAATTGTGCAAAATTGTTATAAAACTTTTAAATTAAATTATGCTTGGTAACAATATAAAGGAAAGTGGCAATTACAGGCATTTCAAAAGGGACAATGAAAGGCTGAAATGACTGAAGCAAACTAAAACCCAGCAAATCTGCATGCAGAAGAAAATTGCTGAATGTTGTAATGAAGAATGTAAGCAGCAAAATCATGGGACAATATAGCATAGTGAACCTAAAACTTTGTTTAAGGAAGTTATACTTCCCCAATTATTAGTATCCCTCGAACACATTAATGGTCATATATGTAAGAGGGTCACCCAAAACCAGAGCAAACCTAATTTCCGAAGATGTTTTGACATTGTTCCCAAGCAAAGGTTCTTAAATAAAATTAGTAAGTGTGGGAAATACAGGAAGGAGGTTTTTTGTGTGGGTGGTGAACAAACTGGATAAAAGAAAAGACAAAAATTGCCAATACTATTTGAGTTTTCACACTGGTTCGATGCAAAAAATACTGCCCACTGAGTCTTACGCTGTTAAACACATTCACAAAGTATCTGACAATGTAAGAAGCACTGCTGCTGAAAAGCATGCTGATCAAAACAAACTATTCAGAACAGGCAAAACATCTTTCCACTCAAGAGACAGGACCCCTGACTTCAGGGTAATGATTAATTTTACAAGAACAGAGCCTGTAGACCATGACTTACCAATCTAAAGAAAAACAAGCACCAGAATATGTGATAGTAGCCAATAAAACTTTGACATGTAGAAGTATTTTTGGTGATGAGACAAATATTTAGTTAGTGTATAAAAGTGCATAAATATATAAAATATATTGAGTGTCATGGGTTTGTTCGAAACCGGGCGGAAACACCATTTAATGTAGCGGTTTCACATTCACCTGCTCACACCAGGCGAGAGTGTAGTGTAGTGGTTTTATGAGAATAAGGATTAAGAGAAATGCAAAACAGGCCTAAACTTCAAAGATAAAAATAGTTTATTAACAAAAAGCAACAGAATCAAAATCAACCCCCAGGTGGTTTCTTCTTCCTCCCCCCCCAGCCCCTCACCCATGATGGTTCCTTTCTCCCACCTCATTTATCTTCCTTTACCACCATCCTTCTCACCAACAACACAGAGAAACAAACTTAGAAAATCCCTGGTCAATTTACCACTCTTAAAATAGGCTTTCATCAGTCCAATTGGAAGAAGAGTCTCTCTTGTCTCACCATGGAGATTTTCCCACAAGAAACACAAGTCTCTCGTGGAGTTCATGTCACCGTGAACTCCCGCCCAGAAAGGATATTAGTTCACATG
>VZTR01007699.1:3123-29718 GCA_013400775.1 Chaetops frenatus | reverse complement strand
GTGACTGGACCTATTTTAAGCTACCTAATAGGAACTAGGCACCCAGAGACCACACTAGGTGCCTAACTTTCCTATAGAGTGAACCCAAAACTTTCACTTCCAAGGCTATGAGCACGGATATTTGGTCATTAGATACCTCTATGTACAAAAACCATGGAAAGCCTACTACCTACCTCCTTCTCCTACCTAATTTTCTTTTCATTTTATTCTCCTTCAGTTGCAGGTGTTGTTACTTTTACAGGAATAATATATCCTATTATGAGTTGCAAGTCCGTGACAGCAATGAAAGTCATGGTGCTGCTNCACCTGAGGCAGCAAGGTACAGTGTAATGAATACACACTCCACTACATTTCCCATGGATGGAAAGGGGAACAGTGTNTTTTACAGGAATAATATATCCTATTATGAGTTGCAAGTCAGTGACAGCAATGAAAGTCATGGTGCTGCTTCTACCTATCTATTTATTTTCCAAGATTTTTCTATAAGTCACACTCTCATTGTTGGAAATTCAACTACTTCCTGGACTGGATAGCTTGGAGCTACTGTGCAGCATTTTCCCTGACTGAATGCTTATGTTTGCTACAGTAAATGATTTCAATGAGAATAAATTTATTTTTCACTATGCACGTCAAGGATGTGATGAGCACTGTCCAAATGTAGTTATAAACATTCTTTCCAAGGATGTGTTGTGGCCCAGACTGCCATAACATGATTTTACTGTACATGTTCAGGTATCATAGTTAATGACATATAATATCTGTGGAATTTACTAACTGTCCAATCTATATGATCTTTGAAACAATGATAAAAACAGACAATAGTAAACTTACCTAATTTGCACATTATACCATAGTCCATTGTCCACTCTAGCAGTGGTAGTGATGTTTTTGACTTCTGCTGCTTCATCACATAAATATTGGTACTAAAGTGTGGAAAAGATTTTAATTACATTATTTTTAATAATTAAACATTTTCAGGCATTGAAACTTGAATTTTAAAATAATAAATGGTTTCAAAAAACCATGCAGGATGTCATGTGTATCAAGGAAAATTAATGTTTCATTAGAAGTTCTGGATAAGGAAGCCTATTGTACCAGATATATACACAAATATGTATATGCTTTCTAACCTGCATGAAAATGCTTTAATCTTTGTGTATTGTACAATCAGATATTATGGGTCTGATTTGCAAAGAAGTTGACCATCTGCAACCCATCTGAAATTAACACTGGCTACAGGTGGATTTTACTTCCCATTTTGTGGCTTCCTTACACTTCCAAACACGTAATGTAGCATGCAAGCTTGAGCATTTTGGAGCACCATTTAATTTCCTATACTAATGTGAACAAGCACTTGATTTCATGGTTTGTCTACTTGTAATTGTAGCTTGATTGTGAGCTTAGAACCATTTGTTCATCGGGCTTTAAATCTACATTTAATTGACCAGCTTTGTGAATGATTAAGTGAATTCAATTAGTTTTAACATGGCACACTGGGATCTCTGAATAGATTTGTGTCAATTAAAGTACTTTCATACTTTATGGTGCTTATGATATGTTAGAAAAATATTTTTCTGCATCATTACTTCACCATGAATGCAAGTAAGATGAACTTAAAGCCGTCAACATTTTCTAAAGCTTTGATAGCTTCCTGCCCATGATTAATCTCCTTTTATTTTTGTGGACAAAGATTGTCACAGTATAATAAAAGACAAAGAGATCACAATATAACAAAATAGAGTTCTTTAAACCTGAAGGCAAATATAATACAAAAATTCTGTTTCTAACAGATATTTCACAGTTCTTGCAAAAGAATATTGGGAAATTTTTAGCAGGAAAATGGGAGATAAGTTCTGAGAAAAGTAACTTTTCTTTTAAAATCTTTTTATTGCCTCTTTAGCATCTGTCTATCTCTTCATAAAGCCCGAGCTTTACCTCTTCCTCAGAAAAGATGGAATAATTTGTGGAAGGTAACAGTATACCATGATACATGCTTTACTCTTTAAACAAATATATTCCTAGTTAGTCTGTCCACAAAAGCCAAAGAAATGGTCTTTTTTTCCTGATCCTGTGGAGCTGTGATTTAAATAATAGATCAAGTGAAAGGTTTCTACTCAGAGATATATGGTAACAAAGATACACTGTTCCCTAACATGGTAAGTTTTCCTATGACAATTCACTCAATTTCACAGCCTTCCTTATGCCAATTTTGATGAAGTTCCATGTGAGGAAGTTCAGTCAGTTCAGATGTAAAATATGATAACTTAATTTGTACCACAAGAAAAGACAAAACCTACATTCTTTGTTTTTTGTTCTAATGTGTACTCTTGTGAGTCATATTGTTCATATTAGCAAAGAATTGGACATAACAGACAGCAAGTTTGACTACTATTTTCCTTAAAATACTGAAGAGGTCAAGAATCTCTGTAGCTTTATTTACTATCTTCTGCAGTAAGAAATGGAAACAATATTAAAATTTTTACAGATTCTAACTTTTATTTATTTTCCTTCACTGGGATATTTTGATGCCTTACCTGCAGAGTACCATTATTGATGACAAGCCGAATTAAAAAATGTTGTATTGTTTCTGGGCTCTGTTCAATATTTAGGAGAAGTCCATGAGGATCATAGGTCTTAAATTCCAGGTGGATGAAATTTTGCATATTCAAATGTAAGCTTTGAAATTCCAGGTAAGAATCCCCATGATAGCGAGCATGACTAAAATCTGTGAAAAGAATTTTGAGACATGTAAGGATATAAAGACATTTTTCTTCTTCACACACTGCTTTCTTATTCTGGTAGTGGTAGCAAAGATATAAAATAATTTTTTACATTTTTCAATGATTCAGGTATGATCAAATTTCACTCAATCATCTCTTCAGGGGTTTAGAGTATCTTTGAGGGTCACAAATCTCTTTTTATTTTCCAAAATATGTAAAATTATAATCTGTTGTGACAACAACTCCAATAGCAAATAACTCACTCTATATTCTTAAATTCTGAATAAAAATGAAACTGGGATAAAACAAAAAGTTGATGTTGAACTTTTGCTTATCACTGTAAGAGTATGCTGAATTTTATCCTTTTACTACTTTGCATAAACCTGTTTACAGAGTAAGAGTCACTGTAGTCAAATCTCAAACAAAACACTTAATAAATTTTCAGTACTGTATAAGAATCAGCAATATATGCATACATACAACATGCAGTAAAATAGACCAAAAATTTCAAGTAGTACCAATCAATAACTAGTGTTGCAATAAAAGAGATTTTATAATTTTAAATGCATCTAATAATTGAAAATTCTTTTTTTTGAACTATAAGCCTGTAGGTGTAAATGTCAGAAAATTTAATTAAAAAATTTTGCACAGAAATCTTTTTACATTTTATAGACAGGACAATTTCTCAAAGAAAAGGTTTTAGAGAATTACTGCCAATCCCTAACCCTTGTTTGTTTTCCTTCTTGAGCTAGCCACTGAGCTCTAAATCTTTCTCTCATTTTGTTTGCCCTGAATTGCCCCTGAATAGGTTTTGCTTATCCCAAGGAACCACTCAGTTATCCCCACACTCCTGAAATACTGATATCTAACCATCTTTTTTTCTTGATCCATTTTGGGGATCTGCTTGGCTAAAAGACAGCAAAGTTGCACACAACATCCCTTCCTACAGTCCTAGATCCTTCTGCCACCTTTCCAATACTTTGGAGTTGGATTGTTTTTATTGTTGAGTTGTTTTTGTTTCCCAAGTTGTTCAGCATATAATAAAGTTGACATGTGAGAACAGGTTAAAATTATGTCAACTCTTCAGAGCTTTGCTAACACAAGGCATCTGAGACCCTAGATCTCACAGAAGAGTAAAATAAAAGGTAGGTGCAGGAACAACTTATTCATGACTGCTGAAACTAAAATTTAACTCTGATAACTGAGGTCAGACTGAATTATCTACTAAAATTCAAGGAAGACCAAACAAACAGAAGCTAATGGCATCTACCTTTATCTTTCTATGTGTAATAGTAGCAAGTGCACTGAGCACTGCAGACAAAACTTGTTACTTTATTCTGACCAACATCCATTTATTTTTATCTTCATATGGCATCATGTGATGATGCCTTGCAAGGGAATACACTCCACTAGTCCATGGATTTGAGGTCAGTTTGGCTTTTTCTGGGAAATACATTAGTGCTGCTAAACAGAAAAATTAAAAAAAAATAATCTGCAGTAAAATTGCTGCAATTACTCTGTGTCAAATATGGAAAGAGTTAGTGAGAGAAAACACTGAAGAATATTTAGCAGGCTCCAGGTTTCTGTAAAACCCATAAAAACATGTTATTTCAATAAAAAAATAGGCTACATACCTTCCCACAACATCTATTAACATAAACCACTGGTGTAGTTTTACCTATTAAAATTCTCACATTGTTTGTAACAGTACACAATTTCTTTTTATAGAACATAAGCTTTGCTTATAATCCTTCTACTGCACTTAGACACAGTTTTTTCATTTGACCTCTGTGTTGGCAATCCTGGATTGCTTTTTGTCCTAATGGAGAGCTCTCATCCCCCAAGACTTTAGAACAAAAAAACCAAAAATTGAAACTGTATCTTATCTTTCCCTAAGAATGCCTTAACACTCACTTTCCTAAGAAACAGACAAGCCCTTTGGCCTATAAAATCCTCTCAGCTTTAGCTTGCTCCCCTATGTACACACAGCTCTCCATGTTTTTGTGGTTACTAGACTTCATATTAATGTCAGAATGTTAAAAGGTTTGAGATTCAGCTGTAATAGTAAGCAGATACACAGGCAGGTCTGAAACCCAGCTGACAGGCAAAGCTTCATTACCTCTTGCCACTCCCTACTGGTTTTCTCTATTCTAATGAGTATCTGCTGCATCAGCTTCCGAATGGAGGCCTGCAAATTTAACAACTTTTGAGAGCTACACAAGTGTAAGTCTTGGTTTTTAAAGGCAGGTAGAGAGATAATAAAAACTTTTAATATGTTCACGAGCCTGCACTCCTAGTGATTGAGCTTTTGTCCCCACGTATTTCTATGTATAATGCACCCCCTGCAGTTTGCATGGGCTCAGGCACAAAGAGAATTTAATAGTACTCTTCTTACTTCTGCTATTTTTTTTTGTTATGTTACACCCGGACCAAAATCCTCCTGTTCAAGCTATTGGTCTTCCCTTTTTCATAGATGTATGTTTCACATCATTTGTTGCTCTTTTAATTAGAACTATCTTACAACATTCAAATAGAGGGCATCATTGCATATGGAAAGGACCTGCCATGAAAAATCAGAACAATGAATTTGCTATTTGAAATTTTTATTTATTTTCATTAAGGAGGAACACATTTCTTAATAGTATAAATCTGTGGTAATAAAAAACACTTATGCTTGTTTAAAACTGGATAACAGCAAAAGTAAAAAACTCAGAAAAGCAAAACAAGAACATCAGAGCAAGGACTGTTTCACAGGGCTGTTTGCAGACCCCTCGAGCCTAGGTGGGTTGGAGTTTGTTAAGTGAAATGGGCTTAGAGTTTGCTAAATTAATGTTTTGTGAAATGCTTTATGTTGATTTAATACTGGTCTAACATTAAAAAGTTCCCGGATTTTCTGAAGTTTGCCAGTAAAGTTTTTATTTGTTTGCACTCCTGAGAATATCTTGTCAGTGTTTCTCCCTTGCATCTAACTCAAGTTGCAAAAAAGAAGNGGAAATACATTAGTGCTGCTAAACAGAAAAATTAAAAAAAAATAATCTGCAGTAAAATTGCTGCAATTACTCTGTGTCAAATATGGAAAGAGTTAGTGAGAGAAAACACTGAAGAATATTTAGCAGGCTCCAGGTTTCTGTAAAACCCATAAAAACATGTTATTTCAATAAAAAAATAGGCTACATACCTTCCCACAACATCTATTAACATAAACCACTGGTGTAGTTTTACCTATTAAAATTCTCACATTGTTTGTAACAGTACACAATTTCTTTTTATAGAACATAAGCTTTGCTTATAATCCTTCTACTGCACTTAGACACAGTTTTTTCATTTGACCTCTGTGTTGGCAATCCTGGATTGCTTTTTGTCCTAATGGAGAGCTCTCATCCCCCAAGACTTTAGAACAAAAAAACCAAAAATTGAAACTGTATCTTATCTTTCCCTAAGAATGCCTTAACACTCACTTTCCTAAGAAACAGACAAGCCCTTTGGCCTATAAAATCCTCTCAGCTTTAGCTTGCTCCCCTATGTACACACAGCTCTCCATGTTTTTGTGGTTACTAGACTTCATATTAATGTCAGAATGTTAAAAGGTTTGAGATTCAGCTGTAATAGTAAGCAGATACACAGGCAGGTCTGAAACCCAGCTGACAGGCAAAGCTTCATTACCTCTTGCCACTCCCTACTGGTTTTCTCTATTCTAATGAGTATCTGCTGCATCAGCTTCCGAATGGAGGCCTGCAAATTTAACAACTTTTGAGAGCTACACAAGTGTAAGTCTTGGTTTTTAAAGGCAGGTAGAGAGATAATAAAAACTTTTAATATGTTCACGAGCCTGCACTCCTAGTGATTGAGCTTTTGTCCCCACGTATTTCTATGTATAATGCACCCCCTGCAGTTTGCATGGGCTCAGGCACAAAGAGAATTTAATAGTACTCTTCTTACTTCTGCTATTTTTTTTTGTTATGTTACACCCGGACCAAAATCCTCCTGTTCAAGCTATTGGTCTTCCCTTTTTCATAGATGTATGTTTCACATCATTTGTTGCTCTTTTAATTAGAACTATCTTACAACATTCAAATAGAGGGCATCATTGCATATGGAAAGGACCTGCCATGAAAAATCAGAACAATGAATTTGCTATTTGAAATTTTTATTTATTTTCATTAAGGAGGAACACATTTCTTAATAGTATAAATCTGTGGTAATAAAAAACACTTATGCTTGTTTAAAACTGGATAACAGCAAAAGTAAAAAACTCAGAAAAGCAAAACAAGAACATCAGAGCAAGGACTGTTTCACAGGGCTGTTTGCAGACCCCTCGAGCCTAGGTGGGTTGGAGTTTGTTAAGTGAAATGGGCTTAGAGTTTGCTAAATTAATGTTTTGTGAAATGCTTTATGTTGATTTAATACTGGTCTAACATTAAAAAGTTCCCGGATTTTCTGAAGTTTGCCAGTAAAGTTTTTATTTGTTTGCACTCCTGAGAATATCTTGTCAGTGTTTCTCCCTTGCATCTAACTCAAGTTGCAAAAAAGAAGGTTAAATCCTTTTAAGAGACTCATTGAGCGAGCTCTGGGGCCTTGCACCAATCCAACCTGATGTCCTCAGAGGCTCATCTGTCAGCTTGGCTGTCTGTCAGAGCTAGGATCTGGGATTCTAGGCAGGGACCAGCAGGCATGCTCAGCTCACAGATGGTTAACCCTTGCTACTCTTCCCTGTGGGCACCAACATGACTGCAAGGGTAGCCCAATGCACCAAGAGCAAGAGCAGAGCAGTGGGTGTGGGAGGAAGGCATGGGAGGCCCTCAGTCCTGCCATCAAGAGGGAAGTCTAACAGGGAGGCTATTGAGCCTCCAGTCAAACCCTTTGTAGACATTAATGACCGAGGGATAAGAGAAAATATTCCTAAATTGAAACAGGTGTCTTAGCACAGTAGAAACATACTTGCTGTCCTAACTACAAAGAATTCATCCTCCCTTTTTTTTTTTTTTTTTTAATTTCACAGAATGTAAAAATAGGGTTAATGTATAATACTAGTCATATGATGCTTCTTTTTTGTTACAACTCTTAGAAGTTTCTGTTTCAGGTGGCGTAAGCATGTAGGAGTGAGGTTTGGCTTTTTTCACACTCGATGTGCTGAAAGTAACTCAGCTTTCATTTTCCTTACATTTGTTTCCTCTCAAAAAATCTAGTTTCTTTGAAGTTTCATATTTAATGAGCCACTTTAATCAGTCTGTTTTACATTCTAAAATAAGGTCAATCTTTACAGCAAGTCCTGAAGAACAGCCACAGCAAAATAATCCATGGGTTTTACTCTTTACTCCCCTAAATGCAATAATCTACTTCATATTTGTAATCACAATTTAAAAGGCTTTAACTTATTTTCAAATGAGTCCCATATATTTCCATGCGTTTCATTTAGTCTTTTCAGCTGAAACACCTTAAAGGCAGAGCAGAACTATGTTCTCCAACCATTATTTCTATTTACAGTTGCAAAGCTATTTCACTGTGATGTGCTTCACCTTTGGTTCCACATAACAAACCCACAGTTACAGTAAATCCATGTTTTATGCTGTCACAGAAGTCTGTGCTGCATGACTAGCAGGGAATTATAGCTATGTTTTTCTCTCAAAGTTGAAATGTTCTCTAATGTGGCGTGTTAGACAACAATAAAATGTGGTTAACATCCAGAACGGTTGCCAGTGCAGCCCACAAGTAGCTTTCAAGCAAAGGAAAACAACAGTCATGAATAAACGCCCTTTACTGTTACTTTTTCATGCTTACACAGAGCCACAGATTTGAGTAGACTGCAATATTCCTCTGAAAGAAAAACACGACTGTTTCAGAGCTCCTATTCCTTCACAATATCTTTACTTCTAGCCTAAACGTGGACATACACACATGCACAAACACATACATAGAATTCAGGAGCCTTAAAAGTATGGAACACCAGACCCTAAATCCAAGGAAACTCCCTCTATTTCCCCGAAGTTATTGTACATCTTTCCTTTCCTCACATATGCTTCAGTCATGTCTGTTGATCCAAGTTTTGATTCTTAAGTCCTGCGTGTCCAATAGCCAGTCTGCAACGTTGTTGGTAGTGAGGTCTGTACTCACCTTCCCAATTCACTCCATGTCCCCATGAAGGGCACAGTAGGCTGAATTTTCTATTAATTTTCAGTTTTTCTCTTATTCTCTTAGAGAGTTACAGTTGGAAACAACAAGAAAACTATGCATATAATATTTTCTCACACAATGAATTTCCAGATTAAAAAAAAAAAAATGCTGACTGCAAAGGACTGAAAACATACTGCTTGAACTCAAGGAAAAGGGGAGCAGTGTCTTTTAGCAATAACCCATTTAAATTATAGGAGACACCTGAAATGCAATTAGCGCAGGAAATTGTTTTATTATGGTGAGAAAATTATTAATAGTTTCTAAAGCAGGATTCTCTTTCCTGCTGGAGTGTAGGTTTTAAATTCAAATCTACTGCCTATATCTATTAATTGCAGTAGTAACTTAGTGAGATGAACTGATACTTGCATGAGTGCTGCCTGCCAGCCCCAGAAGGGATTATTTGCCATGCGGGCTAGCTCATCAACATGCAAATAATGGAAAGAGGTGTTACATTCATGGCAGTCAGAAGTGAATAGAAGAGATTCTCTCACCAAAGGCATAAAACATACATATATCTAGGTAAAAATCAGGAAAAGAATCAGCAGTGTGTGGTTCTGCTTCAGTAAAGATTGTGGGTTTTTCCTTTCTAAATGTACTATAAGAGATACAGAGGATCAGGTAGTATTACAGCAGAAATCAGGAGCAGCTCTTACCTTGGGGATAATTTGGCTTGCTCTCAGCAGAACTTCACAAGCCTTGCTAAAATCTTTCCCCTCTGCTGCCCTTTCTTACAAAGTGCTGGCAGCTGGCACACAGCCAGCAACAAGCCCAGTGCCACTGCTTGCATGTTGATGACCCCCATGGCTAGAAAGCATTAGAGCCACCACTGGGAGTGAGCAGTTCTATCCAAAAGAAACCAAGTTATTTGCCCTTTACTCATAAACCAATGCTATTTTTCAGTCTCTTATAACTAGACTTTGAACAAACAGAACTGAACAATTTTTAGCATGTACTAACTATTTTAAAGATTACAACAATATCAATGGTCAAAGCAAGAAGTGTTAATAATATTAATTTAACATATCACTTATAGTACTATAGGTTATTCCAAAGGGAGTTATCCTCCCATTATTCAGAATCAAAACAACTGATGTAAATACCAAGAGAATCAAGATCTTGCAATGTACTATGAGAGCTGCATACTTAAAGCAGATGTTTTTAAGCCCAAAATACAAAAAAAAAAATATGTCAGTAACCATTCTTTACCCCCAATATCAAGTCAATAATATAAGCAAGATTATTTTCTGACTGGAAAACAAACAAAAAACCCATTATGAAATTCAGAAAAAGGCAATATTTCTATCTGGCCAAGTCCACTGGTAGAAGGGATGGATTTTTTGTAATTTGTTTCATGGTATTCTATTTTTCTATGGCAGTCAAAAAATCAGCATTAGGAAGATGCATGGACTATCCAAAAATGGGTATTGCTTTAAAGTGACACATACAACAATATTGTCTATTCTGTGCATTTAGTTGAGGATGTATGCATGGTATCTAGCAGGAATATAATGGAACTCTCTGTGAATTATTTGTTCTTGTTCTAGATCCAAATATTCAGAGATCCAACATTTTGATTTAGCAATTCAGCTTGAATTTGCTTAAGATTATGTAGCTATGGGAGAAGTGAAACTCAGGAGACTTGCTGACAAGTATTTTCAGGAGTGTACTTCTTCCCACTGAAGTTTGTTATAAAAATTCTTGTGAAGGCCTTAGATTCAAGTCATGCTCATAATGAAAACCACCTCTGTCAGTCACTCATGAAATACTGTAGCAAGTTGGCAATGTAAGGCTTGTGCACTAGCTATGCTTGTTCCTCATAATTCATAGTAATTACTTTTACCTATTAATTGTGCACATGTCCCGCTAAAATGACAGCTAGGTTTTATCTGTTCTGCATTTATAAGTATATTGTATCTACCACAGTTGTGATTTTGCATAAGCTCATAATTGCCCAGTGAGTTGCAGTAAAATCGGTCAAGTGCATGTTTCTTCATTACGCATTGTTTTGGTCACAGACATCTATGACATCTCTCAGGGTGGTGGCAAATGGGTAGCCTAATATCAGCTGCAGAATTTCTCTTCATCTTGGACACATGAAGCCTGAAAACATTAACAATTGAAGGTGTACCTTCAGACATGAACAGTATTGACAGTAGTACCGTATCCCGCTGTCTTTTACAAGTCGGGATGACACTAATGACCCAGACGGCAAAGCCATGGTGCTCTGGAATAATATTTCATTCGCTCCTTCTGGTGAAGTTGGGACTCTTTTCACTAATATCTTACATATAGTACTGTGTTCAGTATTTCTGTATCCCCCTGCTTTCCTTTCCCCCAAATAGACAGTGCAAATATGCAGCTGTCTTATGAAAGAAATATTAAAGCCTCAATTAAGAGTCTGGTGAGCATTATTTCTGCTTCCTTAATCTTAAATCATGTAGTACAAGCCTGCAGGCTTCTAATGCATTCTTTTCTTATGCATTTTCTGATGCATTCTTAGTCTAACGCACTGTTTTCTTACTTAACTTGTTCTAATGAAGACCTGCATGCACACAAAGCATCAATGAAAAAACCACTCAGCAAATTTTAAAAACACAACTCATTCACAGTATTAACTCCTTCAATGATGTCCAACAAAGAAGGCAAAAGGTAGATGCATATTACATGCCACTTTCTATTTCATTTTCTGAATCCCAGTGGTCTACGATCTGCTAATGTGTATGAGAACTATGGAAACAAATGTTGCCATGAATATTAAAGAATACAAATAAGGAGGGAATCATTAATAACACACCATACCAACATTCCAACACTTAAAAATCAGTGAATGTTTTGAGGAACACACAAAAAAAAATTTGATTAAAAATTGGATCAAAAAATTTAGAAGATATCATTTTATGGCACATAACTTTGCAGAGAAAATCTGAACCCAAAACTTCAAATAGATGGTTCCTAAATTATAGATATGATATAATATAATATATAATACTGGCTGCTTCTCCCTCCTCCTCCCCCCTCACCCATTTTGTATGTAATTTAGTCGCTTGCAGTATACGAGTGCAAAATTCTTATTTGGTATCCTTTTAATATGAGAATTGACGGTTCAAAGGATGAGAAAGGTCTAGAATAATAGTTCTGCTTAGGTAATTTATTTCAAGATATGCATTTGAAGTAATTTATATGCTGAAAAATTCAACCTTACATTTGGTGTCCTAATGTAAGCACTGTAGAATGATTTCCCCTGTGTAGAAGAACTACTGTGCAAAAGAAGGCCTTTACACAAATTTTCTATAGCACAGATTCATGAAGAGAAAATTAAAGTGTGCAGATATGGGACATCTTCCAAATTAACTGTATGTATGGAATTTGTTGGCAATAATGGAAAATGAGTAGCTTCTCGTTGCTTCGGAGCAAATACATGGGTTTTTATAGTGCTTGACTAGTATCTTTGGTTAAATGCAAATTGGACTCTGAAGTAACTACACCGTGGTAGAGATAGAGGCTTTCTAAATGAGAATTTGTGGAAAGATCCCCACTTTCGACCCTAAGATCAAGTTAAACAGAAAACTAACTGCAAACACAACTGAGGGGACATGGCTGAAAGCTAGATGACTTAGAAATGCTGCCTAGATAGCAATCAGGGCTGCAAAACAAGTAAGTTACCCATCCACCTTTATCTGTGATGAAAAAAAAAAGGCAAACAGGTAAAGATGTCTGTTATCAAGATGACACAGACTATTAAGGTGGCAAGAACAAGAATTTTTGCTTCTGAAGAAGCCATGCAAAATACATAATATTCAACTGTGTTAAGAGGGCATATACTATACATGAAGATTTCCTGTGTGCTCGGAAATTAGGATGACAATATCAAAAGCTGGAAACATTGATCAAATTTAGAATACATTCAAAGACATATATGGAGCAAAGAAAAGAGTGGTAGAAGATAACAGGCTCACGTCCCGCTGGGGTGTACACTAGCTGAAAAACTAGGAACATATTGTGATGCAAATAAGCAAATAACAATGAAGAAAACACAGCAAAAGATCCTAGATAGCAAGTGAAAGAGAGCAGAGAGGAGAAATCATGAATGAATAGTAATGGAATCAGTCACTAAGATGAGTGGAATGTTAGTGTTAAGAGCTTCAGAATAAAGAGGAATACAGATGGCATTTCTGAAACTATGAAAACAAAAAGGCAGGATTGTGTGTGATCAGAACTCAGGTGGAAGCATTTTCAAAGTGTTTATTTGAGTATCTCTAACAACAGAAGAATTAATTCAGTATGCAAAAGTCCTTGCCAGCTTTACACTTGTATTGAAGTAAGATGAGGCAAGTAGGGGCAGATTTAAATTTCATGTCACACATACAAAAGAACTGTAACTCTTCTCACACTGATGGCATGGTGTTAGCTTTTCCACAATGATGAGTTAACCAAAGTGACCTTTAGAAATTCTAAGAGATAAATGAGAGGCCAAGTATTTAAAAGGATCTTTGTCTGCAAAGAGACCTAAAGTTTTCCAAATAATCTGCCCAGTACTATTGTTCAGATGGATGTATTCAGATATCTTATTCAGATTTAATTCCGAAAGTTCATAAAGTAATAGCTAGAATAGAAATTGCCATACTAAAATTTATAGTTTATTCTGCTTGGTCTGGAATTACTTACTTTAAGTCCAACTGCTGAACTTTAAAATCAAGATGGAATTAAGAAGATGATTAAAGACAGTATCTACACTTGATGCTGTTTATCTCTAAGGTAAAAATTAAAAGAAACCTCAATTCCTTTTTGCAGTGAATGTGATTACTTTTAGGTCCATAATAGAAAAAGCCCTAAGCTTTCACAGAATCACAGGGTGGGTTGGGTTGGAAGAGACCACAGTGGGTGATCTGGTCCAACCTCCTTGCTCCAGCAGGATTATCCTAGAGCACATGGCTTCAGACTGTGTCTGGTTCTTGAATACCTCCAGTGACAGAGAAAAAAGTTATTCTTCATATTCAGGTGGAACTTCCTGTGCATACAGTTTCTACCCATTGCCTCTGCTTCTATTGCTTGGCACTACTGAAAAGAGCCTGGAAATATCCTCTTGAGACCCTCCCTTCATATTGTCTTAGACTTTAATGGAGTCCACTCTCAGTCATCTCTTCTTGAGATGGAACAGGCCTAACTTCCTCAGCGTTTACTCACAAGAGACATGACCCAGCCAACTAATCATCCTCATAGCCCCTGCTTTGTTTCTTATTTCAGCTCTTACCATAAGGAAAATGTCTTCTTTATCTAAAGCAAACAGTCTATCTTCACATATTAGAAGTCTACAGTCATAGCTACTGCTGTAATGTACATGATTCATTTCTGCTGGATATGGATATTCTACCCAGGGGATGCAACTTCTCCACTAAGTTTTCCCATACATATTTCATTATAAAACACAAATTAATTTAAAACATTAAAAAAGCAAGATTTTGCCCCGACTTTTGCCAGATGTATAGCAACACACTGCTGATGTCCTCATTAACCAGAGTCATTCTCTTCCTCTGTTCTAGTACACAGAATTCTCTGGATTTAGACCACATTGTCATCCTGTTCAGTCAATGGAGAGGAATTCCCTTTTCACTCAAACCCAAGAAAACTTTGTAAAAGAAGGGAAAGAAAACTGCAAAGCTGCCACTACTAAAAAATTACAGATCACTATAAGATCTTCGTCAGCTGGGAATGACTTATGTCTATACGGAAAGTGTCTTGCCCTAGCAGAGAGCAGGACTTTTTGTTTAGTTTTATAAATCTCTGTGCCTGTAATAGGAAGACCACTAAAACTGTGGTCTGCTTTAGGAAGACTCTCTTACTGTCATGAGTTTGAAAGGAGCAGATCTCTCTAACTTTGGGTCATGTATTTCCTAATACGCCTTCATTCTTTAAAGATAAAAATTAGATAACAATAAGCTGGTTACAGAAGTATTGCTTTTTAAAATTTTTGTTTCATAACTTCTATATAATTTTCTGATGATGAATGTTTATATTGCTGAAATTATATAAAGTAGGAGCAAATCCAGTGTGTTACATCTTGTGTGTAGCACTAAAACCAGTCTGTATATTTATCTTCTAACAAATAAAAATCTTTGTAAACAAGGTGAATGTAAAACACCAACTAATTTGCTCTAGACATCTCCAATATCAATGAAATGTAAACAATCAAGACAGAAATATTTGAGGAAGGACCGAGGTACCAAGTTACAATTGGTATAGGAACTGGAAATTGTCTAATTTCACAGTTATGTCTTTGAAGAATTCTTAGCTATGGCTTTTCTGTTATTGGGTCTTCTGCATAATCTGGCAATATACCAAGTAATTCCATCTAAATGTATTTGTTACCTTTCTCAGAAGTTTAAATTTCATCTCTGTTAAGACCATGGTTTATGTGGTCTAGATAAAACACAATTTAAGAAAACAATATTGTCTCCAATGCCTCCAAGCTAAGGTTACTCAGAAAAATCAAACTACAAATACTGACTTATGCTTAAATACCACATAGCAACAATCACTGAGAATTTCTTAGCAAACACTGAATTCCGTTTTGATTTAAAAAGAGAAAAATCTGCAAGAATAGATTATTTGGGAGCTAAAGCAATATTTAATTTCTTTTGAAAGTCAGATGGGAAGTGACAGCAGATATCAATAATGATAGGAAAACCCCTTATTTACACCAAATAAAATTTGGAAAAATACTTTTATTGTACTTTTGGGTACAATGACATTTCATTCACCCAACTATGTTTAAGATTTTCTTCCATATATTAGTTAGATTTATTTGAATTGTTAGGCACATAAAGTGCAGAAATTGAAACAAGTAATTTCAGACACAGAATACGTAAAAACTAAGAACAGCTGCATCTTATAGCTATTTATATGATAGATATGATTTTCACCAAAAATATTCATGTGAAAATCACTTGATTAAAAAGAAGCACTATAGAATTTAAGATTCATGGTTTTCAATTTCAGATATGCCAAAAATAACAAAATAGTTGCAATACATTTTATAAGAACAGGAGCATGTGCTGTGAACATTTTGGAGGGGAACAGATATTATTGAAAATAAGAAAGACCCTGGAATATAAAAACTTTGTGCTGAAAATCGATTTTAGCTCAGCACACAAAAATTTGGAGTGTAATCTATTGTATGGTGGTACACAATGCTTGTATTACTTAGGATGGTCTTTAGAGTGTTAGAGAAATATTGACTTTAACTGGTGATGTCATTCATTGTGTCTTCATTAATTGGTTTGTAAAGGTCCTTCATTTCTTTCTCTTTATAGCATGAGAAATTTATAGTCAATTCAGTTACCTTAAAATTTCAAGCTAGCTAATAATAGTTATGATGTGAATTACTTTATATCTAGTATTATAAATAAATATGGGAGAAATATTAAAAAAATCTGGAAAACTTATCAGAAATACTCTCCCACAATTACAAAGAAAAATTACACATCCAGCTTGTGTCTTTTATGCCCACTCCTAAATTATTTTTCAATTGAATACTTTCAAATTATTTGATGCTTTGTGAGCCAAAACATCAAAAATTCATCTTATGTCCTTCAAATGTTCAAATTCAAGGCATTACATGAAAGTAAAATCTCAGTATTACCAATTGCTAGTTATAAAATCTTCATTCTCATGAAGGAAACTCCATGGCTTATGTTTTCATGAGGTTCATTTCATTCAGCATAGTTTCAAATTTCATCAACTTTCTAAGGACAGAACCAAAAATGGCCTGATATTGATAACTTGACTTGTAAATGTCCAATGAAGACCTCACAGTACAGGAAATGTGTTTACACAGCCCTAAAACAGCACACTGAACTTTATCTGAGAACTTAAAATTTCTCCCTAATTTAAAGTACAAAGCAGCCTTCTCATCTCTAAGGAGCACAGTGCTAAGCCCTCAGAAGGAAGTAAAAGCATTTCCTTCTCTTATATGCAGCAGGCGTACTGAACACATGACAACAATTCACACACATTTACAAGCAAAGTAGAGAAATACATATTACAAAACCCTTCTGCCTGGAGAAGTCCAGCCTGCAGCTCTTATCCTCCTTAGGTGTGTCATGGATCATATATACCTCTTAATAATGCCATTCTGCAGAAGTGAATGTAAAATACACTGGCATAGAGAAAAGGAGGGAGACATCTCACTATGGCCTAGTGAAAAAGGCTATCACCTGGCTGGAAACCTCAGAGGACTTCTGTACTGTAACAGGATTTTGGCTACAACTGTACCACCTATACAGAGAAGAATGGAATTTAGGTCATCTTTTAACACTAAGAAAATCTGTGTTATGAAAAGAATGCATCATTTTTGGGTGGGGACTGAGAAAACATTTGTGAGAATCGAGGAGATGTATTTGCAAATGAAGTCTGAGAAAGGCAATGGTCATTTATATCAGTTGCATTACACTTGGAAAAGGAAAAAGAAAAAATTAACATGGCTCTAGTGGCTTAAACCCCTTGCTTAGTCTGAGAAAAATGTATAATCAGATATACTATGCTTCAAATAATCAAAACCACTCTAAAAATACCTATGTAAAAATTCAGTTTGCTAAATAATGAATATCTTTTTGTTTCCTTATATAATTCGGGGAATTACTGATAAAATATCATCACTTCTAGAGGGATCATGACCAAATCCCTACACTGTGTCTTTCTGCCCCTCAAAATGGGATCAAGAACTATGTAGTAATTGTGAAATTAAACATTTTCAAGCAATAAACCAAAATCTGAAAAAAAATCAGGAGTCTATCCAACGCTAGATAATAGAAACTAGGGAAGACTGTGGCTGGGATGCTAAGCCTTCCTCAGCTGCCAGGTATCTGATAAAGAATTGCATGCAGATCTGTCCACCTGGATGCTGAAGACCAGAATTTTACACTGTGTGTTGACATGCACAATTGCACTTTCAAAGAAATAAGCAGGGATCATTATTCTCTTTTACAGCAGTTCCACAAAGGTGATGGTAGTGGCACTGTTCATCTTTTATGCTACAAAGCAATTATTATACTGTTCAGCCAGCAGGAGACCCAGGTTAATTTTTTTTCTAGGTCTAGGATGCAGTACCTCTATCTTCTATATATTAGCAAACGTCCCAGCTACTAGAGAGAAAGCTAGCCCAGAGGGCATTTGGTCCCTGGGAGTGGCAAAATTCATGAAAAATGTGAGGAGGAAAGCATAGATTTTGTAGCCTCAGATGAGGGCACTTATCTGAGAGAAGGGAGACATGGGGTGACTCAGATTTGCTTTATGGTGGATGGGGAGAGAGAAACTTCTCTAACATGATTTACCTGAATAATTTTAGATGCATTTCTTGAGATGAATCACACCTTAAAAACATCTATTTCCCTGCATAGAGACAGTCTAGTGTCAGACTCCAGATCCTGCCACAGGCAAAAGAGAAAACAGCATTTACATGGGGACTAGTCATCAGTGTTTTAAAGGTCTCATAGCACATGCTATGTAATTAATATGGAAGTGCTGTATTAACATTAAAGTTGTTTTGTAATAAAATTTTCCTGTTATCTATCCCTTTTCTTAGCTGTTATGCTCATCCTTCCTGTGTCCTGCTGGGTCCTATGGCTGCCTCTTCAGTCTTCCTCAGGAGTGAGGGGGGTGAGAGGTTGCAGGGGGTGACAGTCAGCTGTCAGCATCCTCAGGTCTTCACTGAAAAAACGGTCACATTTCTTTCTCCTCAGGCTTGGTCACCGCTTTTCTTGGTTCTTTTTAAAGGTTTCCCTGTAACAGCCCTTTTCCTTCTCCCAGACCGCCAGCTACAGCCTTGCAGTGGCCTCCAGCCCCACACCAGCCCCATGCACACGAAGGGCCATGCATTGTTGGGCAGTGACAGGCAGGGGGGTGTCACCCCTTCCCCAGTGGGGCCACCCCAGAGCCACTGGCCCCAGCACAGGGGTTGAACCAGTGACACCCAGATAAGGCCAGAGCCAGCCTAGGCTCCTGAATGGCCAGGTCAGGGCACACAGCATATTTACTGGGCTGCACTGATTACCTAGATCCCATATGGATAACATCATTAATCTCCAAGGTAAGCCATGATGACGTCTAAAGTCTTCCCAAGGACTGGGGACTCTTAATGATCTCTTAATGATCGTGTGTAAGATGAACAGTGTCTATTCCAAATTTAGTCAGCAAAGCTGACTTCTCTGATTTGATTAATAGTTTGATTAAATGTCCTTGAAAGCCAGGAGGAGAAAGAAAAGGAGCTGCCTGGGACAATGTTGGCCCTAAAACTGGTAAAAATCATACAGCTGCAAGGTTCTGAGAAGTATCTGTTCACTCATGCACAACAAGAGAAGCTCAACTGAATGAAATCTTGACCTTCATCTTCCCTCACAATTCCCCCAAATCACCTAATCTCTCAGAGAAGGAAGCTTCAAATTCAAGGAATGTGAGATGACCTCAAATCCAATGAATTTAAGAATCAAATACTATGATTTTCCAGATAAAATAAAGATGTAAGTTGCACTATTGCTTTTCTGGACACTGAAATAAAGAATGAAATATTCAGTTTGTCTCATATATTCATTCAATACATTCCTCGAGATTTTATATCACCGATTCCCTCACCCCATGTTTTGCTGTTTATTTAAAACTCACCTGGAGCACTAAATTTTGCAGTTGAATTTTGATTAGAGAAAGTTCTGGGTTTTTTGCTCAGCTGAAGGACAGAAGGGATAGCATATCAGGATTTTACTCATCACTGTATTGTTTCTAGTCCTAGTTTCTATGTTAACCCAGAAAGTAATAAGATATGGTAGAATTGTATCCACTGGTGATTCCAAACAGAAGCCCCTGACACTACTGAACCATTAATATTTTAATTTCATATTCTATGAAAAAATAATCTATTACAGCCAAGTTCCTTGCACCCTCTCTTCTGCTGAGCAAGTCCTTAAAATTTTAGGAAATTAAACCAACCATTATTTCAAAGCCTTGAGAGACTGTTTATTTTTCAGTCATCAGAAGCAAATGGAGTGTGTCAAGAAACTTCACTCTAATAAATAAATATATATTAAAATTTCTAGTTATGCTAAGGTAACAAAAAGGTCACTCCTGGAAGATATTTTAGTGCATGTTCAGTTTCATCTACAGATTAATAGGGAAAAAAAGGCTATTTTAAGGTTAATTCCAAGCTAGCAGAAAACTCAAGAAACCACAAATTTCATACTTTGCCTACACTGGGTTCAGTATTGCAAATTGCCTTTCAGATTTGTCTTTCAGATTTATCAAATCTATCACAAGAACTGCTCAGAGGTTTGAGTCCCAAACTTTAGCTGTGTTTTGATCTCAGATATGATTCCTGGTAGAAACCTAATCTAAATAAAAATGCAGTCTGATTAACCAGTGTCTCATTAGTTTGTGTAAGCTAACATGTCTACTTTTCTAGTATCAAAAATAGCAGCCTTCTCTAACTCTTTAGTGTAGACTTTATGTATTTTACATCCTGTAAAGGGGAAAGGTACGTATCAAACTAACCTTATGGGGTTTTTCTCTATCCTCATCTATTGTTTAGTTCCTGACAGAAAGATAGTGTCTCAAAATTTCATACATATAATAATTTTCTCATAGAAGCCTTCTGTTGCTCTTATGACTTTTTCAACCATTATCAATATGATTATCATATGATACCAGATTATCAATATGGATAATCTGTAATGCTGAGGAGAACCATAATAAAGAACTACATTTAAGCTGATGAATTTTCTCACAATTAATTTTAAGACAAGAAAAAAAAAAAGCAGTACTGTTCATATTGAATTCATGTAATGAAATTACTAAGGTTGCTTGGCAACCAGGATCAGACTTATGGGAGAACAATAAATACCTACAAAAATCTGTAGATATTTTCCTATAACACAAAGATGTAGCTGATATTTCTTGACAGGTTCATTTGCCCACTATTCAAGATCTGCCTGTGTGTCTTTTAGTAATGAAAATTTTAAATTTATCTGTTTAGACTACTGTTAGTGTTATATTCACTTCATTTCTTCTTTTCAATCTCTATTGGCCAACAAGCAAACTTCAGGTGAATCTGCTGACCAAATCATCTGTCCAGATTCCTATATGATGTTGAATGTTTTTTGGAGCAACTTTCATTTGTTCATTCGAGAAGTAACTAACTTTGGGCCACTGCTGCTGGGGAGACTTTTTCAGAACAGTGTCTCTTAACAGTAGTGTAAATGCTTCTGTTGGCTTTTACAGCACATTTCAGACATTGGTGTGTAAAACATACCCAAGTCCCAAACTTTGTTTTCTGCACTGTGAGGACCAAAGGCCACTGTGAGGTCCAGTCTCAGAGAGCTGCAGGGTGTTGTCAACAAGAAGACCTGAATCACTATTAAGCTTACACCAAGATGTAATCTCACCTTCAGCATGGCTGGCTGAGGTACTTTGTGCCTGCTCTATGTGGCACAAATTTTTGTAGCTTCTGATCTCCCCAGTATGAGAGAGCCCTGAGCTTGTCTGCTGCAAAATTTAATGGGAGTGGTAGAGAGTGCTTCTTAGGCAATATCTGCAGCTGCTCCCCAAGAACTGCAGCACGACCTTAATGAGCTGAATCAAGAAGACTGTGACCTGAAACTTTTTCCTGACCTAGTACTTCACCATTAGCATAGATACAACTTTTCTTGTAAAGTGAACTATTTCAGACTTTTTGAAAAAAAGGAAAAAAAATCACTTGTTCTCAGCGAAAAATACAATTTATTCACTTGGAACAACTGCTTTTCATTTGGACTAACTGCAAAGATGCTCCACTGCCTCCTGTGTTCCAGATGATGCAGTTAATGTGCTGGTAAAATATTCTCTTGCCTCTTGAGGTAGCAGTAGATCATTTAATGACAGATTAACCTTGTAGCTGCTATTGGCTCTGTCAAATGTGATGCAATTGTGCTTACATTTAGAGGTATGAACTTCATTGAACCTGTGGAGGGATTTTCTTTAAAGAAAAGTTAACTCCCTCTAGACCAAGTTCTCATCATCCGTGCAATGGAAGCTCAACATACAAAGGTTAAGACAAGTGTGATCACAGTGCAAAATTAACTTTTTCTTGGTTGAAGTTCATTTCTGTGATCAAGTGTACCCAACTCAGAGCCAATGTCTATCATAAAGTCTTCCCTCCGTTTTATCATTGAAAAGAGCTAATTATTCAGAGCCAGCAAGGATGATAAACCTACCATGGTACTCTGGTACCTGTAGGTGAACCTTAACTTTATTTTTCCTGTGTTTACAAAAGACTACTGTTTACATGAAAGCATTTGTTGTCTCACAATTTTCAATGTTCTGTTTCAATTTTCACCTTTAAGCTACTACCTAACGTTCAGATGACTGTATTCTCAAGAAAGATCTTTAAAAAGGAATGAGAATATGGCACCACAATCATGAGAAGAGGAGAATTCATTTAAAACCTACAGTTATAGCTTTCTTTAAAAGAATTTCCTCAGCAAGTTAATGCTCTCATCTTGTAGACAGGTTATTTAACGATAAAGTACAAGAGTTAAAATAACACATTTCTTTTTCCTAGGCACTAAGGCAAAACTCAGTAACTTTCAAGACTAAGGATTCTTCAAAGGGATTAAAACCAGACACAAAAGTGTAATACACTGAAGAAGAAGCAAGGGAGTGTTTTGTTATATTTTTCTTCCACCTGACGACAGTGGATGTGTAAATCTAAGGTAATTTAATTTGATTTAACTGTCTATGGAGAATAGTGTGAAACTAAAGGAAGCCATAGAAGAGTAAGCAAAAGTTCTAAGTTTTCCAGTTATTCTGACACATACCCAGATACCTCACATTTTATTAGTGCATGAATAAGATTCTGGTAGATATGCTGCAATATAGGCCTTGCCTTTCTGTTTAATACTCTTACAGCTAAAGTGTTTTCCATTAATGGGCACATACAGATTATGATAAATTCCTTATGGCTGTTTACAAGAACAGAACTATTGATGAGACTGCAAGGGAAGTTCAGAATTGGTTTCTATGTACTAATTCCAAATAATACACTTAGTTTTTATTATCTCCCTGGAGTTCACTCTACATTTGGTTCCTCATTTAACATAATATCACTGAGCTGTAATACTGTTCCACATATGAGAGGTTCAACAATTTAGCTGTTTTAGTGGTCTTAAAGTGATTATACCTATAATGCAGAAGTAGAAAAAGCCTTTTGATGCTTAACACCTATAAACCTGTCGTTGTAGATCACAGAAA
Organism: Chaetops frenatus; assembly: GCA_013400775.1. Taxonomy (NCBI): domain Eukaryota; kingdom Metazoa; phylum Chordata; class Aves; order Passeriformes; family Picathartidae; genus Chaetops; species Chaetops frenatus. The sequence continues at coordinate 6,559 of VZTR01007699.1, read as the reverse complement.
ATCTATTATAGCAGTGAACACTCTCTGCTTCGAATTGAGATGAGCAGGCAAGAGTTTTATGGCAATTTGAGAGGCATTTAATGGTGTGAATCGCTATTCAGAAGCTTTTTATACATGTATTAAGTCCAATATAATACCTGAGCTTAAGAAGATGACAAACATTAGCTAATAATTCTGTCACTTCATAGGTTGCACCAAGTGTTCAGGAAAATGGCATTGGAAGACTTAGCAGAAAATGAAACAAAATATACAGTAGCTACCACATGCTGTCATTTTAAAACATCACACTTAAGTGACATATTAGAGCACTATGGGCCATCTCAATAAAGGTAAGGAACTGTTATAAAGAACACTGGTCAACCTTGGATTCATGGAGCTTACACCTGGCCAGAACAGCAAGAACAGATTTACTGGATCTGCTAGATCAGCTGGAGAAGGAAGGCTTACAAGGCCGTGACCCCTTTTTACTCATTGCCAGTAGTCTAAGGGGTGCAAGTTCTATTTGATGCAATAAATGAGACTGATCCATAGCAAGCTCTAATACACTTATAGATGTAAATATCATGTGAGTAACTAAAAGTACACCTGACAGTTTATTTCTACCCCCTACATTCAAAATTTACTCTAAAATACTCCAAATGTACTTTTAAAAAGATGATACTTTCCTGCATAGTTTTAAAATGTGTAGCTAGAGTGAAACTGACAGTTCTTAGTTAACTTCACAGATCAGAATATCAGATATCTATTCATAGTTCTGAAAGAGCTGTTAGTTGTCCTGTGGTGGCCATGGTTTTTCAAGGCATTGCTCTTGGTGGAGGTTCTACTTTTGTGTATTACATTTGTTGAGAATGTGGGCAAATGCTTTTTAAAATTGCAGTGTCCACTGGGCCTTGAGGTCACCTCAGCTGAAAGAGATTTCACAAGCTATGAGAGCTTTTTCACAAGAGACAAGAAATAAACTGGGGACAGGATCCAGTTCAAGACCTAAATGCATAAATGAAAGCACAGACATTCTAAATTCTCCCTATAATCAGTTCTAACCTCATTTTAATCACCTGAAACTGTTAACAACACCCTAATTTATTTTTCAAAATTGAACTGAATCTCAGTTCATGAATTTCAATCTACAAATTCTTTCCTTTTATTCCTAGATGTCCTAAGAAAAATTGCAGAGGCAACTGAGTTTAGACCTCAAGTATAGTTAAATACAAAACTGAAAATCCTTTAAGCAGAATCCTATTTTCTATTTGGAATGTCTTGATCAAATATTGGTTGTGCAATATGTGATCTCTTTTGATATACAGAAAGCTACCCTATAAATAGATTTTATAGAAAAATAAAAACCACAAGCATCTCAGTGAAGAGATATCTATGGAAATTGAGAGCTGTCACCCTTCCTAGATATTCTCCAGTCATTCTCAGAATTAAAATTTCTTTTCATACTGAAATGGAAAACAGATTAAATCTCAATATAGGAGGTCTACAACTCTCATGAAAATGGATTGGTTCTGCACAGTTCATCATGACTACACTATCAAGAATGCCACTGACCTTTTAGGGCTACACAGGACACTGAATCATTGTCTCTACTTATGATTTTGAGCTAAAATTGCAAATCATGCAGGGGTCTTATAAGAACACTTAGGTCTGGATAACAGAACATAAAGAAGATATTGATTTCTGGGACATTCAAGTCCAACCTGGTATTCATGGTGGAAAAATTTCCAGTTTCCATTTCTCACCCCTATTTGTGAACCTGTCTAATCAGAAATATTCTTAAGATAGAAACATAATACAGAAGGGTTGAATTCTACTTGGAAGAATTTAATGTCTATATTAGCTCATCTCAGAGATGATGTACCATTAAAATTCAGCATTTATAATAATTGACAACTGAGGCTATCAATGTTACCCCCCAGTGTTTTTCTCAGTAACACATCCAAGCCAGGTCTATTATATTTCCATACAATCTAACCCAGACTGTGTACAGAATTTTCCATTTACATTGAAGAATCTCAGGAGTGTCCTAAGATATCATAGGCTAATATCTTGTCTTACTAGATCTCTGACATTCAGGAATAAATTCATGAATAAATTTGTTCAATTAATTTACTTTAGTTGTTAGACTATCACAGTAATTAAGTATTAGTTGACTACTATTTGCATAAATATATAAAACTACATCAAATATAGAGAAATAAAAAACTAGGTCCCATTAAATCTAGTAGAATTCTTCAGCTAAAAGCAAAGCCTTGTGATCCTATCTGAGCTACCCACAATTAGGTAGGAATGGTATACAGAACTAACATTCATTCAACTCTCCCAGTTTCTGCCCAGTTCATGTGGGTCAGTGGTTTCATTTGATGGCATAAACTTTTTCTGTCTGAGTGATCAACTGTCAGACTTAGTAAATATATGATCAATACTCGGGGTAAATAAATGTAACTTCATGGAAGACTGTGTGCAAAACAACATCAGAGAGATGAAACCACAGCCCAAGATGAACGTAGGCATGGAAAAAAAAAATCTCATAAAGGTGGCATTAGTTGGATTTTATGTTCTCAACATTGAATAAGCTCAAGCATGACTTTTCTGTAGAGGCAGACACCACTTTTTGTCCACCTGTAAAAAGGGATGCTCAAAAAATGCATGGCAGGAAAAACCCAACAACTGATAATTATAATACAATCCACAACCCATAGGTTTGCACTCCTATTCTCACTTTTGCTAATGCTGTTTTCTGGCACCTTTTTCTTTTCTTTTTCTTTTCTTTTTCTTTTTCCTTTTCTTTTTCTTTTTCTTTTTTTTTTTCCTTTTCTTTTTCTTTTTCTTTTTTCTTTTTCTTTTTATCTTTTTCTTTTTCTTTTTCTTTTTCTTTTTCTTTTTCTTTTTCTTTTTCTTTTTCTTTTTCTTTTTCTTTTTCTTTTTCTTTTTCTTTTTCTTTTTCTTTTTCTTTTTCTTTTTCTTTTTCTTTTTCTTTTTCTTTTTCTTTTTCTTTTTCTTTTTCTTTTTCTTTTTCTTTTTCTTTTTCTTTTTCTTTTTCTTTTTCTTTTTCTTTTTCTTTTTCTTTTTCTTTTTCTTTTTCTTTTTCTTTTTCTTTTTCTTTTTCTTTTTCTTTTTCTTTTTCTTTTTCTTTTTCTTTTTCTTTTTCTTTTTCTTTTTCTTTTTCTTTTTCTTTTTCTTTTTCTTTTTCTTTTTCTTTTTCTTTTTCTTTTTCTTTTTCTTTTTCTTTTTCTTTTTCTTTTTCTTTTTCTTTTTCTTTTTCTTTTTCTTTTTCTTTTTCTTTTTCTTTTTCTTTTTCTTTTTCTTTTTCTTTTTCTTTTTCTTTTTCTTTTTCTTTTTCTTTTTCTTTTTCTTTTTCTTTTTCTTTTTCTTTTTCTTTTTCTTTTTCTTTTTCTTTTTCTTTTTCTTTTTCTTTTTCTTTTTCTTTTTCTTT